>OZ059902.1:21158517-21211017 GCA_964057215.1 Oscheius myriophilus
CTGAATCCCTCCTTTCCAGAAGCACGGAACCACCCAGAAGCCCTCAAAACCCATCACCCTGGATGTCGAAGATCAGCAGAAGATGGCCAAAGTTGGCCTAGAAATGAAGCTCCTGACTTCAGAAGTCGATGCCGAAGCCGAAAAGTGGGATGAGTATGCGGAAAATGATATAGTCAAACGTGCCAAGGTAAGTTCGCTCTAATCACAAACCTACAGTATCCCTCAGGCAATGTCCTCCATGGCATACAACATGTACCTGTTCACAAGAGGGGATGGTCCTTTAAAAACCACCCATGACCTCTTCACCCAAGCGGAATTCTTTGCCGAACAAGCCAACAAAATGTACAAAACGGTGCGAGAATTCAGCTATGAAGTTCCCGGGTCGGCGGAGAAGAGTGAGCTCAGTGCCATTTTGGAGAGGATTCCAGTGCACTGTCAGCAATTACAGGTACGTTTTCACTTAATTAATGTACGATTATTAAATTAATGTTTAAAAATTTAACATTTCATTTTAATTTGAGCTTTTTCACCAACTTTCAATTCAAATATTCCGTTTACGCGCGCACCGGCGCAGCAAACTCTGCGCAGACTCTGCTAAACAACGGACAATTCCGCTAAACAACACCCAAAGGTAAAATCGCTGAATGTTTGGGTAAAAACAAATCACTTTTGTGAAAAATGGGAAGTATTTCAAAAATCTTGTTATGTGAGTGACCTTCAGTTTTTTGCTGACATTTTAGCTTTGGAGCGCGATTACTGACTTTCGTTTTATCATTTTTAAACATAAATTGCAAATTTCAAAGCATTATGGACCCATACACATTTTTTTTTTACAATTTTTGGTACAAATGTACTACAACTTGATATTTAAAGAATTCATGCGCGATGTTTACGCGAAAGCGTGCAGAAATGGGAATAGTCGCGCCCAATAATGATTTTCCATTTAATGGCATTTCAAAATTTGTTTTAAAATTCATTTGATGTAATCTTGTATTTTTTGAATTTCCAAAACATTAAATCTAGCAAATGTTAATTTTTTGTTGGCAAAATAGTGAATTTGAGGCGTAGCGGTCGCTTCACGTGCGACTACAACCTTTCGCGAGACGCTGAATTATTAAAGAATTGAAATTTTTATGAGAATTTGTCCCTAGGAAAGTAATTGAAATTGAAATTTCAAGTTTAAAATGTGTGTTTAAAGGGACGCCTGCGGCGCGTTGCGGTCGCGCCGCGTGCGTCTGGCTGTTGAGATCTGCGCGCATGCGCTTTTTATTTTAATTATTACCATTTAACCTCGCTTTTAATTGAAAATTCCATTTTTCAGGTCATGGTGAAGAGCCCAACCGTGGGAAAAACGGCTACTTTCGGAAAAGTCGATTCTGTCATCCAGGAGACGAAGAACCTCATGAACGAAATCGCCAAATTGGTCACAGCCTCGTTTGTCTGTGCCACTAAGGTACTTAATTAGTTTTAAAGTTACAAATTTTAATTAAATCATGTATTTTAGCTGGAGAATGTCGATGGGTAAGTCGCTTTTCAAAGTGAAGTGTAGTCGCACACCACGGCACACACCCGCTTGCGTCCCGTTCCGTTGGGTTGTAGTCGAGTCAGTCAAATCGATAATTGGTTTTTGTGTGAAAGTGCCATTGTTTTGCTGTTGTAATTGAAATTCATGGAAAAATAACAGAAAAACAATGGCACGTTGTTACTAAAAAAGCCAGTATCGATTTGACGCAAAGATCCCTTTCCCCCTTTCCCCCACACTCCTTTAGCACCTTGGTTTGAAATTTCTCAAATTGAAATTTCGATTTTCAGTTCGAAATCGAGTTCCGCGGCGGTTCGGTCCCACGCACTGTGGACGATCCGACGGCCAGGGCAAGCAGGGAATCGACGCTCTGGCGAAGGACTCCGAGCATGCGACGAGCCAATGCGCAACAGTCACACTCCACCCTCGCTCTCTAGGTGAGAGAATTAGAGAGTGAGTGAGTGAGTGAGTGAGTGAGTGAGTGAGTGAGTGAGTGAGTGAGTGAGTGAGTGAGTGAGTGAGTGAGTGAGTGAGTGAGTGAGTGAGTGAGTGGGTGAGTGAGTGTGTGAGTGAGTTAGTGAGTGAGTGAGTGAGTGAGTGAGTGAGTGAGTGAGTGAGTGAGTGAGTGAGTGAGTGAGTGGGTGAGTGAGTGTGTGAGTGAGTTAGTGAGTGAGTGAGTGAGTGAGTGAGTGAGTGAGTGAGTGAGTACCAAATCAGTTTCAAACCACAGTTTTCAGTCGCTTTGTTGGTGACATTTGAAAAGGTAAGTCTTACGTTGTGAATGTGATTGTATTCAATATGAAAACTGAAAGCTGCTTCAAAATCTCATTTTCAGCAGTTCAAATCGCTTTCATCGCTCCTTCCAGTAATCCATACTGAGAAGAAGATTCATGGCCAAAGTTTGTCGACCACCGATCTCTGTTCTAGTTCCACCGCCTAGTCAGGTGTTATGCTCAAATAAAGTTTATTGTTCTTAGAGAGAGAGAGAGAGAGAGAGAGAGAGAGAGAGAGAGAGAGAGAGAGAGAGATGACAGGTGTATTTGTCAATAACCACCGTAGTCGGCTATCCTATTAATTATCCATCTCTGCCAGGGCTAATGTCATCTAATATGGCTGCGAAGAGGTGTTGGATGACCGCCTTTAGGCAAACAGATCTTGTGTCTTGCGTGTCGAAAGAACACTACAGCTGGTACAGGTCATTCCGACCGAAGTGTGGGAAAGGAGAGATAGAGACAGAGAAATAGAGAGAGATACAGAGAGAGAGAGAGAGAGAGAGTTTCAGCTTCCCGCACTATCGATTGATTTGGGTACACCGAAGGTGCTAATTCCATTGTGTGGGTGTCGAGTTTCCCCGTCTTCGGCGTCTTGTTCAAGAGCACTGAGCGCCAAGTTGCCTAATCCTCGGTCAACACCGCCGCAGTTGTCGGCGGCTACCGTACACCCGGCTGCCCGGGACGGGTTCCTAACGCGATTGACGCGCACCCAAATTCTAATCACATCGGATTATTGTTATCGAAGGCGCTCCAAGTTAATCGCTCGCCAAGAGATGGAGAATAGAACGATTGTTGTAATTTTGAGTCATTGACAAGGTCACTCTTACACTCAGTCACACACATCCACACATATACACACATACACACATGCACACGTACACACATGTACACACATACACACACGCACACATACACACACATAAGCACATACACACCCACACACACAGACACACACGTACACAAGCACACATACACGCATACACACATACCCACATACCCACATACACATGTACACACATGTACACACATACACACACATACGCACATAAGCACATACACACCCACACACACAGACACAAATGTAGACATAGGCACACACACACACATACACACACGCACACAAGCACACACACGCACACACAAACACACGCACACACGCACACACGCACACACAAACACACACACATACACACACGCACACAAGCACACATACACACATACACATATACTCACATACCCACATACACACATACACACACGCACACACATGGATTCTCGATCTCTAATTCCCTCTCTCTCTCTTTCTCTTTCCTCTCTCTCTCTCTCTCTCTCTCTCTCTCTCTCTCTCTCTCTCTCTCTCTCTCTCTCTCTCTCTCTCTCTCTCTCTCTCTGAAACTGTTTCTCATAAGACTCTTTATTCCTGTGTATCTTGAGACTAGACTTTCTCCGTAGACTCCACCTTCGCATCCGTCTTCGGCCGTTTCCTCTCCCTCTCCTCCTCACTTAAATCGCAGTCGCTATCTTCCGAACCACCTCCGGCTGCTCCTTCCTTGCCGCTTTCTCTCTTCTGTTTCCGCTCCTTGGCTCGGCGGTTTTTGAACCAGACCTGAAATTTCGATATCAAATAAAGAATTGGTACTTTGTGGGACCCTTATTACCCAAAACGGAAGGGGGTGTGAAAATCCCTCAATCCCCTTATGGTCCCGCGGCATTCAACCCTCCAATTACGGTATTCTGCCGGATCAGTGGTCAATCGGGCAAATTGAGGGGTTTTGAGCGGTGCTCCAGATGGTGAGAGTCAAAATGTCTCTCTCCTCTCACCTCAACTCTCTCCTCCTTCAAGTCACACTGATGCGCCAATTTCTCCCTAGTGGTGACATCTGGATAATGTGTCGTTGTGAAGGTAGCTTCGAGAATCTGAAATTTTGAGATCAACATCAGTTTGCCTCAAAGGTGAGCTACAGTTACCCTAAAAATCACTTACGGTAAGCTGCTCCTCTGAGAAAATCGTCCTATGTCTCCTCTTTCTTTTTCCTCCGAGGTGGAATGGAGCGATTAGTTGGGGCAACATGGGTGGTCCCATTAAACCAGGGGCTGAAATCAATCGATAAGTTGAAAATTGTAATTTTTCCTTATAATATATTTCTCGCCGATCCTTAATCGTAAAAAAGGGGCGTGGCCATTTTGAAAAACATTGGTGGGTGTTATAATAGCTATTTTGTAGAGCAAAAAAAACAGTAAATTTCATTCAAATACGCGTAAATCTGAGCCAATTTAAAGTTGGCCCCAATAGCTTAGTGCGCGTGAGTGCGCGCGGGACGCATGACCAAAGTTCGATCCCGGTCGATGCCAACTATCAAAAAAACAGGATTTTTTGCTTTTCTTGGAAACCACTTGCGATAAAATACTATTTTTACAGTTTTGCAATTGAAATAAACATTTTAACCGATTCCTCAAGCGTTTTCTGACTGAAAATCGCATTTTTCAGCATATTTCTTTCTAAAATCCCCAAAAACTCACGGAAAAAGGGATAAGCCATGGGTGGCCAAGGAGTGGGTATGGCTTCCATTGGCAGAGCTGGCAGAGTCATCGGAACCCTCTGTGACAGAAGATTTTCGATGGAGAAGGCCGTGTTTGAACTGCTCGGAGTGGCCACCATGGCCGAGAGACAGGTCCTCAGTTGGTCTGGACTTGGAATATAACACGAGTAGAATGACATTTTGATCTGAAAAAGAGATTTCCACAAGAAAGTTAATGGAAAGTCCAAGAAAATTGTAGAGATTGGTGAAAAACACGGAAAACCGAAGGGTTCTGGGTGACAAGGAGCAGAATTGTGTTAAAAATGCAATTTGAAAAAAACCCCAAAAGTTAAGTAGGGACAATTAAGTTACAAATGTAAAAGACAGATGATTTGGTTCCGTCGGAGCTAAATAGCACCGAGGGAGATCGAACCAACGAGTGTTAGTACGGCGACAGCACGCGGAACCACTCTACCACGACTACAAAACGAAAATTACGCCTTAAATCGTTTGAAACCGTAAAATTAAGCTAAAATAGGCAAAGGTTAATTTTCTGCCACGGAGGGGAGTCGAACCAACATGCTTTTGAGCTCTACTTGGTTGTTTCCCACTTGGTCATTTGGGAAATATAAATTTATGTGTTTTTTTAAAGCGTAGAGTGGACAAAATTGTGAATAAACGTGAAAGTGAAGTGAAAAGTGAAAAAAAATGTTTATTTTAAAATTGAAAATGTTTAAAAGACGACTTTTTGACAATTTCCTCATTAAGACCGGAAAAATTCCAATGTTAAAAGACAAACATTACTATTGTAAACTTTTCAGAAAGCATTTTAGAGGAATGTGTTTTTTCTACCTTTGAGACTGAAAAAGCGACTGTTAGTGCCCCCACAGCCCCTTGGTTGTTTCAACCGGCTGTCACAACCCCTGTCAAAGCTGCCAGCCGGGTGTCAGTAACCCTGAAAGTGAGTTAGAGAGACGAGAGCGCCATTACAGCGTCGGAAGTGGCTGATGTGCTTCCTACAAGGCCGTAGGGGGCTACCGTGGCGCGGTGGCCCCGCCCCCGGCGCCGCCGATTGGCTGGCGACGCCCCCTCGCAGCCCATGGGCGCCCTAAACCCCAAATCGCCTTAGTCCCACAATGGAGGTAAGAGCTCTGGCAAACAGGACTTTTGAGAGGAAAGAGACAGGTCCGGTGGCGATTTTCCGGGCGAGCATTGTGAGTCAAGAGGCAGAGAGAGACGGAGACGAAAAGAGAGAGAATGTGTTGCATGGGTGGGTAATCGGGCGATGATTGGATTAGCGCCGAAGTAGCGACTAATAATCGATAAGGAACAAGGTATTTCGAGACTGAGAGAGAGAGAGAGGACTGTGTACTAAATGTGAGCGAACGGTAATGGAAAGGGCGGAATTGGGGCGATTTTTGAGGGAGAGGCGGAGATGAAGAGGCAAAGGGGCGGAGAGATAGAGAACCTCTACAAGAATGGGAGACATAGATGCAGAGGGACATAGAAACAAAGAGAGACGGAGAGATAGAGATGCAACTGACAGAGAGACAGAGAAAAGAGGCAAAGATATGCACGGAGAGACGATAGGGCAAAGAGGCAAAGAGGCAAATAGGCACTGAGGCGAAGAGATAGGGAACTAGGAGACAGAGGGTTTGAAAGGCAAAGAGACAGAGATGAGCGGAATTTCCGCCTGAAACCAGTTTTCGGTCAAAGGCCAGAATTACAGTCGCTTTGTAATTGATCATCTTAAAGGATTAGAGAGGAGAGAGAGAAGAGAGAGAGAGAGAGAGAGAGAGAGAGAGAGAGAGAAAGAAAGAGGCGTAGAGGCGAGAAGAGATAAGAGGCTAAGGACAAATCAGTACAGACGAGAGATTAACGAGGAATGAGGACATATTGAATGTAAGATAAAGATAGAGACACGACGAGAGAGAGACACGGAGAGATAGAGAGATATAATGAGAGTGAGAGAGAGAGAGAGAGAGAGAAAGAGAGGGAGAGAGAGAGAGAGAGAGAGACAGAGAGAGACAGAGAAGAGAGGAAACGAAGAGAGGAGAGAGGCAACAGGAGAGAGGAGAGAAAATATCAAAACAAATCGACTTAATTACTCTAATTAATTAATTGTACTAACCGTCGTAACGACTCCTCAAGAGCCCTTGTACGTGGCGTTGTAGAACCACTAAGAACAAACAGGGTAGGAGGAGTCTAAGGGCCGTCAAAGTAAACATCTGCCAGGTGCGAGAGAGGCGCATAAGGACACGAGGGGTGTTAGTACATGCGCATTCCTCATAATGCGTTAACACAGTCAAAAATGAAATAATTAACTAAAAAGCAAAACTTTTACACAGCGAAAGAGTCGAACCAGGGACACCCAGAGTGGGAGATAGGAGCCTTACCAACTGCGCCACGATGCCACTGCGTAATTAACGCCGCTGTCTCGATTTAAAGCGACTTGCCGCCCGTTCTGGTACTCGATGCCAATTTTGGCCCAACTTCCCCAAAATATACAAACACCTTGTATATAAACCAATGCCCTGAGGCGATGTCAGTGGGCGTCGTCTCGCCTTGTTTTCTCTCTCTCCCTGCTGCTGCCAGCCGCTTCCTCTCCTAGCCCTGGAGAGGCTTTCGGCCGTAGATGCAAATCTGCCGCCTTTGCGTCCCGTTTATCTCCGGATTCTGGCTTTCTTCGGATTCGATCGTCGATTTGTCGCACACGCAAAGCTTTTCAGGCCGCGAATTACACACGCGGATTACGACCCGCAATTGCGGATTTCGAGGTCCTGGAGAGAGAAGGTTACTGTAATTCTCTCGAGATTTCAGGAACGAAAATAGGCATTTGACTCTTTAGAGAGAGAGAGAGAGAGAGAGAGAGAGAGAGAGAGAGAGAGAGAGAGAGAGAAGTGCCAATGGCATTTTGCCCCGGGAGTTACGGTAGCGCGTTGCGACGGAAATAGCTACGCTGCTGGGAGGGAGTCAAATCGGAGGTGAGAAACGATCTATTGTGGGGGAGATGCTTGAGGTAATTCGGGAACAAAAGAGATGTTTGCGGAGAGGAGAGAATTAGGTTAGACATGAGTATGCAGGGAATTAGGCGATAATCACGGCAATATTGACTCCGTGACCTTAGAGAAGGGATTAACTGGGTGGTCTCTGTTTAGGTCTCTCTCTCTCTCTCTCTCTCTCTCTCTCTCTCTCTGTATCTATATGTCTCTCCGTCTCGTTGTATATCTGTCTCTCTGTATATCTGGCTCTCTGGCTCTTTGGCTCTGTGTCTCTGTGTCTCTATATCTCTTTTAATCTCTGTAACTCTCTGTACCTTCTCTCTCTCTCTCTCTCTCTCTCTCTCTCTCTCTCTCTCTCTTTTCGACCTGTAGCTGATTGTTTTACCCATTGCGCAACCTCCTATCCCGACCTAAGCGGGAGGTGTTTTGTGTGTTTCTTGGCTGATGCCACCGCTCAAACAAAAATCACCCCGGTCATCCTCTCAAGCACAACATGCCCCATTATCTCCTCCGATTGTTGCGCAATTCCGTATTGAGTCAAGAGGCGGGCACTCGATGACTCCTGTAACACGGCTATTAGATAGGTGTTAATAGGATGAGACGAGGGAGCATCTCTTTTATAGGTCTCTCTGTCTCTCTGTCTCTTTGTCTCTCTGTATCTTTGTCTCTCTGTCTCTCTGTCTCTCTGTCTCTCTGTCTCTCTGTCTCTCTGTCTCTCTGTCTCTCTGTTTCTCTGTCTCTCTATCTCTCTGTCTCTCTGTCTCTTTGTCTCTCTGTATCTTTGTGTCTCTGTCTCTCTGTCTCTCTGTCTCCCTGTCTCTCTGTCTCCCTGTCTCCCTGTCTCTCTGTCTCTCTGTCTTTCTCTACATCTCTCTCTCTTTCTCTATCTATCTATATCTCTCTCTCTCTCTCTCTCTCTCTCTCTCTCTCTCTCTCTCTCTCTCTCTCTCTCTACTCTTAGATCATCTCCTCAACCCAAAGTGTCCATTCGACCTGGACGACCTTGCGACAACACGGAAGGACAAGTGGTACTTTAGTTGAAAGATCCCCAAATGAGACCGATTTGGAGGTCTAACCCGAACATATGAAGAGTTCACCCGATCCCCTACTCGATAATTGTAGCTACAGTAACTCAACTATAGGTGTACTGTAGTCAATCATCTCCAATCATCCCCAGGCCGCATATCCTTGCATTCCCCAAGGACTTAGTCGTTTGTCGTGCGGGTTAATCCTTTTATAAGTGATTGGGGGAGTACGGTAGCGGGTGGTGGACCGGATTACGGTAGCCGGTCCTAATCGCTAAGACAAATTTGGAGATTAACGGCTATGGAAAACGGCGCGGGAGAGAGACGCGATTTCGCGCCCGCGCGAGACTTTTGGCCAATTGTGGGAAGTGACGAATAAGGAAATAAGATTTTAACACGGTTTTATATTAATTGTAAAAGAATATTTTGAAAATGTGTCTGATTATTTATTAAAATTGTCAGCAAACTTATTTTGAGCATTCGGTTAAGTTGTAAAAATTGCTGCAAGATAGCTTGTAGGACTACCAAGGCAAATTTGCAATCAACCAAGGCCGGACAGGACCTCCCAGTGGTTTTAGGGACCGCCCAGAAGAAAATCGAAGACCACTCAACTGGCTTATACCATGCCGGGCTAATGAGGCCTCCTATGTGAGCTTTAGGACCACCCAGACGAAAAGATGCGTGTCACACAGAGCAACTTACTTGTTGGACCACCAAGGCGAATTTTCAGACCACCCAGGCCGTCCAGGACCACCCAGTCGTTTCAAAAGACCACCCAGCCGGGATTGCTGGACCACCTAGCTGGTTTACTTTACTATGTTGGAATGAGGTCCACCCTGGTATTAGGACCACCCATACGATTCTCTAACCTTATTTGTGCGCTTCGGATCAATCAGAAGAGAAGGTTATGACATCATAAGACCAACTTTGGTATAAATAAGGACCACCCAGACGAAAAGATACCAAGCCAAGTTAGCTGTTGGATCGCCTAGGAAGATTTGTGCGATCTCCAATACTGAAAATCTAACTGCGTGATTCAATAATTAAAGGGAAACCTGCAAATAACTTCAAGTTAAGTTTGAGGATTACCCAGGAGTACTGGGAACATCCAAAGAGTTTCAAACCACCCGAGCTGGCTAACTGTCCCCCCCCCGTCTTAGGCTTAAAGACGACCCATTCGGACTTTTAGGGCCGCCTGGGGTTTTCGGGGGACCACAAGGGAAAACCCTATATAGCAACTTTTGTGGAAGAATAGACTGACTTGACCACCTAAGAGGCGATGAATTGGACAACTCAGGAATCGTGTCGGACCACGCAAATAATTCTTACTAGATGTGGAGTTAGAGACCACCCATTCGAGTTTATGGACACCCGAGCCGATTCAGGGGATCACCAGGGAGAAAACTATTTGGAGACAGTCTTTAAAGACCACCCAGGTGGTCCTGTATGACCCCCCAGGTCGATTTGTTGGGGCCCACTAGGAGTTGTGGGCACTCTAACAATACTAAAGATTCCCAGACACCCATATTGCTCTATAAGGACTTTAATGGACCTCCGAGTCTGGAATTTCGGGACTACCCAGAAAGGACACCCCCTCGGCGTTTTAGACCACCCAGTTTGACTTGTTAATCCGCCCCTGAAACAAGAAAAAAGTCAAAACATGCCTTCATGGGCGGCTCGTTGAACGGCCCATTAAACTTTGGCAAGTTTTGAGGCAAAGAAGAGACACATCGAGAAATAACTAGCTCCAATCGAGTTCTCATAAGGGGTTAAGTAAGGTCTGATCTCTTTAGGCACCTTAAGACCCGAATGGTCCTGGATAAAAGCGGACGCAGAAACTAATGAAACTAGGTTAGTTGGCACAAATGCGGGTCGCTTTAAGTTTTGTTCCCAGGAATCTGGGGCGTGACCTTTGAGTTTGCAGATGCCAAGCCCTTAAGGCCCTTAAGGTCTTATATGAAAAGGGCCGACAAAGCGATTGAAAAGGGGTTTGTTTTCATGGAAAATGAGACCAGTTTTGAAATGTGCTCTCGGAGGTGGTGGAATTAGAAACGGAGCGGTTTCTCCATAGGCACAGTCGATTCTTCTCGTATTTGCGCGCCCTTGCAGACGCACTGAGGCGCACTATCGGCATGGCGAGATGGCGAGAAACGGCCCGCCAACTACCGTAATCCCTCTCTCTACCAGCCGTGGTTTGGCCTATGTCTCTGTGTGTGGTTGGTGTATTTGTGTCATAATCCGAATGCTCTCGCAGGGGCCAATCCCCAGCCACCACAATGGCGCTAACTCCTTGTTTTCCTAATGCGTCGGCAAATACGGCGGGTCGGAAGCAGTGGCGGCGACGGCGACAAGGAGACCGACGGAGACCGGAAGAGACCACCCAGTGGGTAGATGACACGGTGGGAGGTGAGAGATGAGACTTTTTGGAAGAGATCATAATTTGGAAGCGGAATTAGGGGCTCTTCTTCTCTCTGTCTCTTCACTCACTCACTCACTCACTCACTCACTCACTCACTCACTCACTCACTCACTCACTCACTCACTCACTCACTCACTCACTCACTCACTCACTCACTCTCCTTCATTCACTTTTTCTGTATCCTCTTTCTGGGTATTGTCTCCGTCAAAGCCCGCCGCCGGAAGATACCCGCTGTGAGTGTGCGATGACCTGCAGAGAGGGTGTGAGGTGATATGTAACAGATGCATCTTTTATTCTGAATGATATGTAACAGGGATTGAAACATACCAATGTTGAAAATCGTCTGTTTATAGCAACAGAATCAACCAGAATCTGAATGTCGATTTGCGCTTCGCTTTTTGATGGTTTATAGAAAACATCGACAATCATGCCAAAATATCGATTGATCGATTCTCTTGCCTTTTACGGAATTCAGAAAGCCCGGAGCATAACTGAACGGGCAGCGTTTGGGGGCTTGATGCGTAAGCCCCCCAAGCTTGATGCGTAAATGGTGCCTCAGGGGCAACGTAACCGCCCTTTCAGTTTTTTATTACTATTTTTAACGAAACGCCAAATCAAGTAGGTACTCCGAGCACCTCACGTCCAGCTATGGCCCGAAGACCCCCCCCCTTTCCATTCAGGACCAACTTTGTGTTACCTATCTATGCAGTCTAACTGTTACCTATCTGACTGTAATTCGTAGGCGGCCTTTTGTTAGGTGCGGCGTCGGATAATTAGTAAATCTGAGGCGGTGATCGCGACTTAGCACGCCTGGTCGAACCCGCAGATGGTGCGAGACGATACGCCGACGACCACCGCCAACTACAGCTGTTCTCACCTTTGCATTCATTAGTGATAGGGGTCAGGCGGAAGTTTGAATCGGCTTTTTGAAGCTTTTTTGGTTTCGTAATGTCTGACTGCGTAGGTGAGTGAAAGAGAGCAGCGCGAGAGAGAAAGAGAGAGAGAGAGAGAGAGCGAGAGAGCGAGAGAGAGAAATGTGTGTATGTGAGTGAGTGAGTGAGTGAGGAAAGCGCACAGGCATGTTTGAGAGGCATATACGGATGCAGAGTCAGAGGCAAAGAGACTAAAATAACGTGCATCTTCTGATTCACAGTTCATTACGCAGACTCATTCTCAATCACTCCCTCTCTGCTCCTTCTTCGCCTCCTCCGACTTCTCCTCCTTGTCCGTGGGCGGCAAAGAACGGGCGGTCTGTCCCTCCTTCTGACTTCCAGAGCTCTCCTCGAACATCTCCGTCCTCAGAGTGACGTGATAGGGAGGCGTCTTCTTCTCCTCTCGGTTGTAGATGTAGTAGACGACTCCGAAGGCAGCCAAGAGGCCGATTGCGAGACCAGCTATGCGGTAGGAGCAGGGACGGCGGATCTGGCCAATAGGGCACGATATCTCGGTGGGGAGTAGAGATGAGAAATGAGGCGAGAGGGAAGGAGGTCTCAAGTAACGGAGACAAATTTTAATGTCTCGTAACGCTTTTTTTGGATACGTGGAGTTTGGTGGCCTTCGGCCGCGCAAAACGCCCTTCCGGCTCCTCTTTGAACCCACTGGCAGGTGAGAGGCGCTGTTTGTGCAGCTGATCCCCCAACGCCATATGCTACATCGCTTAATGTGCGCTGTCTAATTAGTACCTAGCCCGGTTAATCCAATCGCCAGCGATTAAGGCGGCAGTCGATGCATAAAGGAATAGGGCATCCTAGGTTGGGTGATCCAAATGGGTGCCGAAAGGAAAGTTTATTTGGGAGCTTTAAAGCTTCAACAGACAATAACAACAGTGTGACAATGGAACAATAACAGGGTGACAACAACGATACGAGTCTTTCAGTTGATGACGGACGGCCTGGGCACGTGAGGGTCAACGGCTAAAATGGCATTTTAGGAGAAATTGTGTGGGTGTGTGTGTGTGTGTGTATGTGTGTGAGAGAGAGAGAGACAGAGACAGATACCACCCACCATGCTGCCTCTCCCACTTGCGCCAGTGCGTACGGGTGGCCGCCGGCTTTCCCTTAGCCGCCGTGGGGCATTCGGGCATAGGCTTTCCAGTCACACGAGCCTGAGCCCTCTGCCTCACCATACGGCGGACCTGAGTCCTAGACATCTTTCCGTTTCCATCGGCGACGACGCGAGAACGCCTCCACGCGGCTCCAGCGGCGTATCTGAATTTTTAAAGGTCTAAGCAAGCAATTCCACAAATTACCACGTCAGGCCGTCGAAGACGTAGGTCATAGCCTTGTCGAAGTCCTTCTCGGGCTTGCACACGACGGGCACTTCGGCCTTTTCATCCCCGGAGTCACAAAAGTCGTAGTCCTCCAGTTCCTCTTTCAGAGCGGCCTCCTTCTTCTCGTTAGACTTTCCCAGCGATCTGAAAAAGCATTATTGTACGCTGTGGCCAGAAACAATTAATGTCTTCGGGGGTCAGCCTTACTTTGTGTCAATAGGGGTGCTGGCAGCTTTATAATCGATTCATCGATCGATTCAACTTAGAGAGGCGATAGATATCACTCTATTTTTCGAAATAAACCGAGATGGAGGAGAAAAGTGGAATCCAACTGCAAACATGATCTGCTTGAAACCCAGCGTCTTCGCTGCGAGAGCCAACTTCCAAAAATACACACTTTTTTCGGAATTACATTCACGTTGTGCCACAGAAAACTATTATGCCACGAAAAGTTACAGAATTCAGCTGTTAAGATTCAAACGTTGGCAAATTCAATCACCACAGCGGCTGAATTATGGAACCTGTCGCCAGTCGTGGCCCATAGCATGCATTTCGAAGTTTTATTACAAAGAGAGAGGGCGTCAACAGCTACAATGGCGTCCTTTGGGCCCTATTGACACCCGGCTGGCACGGGGTTCTCAAATGACGGGCCCAGGAATTTTGCTTTTGGGAGGCCCGGCCAGCCAGGGTATAAAATTTTTTAAAATTTTGTATAAATCGGTACAATAAGTGTTTAACTGCTTTAAATAAATAAATAATGTTTGTTACTAACTGTCAATATTAGGTGTACAAAAAAGAATGTCACCGGCCGGGATCGAACCCTAGTCGTGTGGGTGGCAATCTGACTGGGTGGTCCAAGGAAAACGGGCTGACCCGGGTCGGGCCGACCAAAATAGTCTAAATGGCCCGGCCCGTGAGAACACCGCCAGAAATGCGGGCGTTTAGGAAAATTGTACCGCCACGAAAGCGGCTGGTAATTTCCGGAACCTGCGAGTTTGCTGAATACTCACACTCGGAGTGTCCAAATTCAGAGAAACAGACGGGGTTAGGTAAAACTGCGCTTCTGTAAATGCAAATTTTGCAGTTTTGATCTACACCATATTTTTCTTTTTTGGCAAAATGACTCATTAACTCACTTCACAGTCGTCAGCAGGCCGTGCCACTTCTCCTCCTTCGTCTTGTTTTCATCCTTGAAGTTGGCCTCGACCTCCTTGTACTTCTCCTTGATGAAATCGCCGGCCTTGTGGAACATCTGATCGCCGTGCTTCTCGCTGAACGTTTTGTTTTATCAACTGAACCAATTTAAAACTCACTGCTCTTTCTCGATGACATCCCTCGCCTTATCGAAGGCCTGACCAGCTCCAACGCCGGCACCAATGGCACCAACAGGGCCCACAGCGGCCATTCCTGAAAAATCCCATTATTGATCCGAATTTATAAACAGACAAACCTCCGATTCCAGCCATCATGACGGCCGAAGTTCGCGAAGCGGCCAGCATGGACTCCTTTCCGGCATCGTCCTGTCCCAAGGCGTAGTGTACACCGCCTGAAATAAATTATTGATTGATTTCAAAGATTTTGAATTATTATCCATGGCGAGGGCCGCTGGAAACAGGTCACTTTTGGGTCACAATATGGCATATCAGGGGTGGTAAAAATCCAGGGCCGGCCCTGGACCTTTTGGCGCGAAATGAAATTTTTTGAAATTCCTATTTGCTAAATAAAAAAACCATCATTTTTAAGCATTATCTTCGGAACCTGAACAATTTTTTAAAGCGAACTTTAATTGCTGACATTTTAAAAACTATATTGACAAAAACAGAAAGTTAAGCAAATTATATTTTTGTTTGTTTGATGCAATTTTCGATTTTTCGACAATTGTTAACGGATTTGTCATAAAATGTAATCGGAAAAAGTCGAAATCCGATAAATAATGTAAATAGACTAAAATATTTCGCCCAAAATTCAAAATTTCAAAGTTCGCGCCATTTCTGCCAGGGCCGGCCATGAGGGCCCGGGGCCCATGGCCGTCGAGGCCGGCCCTTTACCACCCTTGGGGCATATGAATGTCACCCTTTAAAAAAAGCGATATACATTGTTTATACAGCGTTTTTGGGGCACTATTTCCTTTGGGGGGCTTACTTTTCGAGACCCCTTCGTAATGTGTCCAGGTATATCGACCCTCCCCCCCCCCCACAAAAGCTCGAAACGGATAAGGACGCCGTGCATATGACTTTTTCTTATAAAAAAAGGGAAACTGGGCGGGGTTCTCAAATGACGGGCCAGTCTAAATCGGTAAATATTTTTTTAACTGCTTCACATAACTAAATAATGAATGTTACTAACATATGAGTCGATATTAGTTGTACAAAAAAGAATGTCACCGACCGGGAATGAACCCTGCTCGTGTGGGTGGCAATATGACCATACTTGGCCAACCACCGCGAACCGCGGCGGCGAGGGAGTCGCAATTTGACTTTTACCCATTTTTTGTAAAGGGAGGGGGGCCGCCGCAAATTTTGAAAAAAAATTTATAATTGAGGGGGCTGTCGCAAAATAAACGCCCGCGGTACGTTGACCAGGTATGAATATGACTGGGTGGTCCAAGGAAAACGGGCCGACCGGGCCCATCCAGGACCGGGCCGACCAAAATTTTTCAAAGTGCCCGGTACGTGAAAACCCCGATGAGCCGAACAAGAAGAGATGCGGAAATCGGGGTGGACTTGTCAGCCGCTATTTTAGACTTAGTGTTCATTTTGAACTCCTTTTGACACCCGGTTTGCACAAAATACGGTGGACCACCCCCGAAGTGCCACAGTTCTTACAAAAAAAAGGGGGGGGGTGCGTTCAACATATACCGCAAACTTTTGGCTCATGACTGAAGTACCCCAAAATCGAGGAACTAATTTTCGTAAAAGCAACTTATACCCTCACTAATTTGTACCCTAAACCCACCCTTAACGTGTCCAACAACGGGGATGGAATCCATCACGCCCAGCATCCTGTCGGCGAACTTCTCCTGAATGGCCAAAGCCTTGTCATCTTGTATCTACGCGGCAAAGACGGCTGACGAGATCTTGAATTTATCATTTATTAGTTTTAAAATTGAAAATACCTGACTAGCAATGGGGCACTCGCGGGAGAACTCCTTCTGGACCTCCAGCGCCCTGTCGTTGTGTCCCGTGGCGGCCAGGTAGGCGGATTTGGCTTGGGAAACGATGGGAGTGGAATTAACGGTTCCCATTTCTGAAACAAACAGTTTTAGCTGATTTTGATTCAAAATGTTAATTTACATTCAATGCAATTTTAAAAAGGCAAAAACATACATGTTCACCAGGCGGGATCGAACCAAGGTCGTTTGGGTTGCATCCGGAGTTATCAGGCGCGGGCCGGGCCATTTGGAAAATTTTGGTCGGCCCGGCCCGGTCCGTTTACCCTGGACCGGGGTTCTCACGGGTCGGGCCGAGCCGTTTCAAAATTTTGGTCGGCCCGGCCCGTTTACCCAGGACCACCCAGTCAGATTGCCACCCACACGACCAGGGTTCGATCCCGGTCGGTGACATTCTTTTTTGTACAACTGATGTTATTAAGCTATTTAAAGCCGTTTAAAAAATTATTGTACCGATTTATACAAAATTTAAAACTATATTTTCATACCCGGGCCGTTCCAAAAAAAAAAATCTCTCGGACCGGGCCGGGCCGTCATTTAAGAACCCCGATTGCTGTAATCCATTTGCGCAATCGCAAAATTCAGCCATTTTAGGAAATTTTCCAAATTTTACTCCATATTTTCACCATCTGCCTCGATAATCGCTGCTCGCGTGTCGCCGCGGCTTAATGAGAGGATGAGGCGGGGGAGTGATATGTTGATAACCAGCTGCCGGACTCCATCGATCCAAAGATGGCCGACGAAGACGAGCAGCGCCGTCTACGCAACGTAGTCGCAAGAAGACGCTTTCTTATTGTAGACAGACATGTGAGTTCAATTTTAAAACAAGGGAAATCAAAATAAAACCGCGAATTCCGTCGATTTTGAACCGCCGTTTGAACCAAACGAAAGAACCCGCAGTCTCGACGCCAAAAACTAACCTTCGTCGGTTTTCCCTACTTTCCGGAAATTGAACCAGAAGTTGAACTATCGAATTGATTACTGAAAATAAAACATGAATGGGAAAATATTTACAAAAAAAACAATAGCACAAGGAGAATTTTTTTATCAAAATTGATTTTGCAAACAAGGAAACCCTTAAAAAGCCGCTTTCTGCATCTGCTTACGTAAGATCAAAAAGCCGTGACGAGACCATTTGGGCGGCCCAAATTGGGCCCCTTTTTTCACTGAATTTTGTTATTTCAAACGAAGCTAATTCATATATTCAGTTAACTTCATTGTTGCAGAAGTTTCATTTAACAAAAACACCCAAATTAATGCAGTTCTTCGGTAACTGTTCCATTTTAAGCCGGAATCACGGCCTTTCGGCAGTGCCGAATCGGCACGAAAATAGACCCTTTTTTACGGTTTAAAAGCGGATCACACGCTTTGTGGCGTGCACCCCTCCCCCCAACACTTTTTATAACAAGCAAAACAAAAAATTAAGTTGAAAGGAAAGGAAAGGAAATAACCTGGCGAAAAACCCGGCAACGTCGGCAGCGGGCGGCATCCACTGCCTGTAACTGCCGTTGAGGCTCCATCCAGTCTGAAAAAAATGCTGCTGAATTATTTTTACAACAAAAATACATATGAATAATGTAAGAAAACATTGCCCCAATACCATAAATACCAATATACCATAATAAAACACTTAAAACGGCTAATACGGCCAACAAACCCCCTGGTTTGGCAGTTTTGCCCTACGACATAATTCAAAATAGATTTTTACAGTAAAACTAGAAATAAAATGGGTGCTATGTGGGTTGGGGGGGTCAAAATTAAAAAAATTTTTGGGGCCGTATTTTTTCACGGAAACGTTCCTAAACAGGTTTTCGACTATAGAGAATTCAAAAATACATATTTTAAAATTTAAAAAAAATTTTAAAATTTTTTTTTGTCGAATTTTAGGTTTTTTTCCCATTTTATTTTTTGTTTCTTTTCCTTTAAAACTGTCTCTTTAAGCTGTCATCAACAATTGAATTTCAGTTATGTATCACTGACGCAAGTCTTCGCATTGAACTTCTTGAGTAACACTGTTTCTTCACCGGGTCACCTTGTTGCTTTTACTGGTAGACATTGACTAGATCGAGACCAGACACCCAGAGAAAACGCGATAGAGCTGTCTATGTCTGTGGCTTCTTGTTCATTGTCTCGATCTAGTCACTGTCTACCAGTAAAAGCAATAAGGTGACCTGGTGAAAAAACAGTGAGGGGGACGGAATGAGTCGAAAGAGATCTAACAATACAACCTTTCCTAAAAATTTAAGGGGAATACCAACGTAACTCAAGAAGTTCAATGCGAAGACTTGCGTCAGTGATACATAACTGAAATTCAATTGTTGATGACAGCTTAAAGAGACAGTTTTAAAGGAAAAGAAACAAAAAATAAAATGGGAAAGAAAACCTAAAATTCGACAAAAAAATTTTTAAAATTTTTTTTAAATTTTAAAATATGTATTTTTGCATTCTCCATAGTCGAAAACCTATTTAGGAACGTTTCCGTGAAAAAATACGGCCCCAGAAATTTTTTTAATTTTGATAAAATGTCAAATATCATGAAAATACACTGAACAACGCCAGGAAAATACCTAAAATTTGTGTGCTGAAGCAGCGCTTTCGGGCTCCGCGCGGGGGAAAGGGGTGAGAGAGCAGGAGGCAGGAGGCACTCAGACAGCCGCGGCGTGCACCCGTACTCGTTCGGCGAGGCCAGTAAACAGAGCTACATAAGTGGCCAAAGACACCTGGACATGTGGTGCTTGCGGGACCTTGGTTTTGGGGAGCTGCTTGGTGTACGGGCCTTGGAAAAATGGGAGTACTTGATTTTAGGGGTCCCCTCTCTATTTGCGGCACCTTACTTTTTGAGCCCCTTCCGTAGCGTGTCCACGTATGGCTTTAGTCGATCTAAGACATTTTTGATACTTTACCTGGTCGGTCACAGGCTACTCTTAGAGCACGTCGATGCGAGTTCAAGCTCGCATAAACTTTTGTGGTCCTAACGGGGGTCCGAAATGTTCCTACCTCTTATTGTGGCTGTGAAATGATGTTCAAATCTTCTATTTTAGATATGAAGACCACATTTTGCATTTCAAACAAACATTTCTGCATTTGACGGGGAAAGACAGTTACATGAACATACAGGAAAAGATAGAGATTTCTCCCGAAACAACGCGAAGAAAACCAAATCACCTCCTTTTCCAATTTCTCGAGCTTTTAACAACCATACGTGGTTTCCACTGACGATGAAATTCCCCGTTTGTAAAACATTTTCGCTTTTCAGAAGCAGTCACAACCACAGAAACTCACAGATGTATTCAACAGTCCGAGAACAAGGTATGAGAATAATGAGAGTGAGTGAGTGAGAGAGAGAGCGAGAATAGTGTGAGTGAGTGGGTGCGCGAGAGAGAGAGAAAGAGAGAGCGAGAATAGGGTGAGTGAGTGAATGACTGAGTGAGTGAGAGTGAGTGAGACAGATTCTTCATTTCAGCTTTGCTCCTCCTGTCCCCGGAGTTCCTCCCTTCAACACCCCTCCCCGTGTCATTCTCCCTCCCTCCACCCCCTCTTCATCAAAAAGCGTTCCACATGTCACCATCAACATCGAACCCCAAATGGACGAAGATGAGGATGACATCGGATCTCCTCCCCGCTCGCCCCCTCCTCTCTTCCCTCAACCAAGTCCTCTCCTCACACCAGGCATTCCTGAAAGCGACGATGTCAAAAGCCAGTTATCATTCATCATGAAAGAAAGACTACACACCCTGGCAAAAGAGGTACAGAAACATAATTTCACTTCGAAATTAGAAACTTTAAGGTCCATAGAAGAACTTCCACTGTGAGGGAGAACTTACTAAAGGAGGTGGAGGACGACTCGTCTTCTGTCATCTCAGCGACTGTACCTAAAGAAGAACACCGGCCTTCGCTGATGTCGTTGATTGGATTGCAGGTAAGAAAACACCGTTGAATTGTGAAAATAAGAGAATATAGTCTGTGTCCAAATAACAACTACCCCTTTGGCACCTTAAAGGATTATAGGTATCTGGTCCCACCGCGATTCAGGTAGATCAGAAAGGGCGCCAATTGCGGACGCGCGAGGGAGTCCGCTTTCTTAGGAGAGCGCGGCTACAGGGTCTGGTAATGCTGACATATCGTGATAAGGTGTAAGGTCAGGTGCCTCCCATGGATAATTCCGCTTTTTTAAAATTTCGAATATCGAAAGCTGTATGCAGACGCGTTACCCTGCGAAACCCTGCGACCTCTTAATTACGCGTACTGTCTCGCGATCTTTAGTTGACCCCATTTATGACCTAAGTCCTTAGTGGCAAGAAACTTAAAAAAAGCCAAATGTAAGTAAAACTTAATTAATGTAAGGGACGCTCAGCTTAAGGTACGGTAAGGAAATCTTAAGGTACGCTAAGGAAAGTTTAAGTAACGGTAAGCAAAACTTAAGGTACGGTTAAGGAAAGGTAAGAAAAGACAGGGTGCGACAAAACTGAAAAAGAGTAACACATATATTCCAGAAAGTTGATGCTGTAAATGAAGTTACAGATCGTACAAAGTTCATCCCAGAGCACATCAACCCTTACGGTGAGTCGCCCTCTGTTAGTTTCTCTCTCTCTCTCTCTCTCTCTCTCTCTCTCTCTCTCTCTCTCTCTCTCTCTCTCTTTCTCTTTCTCTCTTTCTCTCCCTCTCTTTTTCTCTCCTGCTGTTTCTTTGTCTGTATGTTTCTATCTCTCTATCCCTCTGTCTGTCTCTATCTCTCTATCTCTCTGTCTGTCTCTATCTCTCTATCTCTCTGTTTCTCTCTATATATATATATATCTCTATCTCTCTGTCTCTCTATCTCTCTGTCTCTCTATCTCTCTATCTCTCTGTCTCTCTGTCTCTCTGTCTCTCTGTCTCTCTGTCTCTCTGTCTCTCTGTCTCTCTGTCTCTCTGTCTCTCTGTCTCTCTGTCTCTCTGTCTCTCTGTCTCTCTGTCTCTCTGTCTCTCTGTCTCTCTGTCTCTCTGTCTCTCTGTCTCTCTGTCTCTCTGTCTCTCTGTCTCTCTGTCTCTCTGTCTCTCTGTCTATCTGTCTCTCTGTCTCTCTGTTTCGTTGTCTCTGTGTGTCTGTGTCTCTCTGTCTCTCTGTCTCGGTCTCTGTTAACTAACTATTTCAGGTCGTTTATACCTGGCCTGGCTATTCATAGTCGCAACCGCTTTTCTCTACAACGCGTTTGGAATTCCTCTAAGAAGCAGTTATCCCTACCAAAACGGAAGCAATATCGTCTATTGGTGGATAGTAGATTACACTTGTGACGCCATCTACCTAATAGACATGTTGTTTTTCAAACCAAGGTTACACTTTATCCGAGGAGGAATCACAATTGTAAGTTTTGAACTTCATAAGACTACCGGGACTGTTTCAGAAAACGCCAAAGGAAATGGCGAAGAATTACTTCATGAGCGCTACTTTTAAACTTGACATGTTGGCGTTGCTACCATTGGATTTGATGTACCTGGTTATGACGAATAAGCTTGCGCTTTGGAGACTTGGAAGAATTTTAAAGGTGGGATAGATATAGACAAAGAAATTAACTTATACCTCTAGATCCAATCTTTCTGGGCCCTCTTCGACATGCTAGACAACTCGGTCTCAAACCCGTACGCCATCAGAATCGCTCGCACTCTGTCATACATGATCTACATCATTCATTGCAACAGTTGTATCTACTATCTTCTGAGCGCGTGGCAGGTAAAATCTAAAACCTTAAACCTCTTAAAGCCTTAATTTAAGGCATTTGGACAAATCGCATACAAAGAGAACAACCAGTATTACCTAAACAAGTGGGTCTACAACAACCAAGGAAACGCCTACTTGAGATGTTTCTACTTTACCGCTGCTGTGGCTACTTCTACGGGAAACAACCCAGCCCCTACTAACGTAATTGAGTGAGTTTTGCTTATAAACGTGCCAAATATTAGCTGTTTAAGGTATATCTACATGACATTTTCCTGGATGATGGGTGTGTTCGTGTTTGCCTTGCTTCTCGGACAAATTCGAGATATCGTTTCAAACGCTTCAAGGAATAGAGAAGAGTACAGAAGACAAATGGATAGAGCACTTGGAGAATGCAAAAGGCTGAACTTATCAAAAGACTTGACAGATAAAGTCAGGGATTGGTTTATTTACACTTGGGAGCAGCAAAAAACCTTAGGTATGCCAGCAAAACTTCAAAGAAATCTATAAATTTAGATGAGAAGAAGTTGATTGAAAAACTACCACTAAAGTTACAAACAGATCTGGCTTTGTCTGTTCACTACAACACTCTTAGTAAAGTGCAGCTGTTTCAAGTAAGGTTAATGTGGTTTTACAAACATACTGTATTTTAGGATTGTGATCGTGCTCTTCTGAGAGACCTTGTTTTGAAATTGAGACCTGTTATTTTTCTGCCGGGGGATATGATTTGTCAAAAGGTTTGTTTTAACATTAACTTCAAATTCAACCTTCACCTTAATCTTAACTTTAATCCTAACCTTAACCTTAACCTTAACCTTAACCTCAACTTTAACTTTAACCTTAACCTTAACTTTAACCCTAATCTTAACCTTAACCTTAACCTTTACTTTAACCTTAACCTTAACCTTAACCTTAACCTTAACCTTAACCTTAACCTTAACCTTAACCTTAACCTTAACCTTAACCTTAACCTTAACCTTAACCTTAACCTTAACCTTAACCTTAACCTTAACCTTAACCTTAACCTTAACCTTAACCTTAACCTTAACCTTAACCTTAACCTTAACCTTAACCTTAACCTTAACCTTAACCTTAACCTTAACCTTAACCTTAACCTTAACTTCAAATTCAACCTTAACCTTAATCTTAACTTTAATCCTAACCTTAACCTTAACCTTAACCTTAACCTTAACTTCAAATTCAACCTTAACCTTAATCTTAACCTTAACCTTAACCTTAACCTTAACCTTAACCTTAACCTTAACCTTAACCTTAATCTGAACCTTAACCTTAACCTTAACCTTAACCTTAATCTGAACCTTAACCTTAATCTGAACCTTAATCTGAAGTTTACTGTTGTAGGGTGATGTTGGCAAGGAAATGTACATTATAAATCAAGGTATTCTCCAAGTAGTTGGTGGCGAGAAAAACGAAAAAGTTTTCGCCGAGATGGGACAAGGCAAAGTATTCGGAGAAATCAGGTATTTTCAGCACTTGGTTATATGTTTACTCTTTATTTAGTCTTTTGGCAATTGGTGGAAATAATCGGCGAACAGCTTCAATTCGCGCTAAAGGATATGCAACTTTGTTTAGTTTGACAAAAGAGGATCTGAATGACGTCATTAAGTACTACCCTCAGGCTCAAGCACTTCTTAAAAGAAAAGCTGCGCAAATGTTGAAAAATGACAAGAAAACCGAGTCGGAGAAAGAAGCACCAAAGGACATTAAGGAAACATGCAAGATTTCGGCCCTTGGCACACCGAAGATGCTCCAAGTGGTGGCTGAAGTTTTGGCCCCGGAGAAGAAGAGCACACAGGAACTTATGGATGCACTCGATAGACGTAAAAGTAAGTGGAATTAAGATTTCTAATGTAGCCCTTAACCCAAACTCTTACCTTAAGCCTTAGCCATGAACCTATACTCAAACTTAAATCCCTCAACCTTAACCCTTAACGCTCAGTAATTGATCTTAACTCTTATTGTTGGTTTTTAACTCTTCACCAATGTCTGTGCCTATTATGTTTAGCCTTAACCCTTAACCCCGTTAATTTAAAGTTAACCAGGTTAAGTATATATTTTCAGTGCGACGGCCTTCCGTTTACCCATGGCACGACACCGGGGCTGATTCTGACTCAGCCTTTGACGGAGCCGATTTTGATGCAGATGCTGAAAGCGCTGATGATGAAGATGAAGACGAAGCAAACAGGAAAAAGAAAGATCAGTAATGAAATTGTTTGTGTCATAATTTTGTCTTAGCTCTTACACTCTATCTTCTGTTTCTTGAATGGACTGGAAACCTTTATCAAATTTCAGATAAGATGATCTGGCAAACAGTAGAAAACAGCTGACTAGCACATGCTTTTCTTAACGCAAAAGACAAATTTACTGTTAGTTACAAAACTCTTTATAGGCAGTCAGGCAAAAATAAGTTTCACAGCTTTGTACTTTTCTTCTTGTTGGCCGCCAGTTCTTCAAAGCGATCCCTGTTCAACTTCGAATCCATTAGTGTTATCTTTGCCAAAACCTGATAAATTCTTTTAACATTAACAGCGTGATCATTACCTGATGCACCAATGCAGTTGGGATCAGTCCTTTTGCGTCACCAAGCATTATAGCTTCAACTATGGTTTTTTCTGGATCATCAGGATGGGATCGAATACGTGCTCCAGCTAGGTAAATCACAGCCCTGAAAGTTCAGTGGTTACTAATAAACAACTTCAAGAACAAACCTAACTTTATCCTTCCTCTCCGGGTACTCGGGCAACTCAACACTTCGTGATGCAACCATATACCCGTCGTGTATCTTGCGCTGAACTCTAGCGACAACCATGTCCCTTCCAGTGATAATGAACAAATCGTTGTTTCCGTACTTAAATATAAATTTCATTTAAAGTTAATTACTGAAGAAATGCTACTCACATGGCACAGGTCAAAATTGTCTGTCGGTGCTGCAATTTGCCGCGCGAACTCCACATTAGGATTCCACTGGGCTAGACTATCAATTCCTTTCCACATATCTTCAAAGACCAATTCAACATCTGCTGGTAGTTCTGTCTACAACAGAATGAATTTCTGCAAATTGAAATTCACGTACCCATAGGTTGACAAATTTTCCACGAGGGTCAGGTTTAGTGTAGACAATTTCTCCAAATTTGCCTGTCGCTTCCTAAACGTAAATGTACAGTTTGCATAATAACATCGTTGAGCAAATGTTTCGGTAAGCAACAGACAATACGACAAGTGTTAGGATCACCTTCTTCCATCCACTTTTTTCTTTGTAGTCTGTGCTATTCAACAAATCGGAGAATTCCTTGAATGCATCTCCAGCTTCATTCAAAGCGTTTGAATACTGAAAACAAAAGAACTAAAGCGGTACCTATTACTTTTTTAAACCTACCTTTTCATACTCAGAGCTAAGAGTGTCGGTGATCCCCAAAAGTTCTAGGGCCATTTGGACAAACTGGCCACTCTTATCTTTCCAGGCTCGATAAGACGCAATCAATGGGGGCATGATTCCTTAAAAAGATGAGATAACTGGCAAAATAACTGGCAAAGGCAATGGACGCATCGGAGACCAACATAAACAAATTCAGGCGGATATATTTGTGAATGCCCGCAATCACAAAGAACAACCATGTTTAGGCAATTACAGCCATATGCTGGTTCGGGTTAGCCCGCTTCTCCGGTTTTTGGCCTGACCCGGCACAACATTTTGCCACTGGTTGTAGCAATTATTTCTAGGCGTGTATGATTTCTGCTCTCTATCTCTAGTTAGACCAACCCTGTTTGTACAGCTTTGCAGGCTTTCCAAAAGGACGATCCGATATTGGATACACACGTCGTTGCTACCACTTGCTCAATGTAACCACTACGTGCAGTGACCCATGTTTGCATTTATTTTATATTTTGAATAACGTTTACAACATTACCTAACAATAAGCTGCCATTGTAGAATGTTGTCACCTGGTGGAAAATTGCCTCACGTGCAAGGCGTGCGCGGGATAGCGATAATATCAGTTGTGCTGTTTCACTTTTTTCCACAACAGTTTAGCAATGGATTTCTTAGTGTAGATATGTGAGTAAACAACATGATATCCTTTTTGATATGTTTTTTCAGGTTCTTTCTTTTGTCTGGCTACTTGATGACAATGATGTTGAGCAGACATGACTGCTTACATTTTTCAGTCATTTGTGATTTTTGGTACCGAAGGGTAAAACGCATCGTCCCTTTGTATTATGTTGTTGTTATTTTGTTATTGGGTAAGCAATATGTGTGTTTTGAACATTTTTATTTGTTAAGTTTTACTAAGATATTCTGAAGTATCAATGCAATCCGTCAATGTTGAATCGGCTACTATTGCCAGTATATTTGCCACAAACCTTGTACGACCAAAAGGAATGGAAGGCTACTTTGAAAAGGTTTGAGCATTGCGTTTGTTGGCAATGTATTGGTTTTTTTCAGCTTGGCGTGGCAATAGACCTCTTTACCCATACATGGTCGTTGGCGGTGGAAATGCAGTTTTATGTTGTTTTTCCTTTCATGTATACCCTTACAAATTTATTTTCAAGGCGTCTATCATTCATTTTTCTTTACGCCATTGGTAAAGAATCTGTGTTTTGTAAATAATGCAATCGTTTAAGCTTTGGTGTCATTTGCATACTGCTGTTCAACAGATGAATTCACCTCATTTAATTCTTTGTTATCTCGTATTTGGCAGTTTACTGCAGGTATTGAATTAAATTTCATGTTTAATGTTTCTCTTTCAGGTATTTTGTCATATATGTATGTCAACAAAACTGCTACTACCGGCAAGATTGTCGAAAAAGATGAAGAAGCTCTTATTGAAACTCAGGAAGCAATAGGGAACGATGTTGTTACTATTAATGGAAGCTTGAAATATTGTTTGGGCACTGTTGTAGTGCTTCTATTTTTTCCAACCCAAATCGACTCATACTTTTCCAAGTATGTTGTCTTAACGGTTTTCTCAGCATATAACTTACTTGTAGGTTTGTAGTTACAGTTTTGACCATGGTTGTGCTCCAGCATGGCGGACAAAGTGTATTTCTGAAGAATCAACTTCTCGTTTTAGTTGGTGAAATTTCCTACTCCTGGTACCTTGTTCACTGGCCCATTGCTGCTTACATTCGATTTTCGCAAGCTGACTCAATGAATGGTATGTTCCTATTTGCGGCCAATTAACTTTTTTATTCAGAAAAATTAACTGCACTTGTTGCATCATTTTTATTTGCTACAGTTTTACATCTATTCTTTGAACGAGTGTACCTTAAATGGGAGAAAGCTACAATAACAGCCGTGTTAGCCGCATCAGTCTGTATAGTTTGCACTCAGATTGTTCTTTTTAAAAGTAAGAGGAACATTTAACTAACTATAAGATGAATTTTAGTGGATATGCCAGCAACTACAATTACTACTGATCGAAACTTGACAAACACGATGAAAAACAATTTTGCTATTGGAAAAGATAACTACCCTTCTGATTTCGCATTTAAAGATTTTGTTTACGGATATGAAGATAAAACTAAAGGTAAGATTCCATCAAGAAAACCGGAGAAAATAGCACAACTTTCGAAAATTTTTGTTTCTTGTGCGCGACACTCGGTCAATTCAAATCTAGTCAAACGTGTTAACTTTTGAAAAGCTTTCCGCGCGCCAACTTGGTTGCAAACGCTTAGGCTTTTGACTATCCAAAAATACAAATTTATTATCCAAAAAAGTTTTACGTCAATCAACTGCTACATTGTCGGGAGCTCCATGTTGATCCGTACCCCGTTGTAGAGTCTTGTACCTGTACTGACACCCTTGTGGTTTCAATCTGAAAGGATTTTCATTAGTTTTGCATTCAGATGAACGATTTTCTTTAAACGCTGCTTACCAAGAGAACGACATTAAAATATCAATGGGCGGTCAATGTCAAGTGAAAAAGAAGACGTCAATCAAAAACGAACAACGCTGCGAAATGAATAAGGTAAATTGATACATGTTTAAAAACTTTGTTTTTAGGGCGTTAACCCTAATTCACCTTACAAACTTCTTGTCGTTGGTAACAGCTGGGCGGGCAACATAATGTCCGTTTTATCATCAGAATGTCGTCACAACTTTTCTCATATCGAATTTTCATTTACTGGAGGTAAAATTAACAACAAACTTTATTCAGTCTTGTAGGGTGTGAGGTTCTTGTTAATTCCAAGGATACCTACTTCGACTGCTCATGTGATTATATGTTTTTCGACGCTGTTAAAGAAATAAAACCCGATGTTTTGTTTATTGTTCAACGGTTGGCTTAAAAATTGGGTTTTGTAGTTTGTAGTTTGATTTAGGCACATTCACATGATGAACATTGAAAACGGGACAAATCCTTTTGATGATGAGCATTTTCGAGTGAGTTTTAAAACAAATTCCGAAGCATACTTCAATAATAATTAAATTATTCTATTACAATAATTGAATTGTAAGTTTTTTAGACTGCCTCAAACAGACTCGTCATACTTCAAAAATACGTATCGCGTAGGATTTTCATCCTTGACGCTTTTCCCGAAGTTGAGACTTTCAATATTTATTTAATGAATGCTCTCTTAAGAAGAAAAGAAGTATTTAAAGAGGTATATTCAATTCTCCATTTTTAAATATTACTTTGTTTCAAGAGTCAAACCATTACCTGGTCGCAAAAATTCCTAACAGCCAAGGTTCGTTTGGCCCGTTTGATTGAAAAGTGCCCAAAATGTCGACTATTCGATTTCGCCCCACAATTCTACATTGATGGAAAATTTAGGGTATGAAAACCAAATTTAAACAAAAAACAATAGAGAATTTTTTAAGACCTACGATCCGAAGTACTTCGTGAGCTTTTTCACAATGGGACTGCATCTGACACCGCCAGGATGGGAAAGAGTTAGGCCGTTGTTTAGCCATCTTTGCAACACTTTTTAAATTACTGTGTTTAAATAATTGTTGTTATTGTTATGGTGTCTCTAGCGCAAATATGTTTTAATAAACTTTCATTAAGTAATTTAGTTTTACACTATGCTTAACTTTACGTTTTGAATTGAGCTGACTGCTAATTGTTTGTCCATGAATGCCCCTTGAACAATAGCGGTCCGTAGCTGTGCAACCACTGAAATGTGCGACGAAACAGGGTTTCGTTTTTACTTCAAACAAAGACCAAACTGCACAAAGAGCCAAAAAAGAGACGAAAATGAACAACGATAGAGAGAGAGAGAGAGAGAGAGAGAGAGAGAGAGAGAACAAGATGGAGAGAGTGAAACAACAAGAGAAGGGGAGACGGGGAGAGGGCAAAAAAGGAAGAGAAGTAAAACCTTCGAAAATTCCGGCAAGAAAAGAAATTATCGGTTAATACGATTAAAAGAGTAAGCGGGCAAAGACATATGTAAGTTGTATAAAAAAGTGTCAGAGAAGTTGTATAAAAAAGTGTCACTCATTAGTTTCATAGAAGAACGAACACAAAAAAGAAATATTACAAATAGTACAGACATTAATGCGAAAGAAATTTCAAAAATGTATGATTTTTCAAACTTATTGAGGACCGATATTGACACATCCAAGCACCAAAAGCGACAGCAGATCCGCGGAATGTATCAATAATCAAAAACTTCCGTAAAGCCATATCAACGTTTGAATTGGTTGTTTTTGGAGAAAATCCCGTTTTAATTTTCCTTTTTCTTATTGTCTCTTCCTCCTAATAATCGCCTTCATGCGTTTCCAGTTTCCACTTATGATTCTTCTAAGCACCTCAGGGACCCAGCGTCCTTCTAGGATACTCCTCTTGCGGAGGGCATTCTATATGTCTGTTTCAATAAAACTTATATTTACGCTTAACAAACTTCTCTTCTAAACCAAAAACTATGGCTTAGTTTTGAAAAAAAGACTAATGAATAACCAAAACTTTTTCTCTATGAGGAATGCGAGAGAGAAAGATAGGTAACGTATGTGGAGAATAGACCGCCTCCGTCGATGATTCGGCAGTGTCACGTGTGCCCGGCAAAGTTTCAGTAACAGTCGGATTTGGAGAGACATATGAGGAGGGCACATGCAGGTAGAGACGCAGAGAAATTGAGAGAGAGGAATCACGTTGCCCTTGGCTATGGAAGAGCCATCCGGACAGGTGCGAACCGGCGCGCCGTTCGCACCTGTCCGGATGGCTCTTCCATAGCCGCGGCGCCCTTGCCGCTACATGCCCCTCCTCTCAGACCGAGATCCCACTCGAGGTACAACATGAGGGAGGCAGAGGTAATCCGGAGGACTTTTGAACGGAGTCTTTAGAGAACATGTGACCTTTTAGTCCGGTGTCGCCCGCTACACATGCTTTATCCGGCATGGACGGTGCGTATGGCAACGAATACCGGTTCGGCCCCCAAATCACGTTGCCTTAAACGCGATTGGTCACAGAGGTACTCGCAAAAGACGACAATGCACCAGGCGGGACTCGAACCCGCGACCTCAACAACTGCAGTCGGATGCTCTACCACTGGGCTACCGGCGCGCCGTTCGCACCTGTCCGGATGGCTCTTCCATAGCCGCGGCGCCCTTGCCGCTACAGAGGCAGATAGAGAGAGAGAGAGAGAGAGAGAGAGAGAGAGAGAGAGAACGAGCAAGATAGGGAGAGACAGACAGACATAATGGGAGGGATGATTCGACAGCTTGGTACCTCGAACTCCAATTTCTTTATGCCCCATCGTAGAATAACTTCAAGATTAGAAAACGACTCCAAATAAAAAAGTATTTTTTTATATCACACGCTTTCTTTCACAACATCATCACTGGAGAGGAAGTGCGGCGTCTGGGCGATGACCTTGTCCGACAGTTTTACCGACTCATTGGCTCCTAGATCCGAAACCACGACTTCTAAAGAGAGCGGCGATGCGAGAATGTCGTCGATCGGGGCTTCAGTCCTCCGTCCGAACTGCGTCACGGCCTTCTGGAGACGACGGAAGCGCTTCATCTGGAAAAAAAGCATTAGATTGTCATTTCCCCCAAACGTTTGAACTGGATCATTAGGCGAAAGAGAAGCTCAACAGAGGAACATTGGAACGCCGTAGAACACACCATGGTATTTCAAACTTTGTCTGTTTTATCTCTAAAACTCACGAGGAGGTTGGAGTCCGAGTGTTCCTTGATGGCATGGTGGAGTTCGTCCAACTAAAATACCACAAATAGTCCTTTAAATCCTCGGGGGAAAACCCACCGCCTGGTCACTGATGTGTGAATTTATGCTGTTGAAGTAGGTGTCCTCTTCGTTCATCGCCTTCTCCACCTCGTCCAGTGCCTCGTCGAATTTCCCGCTTTTCGTGAAGAAGACAATTCGCAGACTTCGCTGAATCACGGGAGGGGAGCGAGTGGTTTTCGCCAGACACCACTGCGAGTCCTCCAGGCGGTTCTAAATACGAGCGTTCAAAAATATTCTATTTTAAAAAAATGAGGGTTTCTACAAAAAAAAAAGCAATCTACTACAATAAAAAATTGGCAACCTCCACCCCCTACGGCCCGGATATGAAAAAATAATAAAATTTCTAAATTTTGTAAAATTCGGTAGAATATTTTTAAACTGCTTTAAATAACTTAATAATGTTTGTTACTAACATAGAAGTCAATATTAGTTGTGCAAAAAATGTCACCGACAGGGATAGAACCCTGGTCCTGTGGATGGCAATCTGACTGGGTGGTCCAGAGTAAACGGGCCGTCCAGGACCGGGCCCGGCCGACCAAAATTTTCCAAAGGGACCGTCAGAACCCGGTCGAATACATTGACGTATCGGCACATTCGTGGCGGGGCCATATTTATTACTGGAATAAGATATGGTTACTAAAACAATATGTCCTTTGCGGGACCCAGTTCGGAAATTCTTTGAACAGCTGGGTCGGACCATCGGCACGGCTTTTCCCTCTTCGGCGTTTGAAGGAACTCCAGTGACCGAAAAAAACGCCTGGGAACTTTTCCAACAGCCCAGAATAAAACGTTATAAGTTGTATGTGGTCCCGCAACGAATCACTGGCAAAGCACCAAACCCGGTTGGGGGGGGGGGGGAGGGGGAATTAGCAAAACTCCAGTTCTGTTTTTGACGCGAACCGAGTTACCAATTGGAAAGGCCGTGTAGGGGAGGTGGCGTTTTTCATTGATACTACCTGGCTGGCACGAAGGACCGTAGAGCTACTCTAAAAACGGGCCGGCCCGGATCACCCCGTTCCATCAAAATTCCCTCAATCCATCATTTTAGAACCCTGGTCCGCTGCAGAGTTCAGACGAGAAGGGCTGCTGCGCGGGACAAGAAAAGTGTGGGCGCGGTCCGTTTAGGCCCCCTTAAGTGTCCCGACGGAATCGAACCTTGGTCGTGTGCGGGGTTCTCACGGGCCGGGCCATTTGGAAAATTTTGGTCAGCCCGGCCCGGCCGGCCCTGGTCGGTTGGCCCCATTTGCCCTAGACCACCCAATCAGATTGCCACCCACACGACCAGGGTTCGATCCCGGTCGGTGACATTCTTTTTTGTACAGCTAATATTGACTTAAATGTTAGTAACAAACATTATTAAGTAATTTAAAAGTTTAAAAAATTATTGTACCGATTTATACAAAAATTAAAATTTAATTTCTCATACCCGGGCCGCCCCTAAAAATCCTTCGGCCCGGCCCGTCATTTGAGAACCCCGGTCGTGTGGGTGACAGTTTGACTAGGTGGCCCGAATAGACGGACCAGAGCGTGCCGGGCCGAGGAAATTTTGAAAGTCGGCCCGGTCGGTGAGAACTATGGCCCGCTAAGCAGGTTCTTCTGCGATAAGGGCTGTATCGCATAGTACACGCGTTACTCTACGATCAGCCATACATTGTCAAGCTCCGCCATAAGCGATGGTAGGGGCCGTCGCAATTTTAAGGTGGTGGCAAATTTTGTTAAAGAAGGGGTCCGTCGCAAATTTTTGAAACTTTTTTTTATAATAGAAGGGGCTGTCGCAAAACTGGCACCCGCGGTGGGCTGCCCAAGTATGGGATCAACACCCAAATATTGGCACGTTCTCGGTAGAATTTTATTCTTGCGAACGGGGTCTCGTGGCGAAGGCAATGGCCAGGATTCTTAGACATTCAAAAACCGCGCCGTTGAAAAGTTGCGGAGTACGACGCAGGGCTTACAAAATGAAGCGCAGTTTTTAAATGTTTAGTGAGCTTTTAAAGAATTATCGTACGGATGATTTAAGTTTACGCCTGACCGGTGTTAGGACACTTCTGCATACTATTTAACCAATTGCAAATGGAAAAGAACCAACCAGCTTGAGAGCCAGCGCTGCTCCGTAAGCAGTCACACGGGATGAGGCCTCGTTCACTTCGCCAGATGACTGGCGGACAATGTTCAACAACTTCTTCAGACTGGATTTAGTGCCCTAAATCGGAAACTACAAAAATGCTTGGGAAAGCCCACTTCTTCGTAGCACTGTTTGGCTATGGCGCACTCCCTAGACATTTTCTTAACCGCCCGCGGGGCATGTTCTTCGGCGAACAAGGCTGTGCTGGCGAGCGAGGAACAGAAACGTTTCATCCTAGAGCAAAAGTAATTCAAGAAGCCAGCGCCTTGGAAAGTTTAGTGGGTTCACCACGCCGAAGCAAACAGAAGACGTCAGAAACAACAAACAATTTATTTAACAAAACGCTCAGTACTCTCCGCGGGCCAACTGACGCTTCTGCTTCCTCTTGGACTCCTTCTTGGCGGGGGCATCCTCCTTGGGGGCGGAGACGACATCCTCCCTCTCGGACAGGATAACCTCGATGTGGCAGGGAGAAGACATGAAGGCTGAAAGAAATTGATAAGCAAACGGCTAGAAGGTAAAAATGTGAACGCGCAGTTTCCGGAAGAATTAAGCGGTGGCAAAAGAAATAACATCGTTACCCGACAAATCGGTCAATAAACACTATGGGGGCAGATTGAAAATGATTGAGAAAAAACACTTACGGTTGATGCGTCCGTGGGCACGGTAGGTCCTCCTGCGCATCTTGGCGGCGCGCTGGACGTTGATGTGGTCGACGACGAGGTGGTCAACATCGAGTCCCTTGTACTCGGCGTTGCTCTCAGCGTTCCTGTAAGCACACAATAAGTAAAAGTAAAAGACAGAAATAAATAAACTTCGAAGGCAAAACTCACTTGAGCAGGTCGAGGAGGAACTCGGCGGACTTCTGGGGCCAACGTCCCTGGGTGGTGTTCCAGTTCTTGCACTGAGCCTTGCGGCTGACACCTCCCTTGAAGCGGAGGAAGGGGACGATCTCCTTCTTCTCCTTGACGTTCTCGAGGAACTTCTGGGCACGGCGCAGGGGCATGTTGCGGAGAGCCATGGCGGTCTCGTGGGTGTTCTTGAAGTGAACACGGAGATCGGATCCGCGAGCCTTGCAAGACTTCGTGGTGTTATCGGGGTTTCTAGTATAATGAATCTTCACCATTTTCCCCCAAGGTTACCTGCAAAAAACTAAATAAGTCATGAGAAAGAAATCTGGAAAGAGAAAACAGAAACAGGGGGATAAATTGAAGATGATGGGGGAACCAAAATCAAGGAAATCAATGGGGGGACACCATGGATAGCGATATTTTAATAATTAGCTGTAGTGCGAATTTATGTACAAACAATGGTACATTTGGAATCACGCCAGAGGTCAAAATCTCACCTTTGAGAAAAACGACTCAAAAATAGCTATAATTTTCGAAAATTCGCCACCTTGTTGAACGGCATTTTCTCTTTATGAATTTTATAATCACATAAACTTAAAATCGATTTAAAATTACACAAAACAACGCCAAAAAGCTTAGAAAAAGAAACCGTGGCCTAAAATTTTCAGCACCTATGGGGGCGGCCGATTAAAGGTCGGCGGCGTCCCGCCACGACACTAGAATTTCTGCCAGTGTGCGAATGGAGCGCAGACACAGATCTGGCAACTTGCCAGGATTTCCGTTATCAAAAATCGAAGTGCTTTATTTTCGCGTTAATTTTATTATTTCACAACGCTTTTTGGTTTTGTTTGTTTTCAAATTGCAATTTCAAATAATTAATTTTAGATTTACCATGATCAAGGCCATTTTGGTCATTAATAACCACGGCAAACCGAGACTTCTGAAGTTCTACCAGCACTACTCCGAGGAGACCCAGCAGCAGATCATCCGCGAGACCTACCAGCTGGTCTCCAAAAGGGACGACAACGTGTGTAATTTCCTGGAAGGCGGCACCCTCATCGATGGAAATGACTACCGCCTCATCTACCGTCACTACGCCACGCTGTACTTCATCTTCTGTGTGGATTCCAGCGAGAGCGAGCTGGGAATTTTGGATCTGATCCAGGTTGGTTCATCTATTTTTTTAGTATCATAAACGAAAAAATAGCAAGGTAGGTCCAAATTTGACCCAAAAATCCAACTGAGCACATTGTATTGGTGGAAAGTCAGCTGTTCGCCCATTCATTATTTTCTGGTTTTGTTGGCTACATGATTTTTAAACCGAATTAACCCCCGCAGTAACGAAAACTACTCTTTTACATTAAATTTGGCTGTTCTAGTCATACGTTTGGGGGGTTCGATACGTAAGCCCCCCTAATGGTTCTTCGGCGGCAAAGTAAGCCCTCCTTTAATTTTTGAAACCGTGTTTAACAAAACGTCAAATTACGTAGGTACCCCAAGCACCACACGTCTACCTATGGTTCTAGTATAGCAAATTTCCAATAACCCCGTTTAAAAGTGTTCCAGAACCGTCTACATGCCAGCATAGTTAACTTTAGCTACATTTTTCTTGGTTTTAGAGCTGATCGGCCTGCTAGCCTTGGGCAAATGTGTAGTTTGTGGGTACCTATACCAGTTAAGTGCCAAAATTAAAAATAATTGTCGGAAACAGTTTTAATATGCTTCTCTAAAACTTCACGTGGGCCTATTTCGTGCTAGGACCATTGCTGTCAATCTTTTGATGAATACAATCTCCTTTTTCGCAAATCGTGTTAGGACCAATAGCCGGTCAAACCTTGTCAAGCTCTTCCGGAAGGACATTACTCCTGCCACCCAGGTGGCGGTAATTTAACGACACTTTCTTAATTAATGGAGGGTCCGTCTCATCGCAGAAGGCATAAATTTCCTTTGAAAATCACACTAGGTCGTTTAGATACAACTTTGGAAAATTACCGAATTAAAATTATTGTTTTCATACCCGGCCCGCTCGGTCCGGCCCGTCATTTGAGAACCTTTTTGACACTTCTTTGTTCTTTGTCGCTTGACCTCCATAATTCCTTTAGCTGTTTTAACCGTAAATTCTTTGGCACAGTCACTCCGAACCGGGGGCGTTAAATTGTCACCTACTGTCGCTAAAAACGGAACTACATAGTCGACATATCTGCGATGTGATTTCCTAATGCCTCAGCGGCCTTAGGCTGCCTGAGTGTTGTAGGCAGTGAACTTCAGTTTCTAAAAACCACTAATTTTCCTTTTAAAACCTGAAATTGTTGGGACCTGCGTGGCGGGGACCAATTTTACAGCAAACCCTCTTCATTTTCAGGTCTTCGTCGAGACACTCGACCGTTGCTTCGAGAACGTCTGCGAGCTGGACCTCATCTTCCACGTGGACAAGGTGCACCACATCCTCAGCGAGATCGTAATGGGCGGTATGGTGCTGGAGACCAACATGAACGAGATTCTGATGCGGATCCAGGAGCAGGAGAAGCTTCAGAAGCAGGAGGCGGGCCTTTCCGCAGCCCCCGCCAGGGCCGTGTCCGCGGTAAAGAACATAAACATATCGCAGCAGTTGAAGGACATCAAACTGCCCGAGTTGCCCGGACTGGCCAACCTTAAAAATGCATTTTAATTGACCCAATTGTTCCATAATTGCCACAAATTTTACATTTTGTAAATATTACGATCTCTCACTTCGTCACTTTTTTATTTATTTTGTAAAATAAATGTAAAGTTTTATATACTTCTGATTTAATGAGCCGTGAAACAGGACCAGTTATCGTGAATTGCTTATTTTTGCTGTAAAATTGAAAATTAAGGCTGTTCAGGCACATGGTGGACTATGTGGACGGGGTGGGACTCATTCTACACCCGGACGACATAGGGAATGGGCTTCTGAAACAGCCAGGTAGGATTTCGTTACCGTAATACCGTCTTGTTGGGAGGGGGCTTGAAACTGCCAGCCGAGTGGCTGTTCTGGTTAAAGGATTATGACGGTCTAGTTGAGTCTAATATCCCAATAGCTTGTTGTATCTTTCGTTGCTGCCAGGCTCACTTGTTTGGGTCCGCCATGCCCATTTGTGGTACGGTTTGAAACCAGCTGGCTGTAAAACTTTCCATCCGTCGTTCTCGTTAACTCCAGTCGGTTCCGTTAATGCCAACCGTATGGCTTCACTTTTTTTTGATCTGCCCGCTGTCACTAGAAATTATTCCAACCGGCTGTCACATTCGTACCCATCAGCCCATTTACGGCCGTCCAGGTAGTCCTAAAACCTAAAACACATGCCAGTCTGCTGTCGGCAACACAGTTCTTTTTCGGCACCGCCTTGTCACAAATAACCTTATTTTGCCATTGTGACGTCGCACAGCGGACGCAAGCCTAGGAACGAGCGCCAGCCATCGCCAGAGCCGGGTGTCGGTTGGCGGGATGCCAGCCTATGCATCTAAAGGCGCGAATGTGGAATGATTAGCGCAGGCGCAGGGTGTTTATTTCATTATTTTACCATTAAATTTTGTTGTTTTTGTTCTTAAAAAATTGCAATTGTTATGGAGCATCGATTTAAATAAGAGTTACAGCCAAAATATAAAGGAAAGCGTCGGTAAACTCTGGTGAATACTAAATATAGACCGCGCCGCGTACTGTAGGACGCGTCGCGGTCGCCGACTGGGAAACCGAGCGCCTTGGACACATAAATTAGTTTCAACTCTCTGTCACTTTGCGGCCAGTCGACGCATTTGCAGCTCACCGGTTTGATGGTGCTAGAGTGCTTGTGCTCAAACTGGCGTTGACTTTTTTGAACTTATTCTAGCTGCCACTTTATCGTCGAAAAATTGGCTCAGATCCGTATGGTTCCGATTGTCACGGAATGTCCGGTCAAGTCTATGAATAGTGACAGCCGACTCATGCTTATATTACCGTACCGTATACCAGTCTACAGTTGCTGTCAGATGGGTGGTATAACTGTGCCGATTTCACGCTAATACTATTCGTTCTTCAGGAATTGCTAGTTCACCCCCACTGGAACTGAAATTGGTGAATTTTCTGACAAATTTCACCGTGATTCCATAAAGCGGTGAACTCTTGTTCAAACCAGCTGCCTGCCAGCTCTAATTGGCTTTTAAGTTATGTGCCAGCCGGCTGTCAGCTCCATTTTCAAGTAACAAGCGCGTCGTAGCATCATTATGTGGTTACAGAAGCTCTGCATCGCATAATATTTTTAGTATCATGGTTGTCACCATTTAATTCCGTTTTTTCCAGTGTTCAACCAGTGCCCGGTTCCAACTGGTGATGGTTCCACACAGGTAACATCCATATATTTTCAACGAAAAGCCAATTTTTCAGCTCGACCTCAATGGTTTGTGGAAATACGACCCTCTGGTGGCTCCCACTTACGCACTCGATCAGCCCAGTACCAGCCGAGGCGAGTTTTTTCTTTTTCGAATATCGATTTTATTGCCTGCCGCAGAGTAATTTTGGCACCCCAAAACAGTGTTTTTTTTTTTTTAAATCGAAACCTCGCTAAATGAATAATTTAAGATGTATGTGTTGCTCCCATGGAGGAGATGCTGCCTGGGTGCAGCCAGGACTATAGCGAGTATCACATCGAGGAAATGCCCAGGGAAGAGGAGGTTTTTGTGAGTTTTTCCCATTTGCATTTGATTTTTTAATACAATTTTAGGAAGAAATCACAAGGGCGAGGTGTATTGAGTGCGACAGGATGGTGGATATGGCACAGAGCACCGGGGCGAGGAAACACACCTGCGAGTTGCTGAAGAAACACGCGTAAGTCCGCAGAAATTGGGGAAAATTTGACAATTCTGAAGCTATTTTTGAAAAAAAAAGTGTGGTTAAATTGACTTTAAAGGTCTGGGTAACTGTGGGTTTCGGCGCGTATGTATGGGATTTTGACTGGGTGCGAAAAGTTGCGGCGGGACCCGCAAACCCCTCATAGGTGGACATGAGGTGCTTGCCTTACCTACGTGATTCGGCGTTTGGTTGAAAATAGCAACAAAAAGTTAGAGGGGGGCTTACGTTGCCCCCAAGGTACAATTTGGGGGGGGGGCTTACGTATGAAGCCCCCAAACACTCCCTGTCCAATTATGAAACCCCTTAATTATACAACAATATTATTGAACCCAAGGTAATCAAACCTTTAACCCCACGATCGTGCCGTGACACACATCACGCCATACAGGCTGCTAAGACTAAAAATTCTTTAAAATGCCTGTAAAACTTATGAAAACGACCGAAACCAGCTTTTTTGTCAAGAAAACTACCCTGCGTCAACGTACGCTATTTACCCGTTTTCACAGCGTGGTTTGTCTGTACATTGGGACATTTCTACCCTTCCTAGGACCTTTTTTGGTCGATCACCTCTTTTCCGGGCCGGCCGGGGTTCTCAAATGACGGGGCGGCCCTGCCGGTGAGAACCCCGGGGCCGGCTCTCGTCTACCCCTGGATAGGGGCCTTCTAAAAATGAGAGTCCTTGATTTTTCGAATCCCCTCCTATTGCGGGGCCTTATTTTTCTGACCCTTCCGTACCGAGCCCAGTTATGGGGCGCTTACGAATAGGGAGGGGGTCGCGCACCCACCAATTTAGGCTTCTGTCATACCAAGAAGCCTTCTGTTAAAAATTTGGAGATCATTTTCTTTAATCTACTTCGAAAAGACAACTCCCCTTTGCAGATGTGAGCACTGCGGCAATCGCTTCAACTTCCCCGCCAATCTGGCAGTTCATCGAATTCTTCAACACACGCCACAGGTATATCTAGTTTTCGTTGTGGATTTCAGCGTTTCAGGAATGATTTTAGGCGACATTTACCGCGGGAACGGAGTGTGAGTTGTGCGACAACAAGGTCAAGAGGAAGTTCCAACGCTTCAACGCTTACCTGGCCCATGTGAAGACCCACGTGCGAAGTGAGACCTACGCCTGCTCCAACTGTGGAGAGGAGTTTGAGTTTCTGGTGAGTTGGATTCGGGCTGGCCCGGAAGACGTTGGCGCGCCGTCTTGACCAGCATTAACAAAAATTTCAGAACCTCTTCAACCGCCATCGCCGCATCTCCCACGGAGTCGGAGAGGCTACCCTCCGTCGAGGCTACTCCTCCGAACTCGGATACTGCAACAAGTGCGATAAGCTGCTGGAACTGACCAAGGTCGACTCCCATCGCCTCACTCACGCCGTTCACTCGTAGGTTTTCCAATGTAGCCGTGTTTCACATTACTCGATTCCAGTAAGATCGAGAGGAAGGAGAAGAGCAGAGAAAAAGTGGCCGTTGAAGGGCTGAAACAGGCCACGGCTTCGTCGGCGAAGAAGAAATACGCCTGTGAGCAGTGCGAGAAGGCCTTCGTCCGTCCGGCGGAACTGAAGAGACATCAAGCCGTGCACGAGAGTGAGTCATGCCAAAGTTTTGCTGTATTTGCAGGCGTACGGTGTGCCAGAGTTTCGCTGTGTTAATTGGCGTGCGATATTCGTTTCGCTGTGTTCACAGAAGTACTGTGTGACAGAGTGTGGCTGTTTTATGGCGTGCGGCGTGCCAGAGTTACGCTTTATACGGCGTGCCAGAGTTTTGCTGTATTCGCAAACCTACGATGCGTTAAAATTTCGTTGTGGTCCAAGCGTACGGTGTGCCAGAGTTTCCCTGTGTTTGCAGGCAACGCTGGGTCACAATTTCGCTGTGTTCACAGGCATCCCGTGTGCCAAAGTTTGCTGTGTTTTCAGGTGTACTGTGATTCATACTTTCGCTGTGTTCACAGTCATACTGTGTGCCTGAGTTTCGCTGTGTTCACAGGCGTACGGTGTCCCATACTTTAGCGGGTTCTGGCGTATGGTGTGCGAGAGTTTCGCTGTGTTTGCAGGCGTTTCGTATCGTTTATTGGCCAAAAATGGCTACGGTGTGCCCAAGTTGATCTGTTGTACCTAAATTCCACCGTGCGCGGAATTGAGTTAACGTGTGCCAAACTTTCACTGTGAAAAGCAAGCAACTTTGAATTGTTTTAAGCAGAAAGTGACCAAAAATGGCACTGCGTTGCAAACTTTGTCTGTTGTACCACACTTTCGCCGTACAGAGTAGTTGAAAGATTTAACCAAAGTGTTTCTGTGCTAGCCAGCTTTTTGAGTTTTATTTTACGCTGTATTTCTTTTTCAGAAGGCGCCAAGTTCAAATGCCCCTCCTGTGACAAGTCCTTCTCCCACCAGTCCGGCCTCAACGCCCACAGAAAGCTCGCTCACTCGACCCAGAAACCGAAATTCTCCTGCACCATCTGCGGTATTGCCTTTAATAAAGTAAGCATTTATTTATTGTTAATTTTTTCTTTATTTTCAGAAGAGTAATGTAGAGAGACACGTGAAAACTGTCCATCCGTTGTCGACGAAGCAAGAAATGTTCGACTGCAGCAAGTGCACCTGCCAGTTTAAGACTTCAGGAGCGTTGAGCAAGCATCTGAGACTTGTACATAATGAAGGTTGGTAAACGCAGTACAAGCTAGGTGTCTAGTTGAATCTGTAAACACAGTACAGAACAAAAGTAGCTGGGCCTGTAAACGCAGTGCGGAACAGGAGTAAAACGCAATACAGAACTCGAGGTTTGATTTTGGACTGTAAACGCAGTGCAGAAGGGACGTGTTTTGATATAGCTCGATCTGTAAACGCATAACAAATTATTTAGTAAAGGCTGTAAATACCTTGCGGACGACGGAATTAGGTTTGTAAACACAGTGCAGACGTTTGTAAACGCAGGTTTGTCAACGGAGTAAAAGGTAAACATAGGTACCATCCAGTTTGTAAATGTAGTACAGATTAAACGTCTTTTGGCCCGTAAATGTCGTACAAACCGCACTTAGTTCGGGCTGTAAACACAGTGCATACTAGGCGGGGACTGTAAACGCAGTACAGAACTTTTAGGTGTGCATAATTCTTTCTGTTGTGTAAACACCGTGCAAACCAATGTTAGTTCCGCCTGTAAACGGCATACAAAGCTTGCATATGTCGGTATGTGCGCGGAGAACAACATGTAAACACCGTACAGACTAGATGTAGTTTGACCTGTAAACGCAGTGCAAACCAGGCGTAATTCGGGCTCATACATGGGCAAGCTCCGCAATATGGGGCGGTAGGGGCGTCGCAATTTTAAGCTTTCGGCAGTTTTTCTTTGAAAAGGAGACCCGTCGCAAATTTTCGACGCTTTCAACAATTGAAGGGGGCCTCGCAAAATTGACCCCCGCGGTAGGTTGCCCAGGTATGTTCGGGCTGTAAACACAGTGCTAACCAAGCTTTGTTCGGCCTGTAAACACAGTATAGACGACAATATTCATTCATTTAAACGTAAAACTAGACGTAGTTAGACTTGTAAACACAGGCCAAACTAAGCGTAATTCGGTCTGTAAACACAGTACAAAGTAGATGTAGTTCTGCTTGTAAACGCAGTGCAAACCAGCAAACTAGTTAGGGGTTAAAAATGCCTCCTCCTCACCCCTCCATTTTGTAATTTTCAAACTTGTGTTTTTAGAAAAACCAAAGTTCGAGTGTCGTCCGTGTGGAAAAGCCTTCCCCCTGTTGGGTTCTCTCCGCACGCACCAGTTGGTCCATGCAGAGGTCTCCGACTACCCTCACCACTGCTTCAAGTGCAATAAAAGGTTGGTTTTTGTTGAATTAAGACTTTTAAGGCCTTAAAACTGTTACAAATAGACCTTTAAGGCGCTACCGTACCCACTATATCCTTAGACCTTTAAAAATTTTCATCTATGTTTTATTTTTACAGGTTCAAACTTCGCTCTTCACTGAAACTCCATCTCGATGTTCATCAAAGAAAGGAGATCGACGACCCTCTTCTCACCGATCCCAAGTGCCCGATCTGCTTGAAACACGTAGGATTTCTTGCTTTTTCTGCCAATTAAGCGATCGATTTCCAGCTGTCTTCGAAAAACAACCTGAGGAGACATCTCCTGACGCACCAGAACTTTTACGAATGCCCGGATTGCTGTCAGAAATTCTCCAGTATCCATCGATTGGATAGGCACAGATGCTTCAGGAATATTCCGACCACGTCGTTTTCTCAGGAGATGGACGTGAATTTGGAGACGAGGCAGACGGTTGTGCCGGTGAAGTGAGTTTTTTGTCTGGCTGTCTCTCTCTCTCTCTCTCTCTCTCTCTCTCTCTCTCTCTCACTCTCTCTCTTTCTCTGTATTTGTCTTTCTCCCTTTCTTTTAACAAACGCCAAGTCTGGATACGTAGGCTAAATTAGGGCTTAAAAGATTTTTAAGCCCTATTGGCAAGAGGGGTACATACATTGTCAAGCTCGGCCATAAGCGGCGTTGGGGCCGTCGCAATTTTAACTGTTTGTGAAATTTTGTTGAAGAAGGGGGTCCGCAGTAAATTTTCGGAACGTTTTGTAATAGAAGGGGGTGTCGCGAAATTGACCCCCGCGGTGGGTTGCCCAAGTATGGAGGGGTACCCCATACCTGGGCACGTACCCCATTATCTTGCCCCAATTTTTAGGGGGGTTAACCCAATGTTTAAGCACTAATTTAAAGCTGGTTAGCCATTTCGTAGGTCCCAAAGTTAAGGGAGCGCCCCAATTTTTTGGCCTGATTTGTAAGGAGATCGGTCAATTTGTAGGCGCCAAAGTTTGTTGGGTTTCCCAAATTGTACCCAATTTTTAGGCCCAAAAAAATGAAAGGCCCCAATTTTAGGATAGAAGCTTACTGTATTGTGGGCACTACAGTTTAGGGGGCCTCTAGTTTTCAGGTCGCAAATTATGGAAAGTAACAATCTTTAGGCCCCGTAAAGGGTTAGTAAGTCGATTAACGGTCTCTCTCCCTCTCTCTCTTACTTACTCTCTAAATTCACCTTTCAGGTCCTACTACTGTAAGCAGTGTCCCTCGTCCTTCTACTCCTTCAAAGCCTTCAAAGAGCACAAGTCGCTTCACTCGGGCCTGAAGCCACACCTCTGCTGGACCTGCCACAAGGCCTTCCGAACAGCTGGCGAGTCTCTCTTAATCTCACTCACTCACTCACTTTTTCACTCGCTCACTCACTCACTCACCCACTCACTCACTCTTTCATTCTGTCTTTAAAGCCTCCTTTTTCAGACATCCTCGCCATGCACAAAGAGATCCACAGTCGCGAGCCCATGTACTGCGAGTACTGTCCGATGATCCTCAACAGCCGTGCCCAGTACAGTGCACACGTCCGTAACGTTCACCAGCACGGCGTGTTGGAGCCAATGGCCATTGTTCAAATGCAGAAAAACAGGGTAGGTCAAATTCAAATGATTTTTACTGATTTTAAAATTTAGGACATTGAAATATCGTCATCGCAGTCGTTCCCCAACGTGGATGCAATCGAAAGAGGAGGCTTTCCGACCAGAGCACAGTCGGTGGATTTGGAGGGAAGGGAAGGCGTGGTGGTGGAGAACTGGCAAACAATGGGTGAGTTTATAAATTTCATTTTTCCTAAGAAATTCATTTGTCAAAGGTTGACAAAAACATTTGAGTTACTTTCGTCGTATGATAGAAGATGACTCCGGGTCCCGAGACGCTGAAAAACTTGAGTTTTTCCACTCCCAGGCATAGTTCTCACGGGCCGGGCCACTTGAAAAAAAATTCTTGGCCCGACCCGGCCCGTCTACTCGGACCACCTACTCAAACTGTCACGACCAAGGTTCGATCCCGGTCGGGGCACTTAATTTTTGTCAATCTTGTATGACTTTTTGCTTCAAGCGCCTCTGCGTTTACCATCTTTCTGTCCTTGTACGCAATATGGCTTGATAAATAAAATAGTTGTAGAGGAAGAAAAATCCCGGTTTTTATTTAATCTGCAGTCGTATTTTTTTTAATCTGCAGTCGTATTCTATAGTCTTTATTGGCTAATAGATAAAATGTGTGGGGAAATCCCGTTTTGAGCCCAAAAATTCTCCCTGGGATAGCGTAACGAATGCTTGAAGGCAGTAGTGAGACAGTGTGGATTGTTAGAAAAATGAAAGATATGCAGAGACACAGGGGGAGAAGATACATAGTGATAGCCAAGCATGGCAAAATGTGGGGTCGGCCCGGGCCGAGAGAATTTTGGAAACGGGCCGGCCTGAAAAAATTTCTTTGTTATTAGTGATTTTACATTGAAATAAGGCATTAATTTTTTATCGGTTCTGGGCCGGCCCGACTCGGCCCGGGCCGTGAAAAATTTGGGAGCGGGCCGGCCCGTTGCCTTTGTTGGTGATAGCGATCATTGCTAACAAGCGATGGACGATGCAGACAGCAGGGAAGGGGTTAACTATATCACGAATAAGGGACGCAGAAGAACACCCAGCGAGAGATTGAAGGGGTGGAGAGGTCAGACACAACTAGGTAGTATGCAATTCGAAGAGGGTTAAGACAGGCACCAAACTACAATTTCAATTTCAGCCCCTTCCGAGACCGTTCCCGACCGTCCTCTCCGCTGTCCGGTCTGCTTCCATCTCTTCGACTCTGTCGCCCATCTGTCTCAGCACTTTGCCAAGTTCGTCTCTCTCTCTCTCTCTCTCTCTCTCTCTCTCTCTCTCTCTCTTTTTCTCTCTCTCTCTCTAACCCTCTCTTTCAGTACCCAAGACGACCGTGACCACTCCTTCGTCGTAATTCAATGCCCCCTATGCGAAATGAGTCTGCGAGGCTCCGGCGAGGCAGCCTCTCACTTCAGCATGATCCACGTTTACGTGAACGGGGCGGATAGCAACAGGTAAACAATTACATGTTATTTCAAGTTATCTTTTGTTTTAGAATAGGAATGCCCGTATTCGTGCAGCCGGAAGAGGTCACGTATGTGGAGAATAGACTGCCTTCGTCGAAGATTCAGCAGTGCCACGCGTGCCCGGCCAAGTTTCACAAACCGTCGGATTTGGAGAGACATATGAGAACACATACAGGTAGAGATGCAGAGAGAGAGAGAGAGAGAGAGAGAGAGAGAGAGAGAGAGAGATGATACATACATACAGACCGGGGTTCTCACGGGCCGGGCCGAGTCATTTGGAAAATTTTGATCGGCCCGGCCCTGGACGGCCCGTTTACACTGGACCTCCCAGTCAGATTGCCACCCACCCGACCAGGGTTCGATCCCGGTCGGTGAAATTCTTTTTTGTACTACTAATATTGACTTATATGTTAGTAACAAACATTATTAAGTTATTTAAAACAGATAAAAAATTATTGTACTATTTTATAAAAAAAATTTAAAAATTTTGTATTCATACCTGGGCCGGCCAGGCCGTCCCAAAAAATCCCTCGGCCCGGCCCGTCATTTGAGAACCCCGTTACTGGGTAATTTTGTTCATGCTAGCAGAGTATAGGGTAATTTAGGACATATGGTTAGAGACGCAGAGGAAAAGATAATTGTAGCAATTTAGACAGGAAAACATAATTTGGGCAAGATATGCATTGAACATAATTATTGTGAAATGGGCCGAAAGTATGTTAATTAGGGCAATTACGGTTATTTTGGTGTGTTGGTATTACCTAATTATGGTTACGCGGGGTTCTCAAATGACGGGCCGGGCCGAGGGTTTTTTTTGGGACGGCCCGGGTATAAGAAAATGAAATTTTAAATTTTGTTAAAACCGGTACAATATTTTTTTACCTGCTTTAAATAACTCAATAATGTTTGTTACTAACATTAAGTCAATATTAGTCGTACAAAAAAGAGTGTCACCGACCGGGATCGAACCCTGGTCGTGTGGGTGGCAATCTGACTGGGTGGTCCCAGGTAAACGGGCCGACCAAAATTTTTTCAAATGGCCCGGCCCGACCCGTGAGAACCCCGTGGTTAGGGACGAAGAGTTTACGGCAGTTATGGTCAGAGGCGCAGATGATACTTTCTTTGCTGCAGTTATTGTTACAGAAATAGATATTTTTTTGAAAGCGATGATTAGGAGGTAATTAAAAATTATTTGGGGTGTTTATGGTTTGGAATTTCGGTTGCATCTACCTCCTAATTATCATAATTAGGGACTAAATTAAATTTCCAATTTCAGGAGAGCGCCCATTCGAGTGCGAAGTCTGCTCCCGTTCCTTCAGTCTCCGCAGTTCCCTCACCTCTCATATGAAGACACACAACAGGGGAGAGCCGGAGCAGCTGTGCACAGTCTGTGGAGCGGTTAGTCCTTTAAACATTCGTTTTTATTCTGTATTTTCAGCAATTTTACAACAAGAATGCACTGGTTCTGCATATGCGCATTCACTCAGGAGATAAGCCGCTGCGATGCCGTTTCTGTCCGACGTCGTTTAGGTAAGCGAGAGACGGAGAGAGAGAGAGAGAGAGAGAGAGAGAGAGAGATAGAGAGAGAGAGAGAGAGAAAGAAAGAAAGAAAGAAAGAAAGAAAGAAAGAAAGAAAGCGAGAGGGGAGAGAGATATAGAGATGGGCTATTTTCAGAACAAGTGCTGGGAGACAGCAACACGAGAAGTCTGCGCACAACGCGACAGTGAAGAATTGCAGTGGGAGATGTAGGAATCGCAGTTGTCCGAATTGCTCGACCGGGAAGAGGGCGAGGATAGCTATTGCGGATAGACAAGTAAGAGACACCCAGCAGGCTTCTCACGGGCCGGCCCGGAACAATTAGACATTTTTTGTCGGTCCGTTTGTCGTGTCTATTCCGCACCATGGCTAGACAGGGAACGTTGAGCCCCCCAAATGGTGCCTGTGAGGCAATTTAAGCCCCTATATGTGTTACTACTGTTTTGAACCAAACACCGAAACACGTAGACACACTTAAAGGTTGGTTTTCGACCAAAAAAAAAATTTTTTTTCGTCATGCTCATCAGGCACGGGCTGGCCCGCGAATATAGATGAAGCGCTTTTCGTAGCTAGGTAACATGAATGTTGAATTTACTACCTTTACAAGAGATGAATACGAGGTTACTGTAATTTTGGGGGCCTGCGGAATTTGGGCCATACCCCGGGAGCATACCTCTAGAGGGTATAGTCAACTTGTCCCAGTTAAAAAGGGTAGAAGTCACGAAAATGCAGAAGTTAAGGGGTTAGGTGCTGTGTTCGGGCACAAAGTTAAGGGGGCTACCTCATTTAGGGCCGTCACTTACCCACCCATAACTTTTAGCACTTTAACTCACCCTTAACTTGGGGCTCTTAGGGAAGCATTTGGAAAATTTTGGTCTGTCCGGCCCGTTTACCCTGGACCTCCCAGTCAGATTGCCCCCCACACAACCAGGGTTCGATCCCGGTCGGTGAGATACTTTTTGTACGACTAATAGTGACTTATATGTTAGTAAAAAACATTATTAAGTAATTTAAAGTTTAAAAAATTATTGTGCCCATTTATACAAAATTTAAAATTTTTATTTCCATACCCGGGCCGTCATTTGAGAATCCCTTAAATGCTCACAGTGCTCGAAGTCGTGCTATGCTCCGCTAAATATATTATTTTTCAGATGCAACCCGAGTACCCAGCCATCGAGGGCGACCTGCCCGACCCCTTCGATCCCAACTCTCAAAATGTCGCTGTGGTGGATGAGGGCTTCGTCTTCCCCGACGACAATACCTTTATCAGCACTCATTTTGAGCCACCAAAGCCCACCAATCCTTCAAAGGTAACATCGCCCCGTTTCTACCGTACTCATGGCTTCGACTTTCAGGACAAAGGCGCTCTGATCATGGACACGCTGGCCCAGATTTCGAGGATCGACGGACTGCCGCTGGAACCGGCCAAAAGTTCGGCTTTCGCCAGGGCTGCTCCGAATGTAAATTGGCTTGGAAAATTCTGCAAAAATTGAGTTTTTTTCAGCCAGCGTCTGCTGAAACTCAGGTTTTCATTCACATCACGGCGAGGAGGATATCGTTGATGGAGTACTCGGTGACGGTTTCGAAGGTGCCGCCGAAGGCCATTCGTGAAGGGGTGAGTGTGAATATTGCAATAGTCCCCCACTACATATTTGAGCCCCCTACCATACACCGGCGGTGTCCCGGGGGCCTCGTTCGGAAAACATAGCAAAATGGAGCTGTAGAACTCCAGAGGGCATTTTTAAAAACATTTTATGTGGCGCCCCACCTCATTGGCAATTTAGTCCCGCACATTATATTTGAGCCCCCAACTTATGCGATGAGCTGTACTAGCTTTTTTTTATTCTAATTTCACTCCTTGTTTCAATCGCAAAATTTTAGTTTCGCCCCCAAACGCCGTACATTAGATTTCCCCAAGCTATTTAGTTGAACCCCCACCACGCCGGAGCCTGATTTTGGAGGAAGCGATCGAAGAGGGGGGGGGGGTTTGCGCGAAGCTCCCAAAAACCTTTTTTTGTGTGTGCTGCTAATACTTAAATAGTGCATCATCTCATTGTTAATTTAGCCCCCCAGGGTGGTCCATAAGTTTGTAGTTTGATTTGACAAGTCAATGAATATCGATTGATTTTCAAGCAAATTTGATAGATTTCGGGGGTATCGATTGATGTTTTGGGCCGCCGGCACCCCCTTTGGATATTAAAAGTTGGTGATTACAAACTATGGCCCACCCCGTCCTCCCCATATTTCAGCCCCCAGCCTTATCGTTATATTTGAGCCCCCTATTAGTTGTGGGTGGGTCTGTACTGACATTTTTGTTTATAATGAAAGGCGGTCCCATCCTACGGCTTTTGCTCATTACAATTGCACTCTAACCCGTCTCATTTTCAGATCGACACCACCTCCTCAATCCCCCTGCTCACGCTTCAAGATCTCGGTGACCAAGGCACCCCAATGCGTCTCTCCCTCATGGACAATCAGCAGCTGAACGTGATGCCCAAGGGAATTCTGGAAGCGCTGGGTCTCGACGAGACAGGTACTGTTTTATACTTTGCGTACTGGTTACGCCTAATCTCCACGTTTTGCGACTAACGTACTGGAACAGAAATAGCGTTACCAAAGCGGAGACGCAGATATCCGACGTTTGACTGAAAATGTTTCTTTTTTGGCGAGCAGCATATTGAGTAATTAAAATGGTACTTATCTAACTTGGTTTTCAGTCGTCCTCCGAGCCCATCCGATGAACTCGGAGATGCGTTCCTGTGTGGAGCTCGTCCCACCCCACCACACGGAATTCTGCAGCCGATGCGAGATTTGCGAGGTGGACCTGCCAACGAAAGAGGACAGCGATGCGCACTTTGCATCGGAGGATCACGAAACGGCACAGGTACGTGGAAATAACAAAAACAAACCAACTTCCTTCATTCCCCAGCATATAACTACTATTTGGGGGGGGGGATCGTGGGGACTCTAAAGTCTTTATCAAAAATTGTGGGCCCCACAAAAACTATTGCCCTGGAGCCACAGCTATGTGTGATGCTCTACTAGCATTTGGGTGGGAGGGGGGCTGGGGTTCATACAAAAACATCGACCGCGATTTTCTGTTGAGAGGGTCGCGCTGAGCCCAATTTCTTACTTGGGGACTCGCGCGACATGTCGCTTTTGTATTGTGGGGGTCGCGCAGAACCCCACGGAGGGGGGGGGGGGGGGGTTCACTGACCGACGTCAACAATGTTTTGTGGAACGGGGCTTCACTAAAGTAAACTAACAGTTGGCGGCTATACTGAAATGGCCAACAGCAGCTTTTGGGTGGGGGTTCTACGGAACCGTACCCACTTTTTTTTAAAATAAGGGCACAGTTGGGTCCTATTCAACCACCAGTTTGGGGGGGGGGGGGCTCATCTGAAACCGTTCATAGTTTTTGGGTATGTCTGGGCTCTATTGACATTGATTGGGAGTGGCTTTTGCGAATCGACCTTTCTAACCCCCCCCCCCAGTTTTTATGGGTGGGGAGGGAGTTTACTGATACTGATGTTACTGATGGGTGGGGAGGGAGTTTTTATGGGTGGGGAGGCCAGCGGCGTGTAGGTGTGAGGGGCTCTATTGATTAACAGTTTGGGGGCTTTACTAAAGTGACCAACAGTGGGGCTCTGCTGGCATTTTGCCCAACAATTTTTCTGTTGGGAGTCTATTAACATCCCTCGATCTTGTGTGGGGATAGTTTTACTATTTGATCCCTATCCGAACGTCATGTGCTTGAGGTTCTACGTAATTTGCCGTTTGGTTGAAAACGATAACAAAAACTATTGGGCGGGGGATTTGCTGTGCCTCCGAGGCTCCATTTGTGGGGTTTACATCGTAAACCCCACAAACGCTTCTTGTCCAGCCATGGTTCGGTCCTCTTAAATGTGTCCCCACTCGATTGTACCCCATATATCCGAAATTCACCCCCTTACAGCTGTGTGGCAATGTTTCCCTCCGCATAACAGCTATTTCAGGTACTCCACCCGCTGGCAGAAGCCGTTCAGGACACAATTCACGACAACCTCCTGACCACCGCCACAGTTTCACACCACAGGTGGGGGTTACTTTATCATTTTATCGCAGAAAGCGGCCTTTTATCGGACTTTTTTGCGATAAAGCAGTCGATAAGTGCAAGATTCCGATAAAAAATGTGTGTTTCAGACGCGAGGAGGTCACTTGCAAGCTGTGTGGTCGAAAATTCCTCGACACGGAACCCCTGGTGGCCCATATTCGCCTGGAACACGAGAGAGACCACCCACACAGTCTGGCGCCGAGGCCGATCGCCCGCACGGCGCCTCCCCTCGAAGCTACAAGAGAGTCTTTCTAGTTTTTTTCTTTAATTTGTACAGGTACTGTAATTGTAAAAAGAAGAGTGCAGGGTACTGTAAGTGTCATAGATGCGGGTTTCGCCTGATACGCTTTGTTTATTGTTAGTTTTGGAATGTACATGAAGTTTTTGTTTCTTGTTCGGTTAAAAATACGTGAGGAGGTTTGAAATACACGGTTAGGTAGTTGGGTTACTGTAGTATGGCGTTGTTTCAGCTTTACATCTCAAATTCAGAACCTAACCCAGCGGAACTTGGAAATGGCAGGTTGCCAATTTTGTTAGGTCCCGCCAC
>OZ059902.1:21221017-21286017 GCA_964057215.1 Oscheius myriophilus
CAGTTTCAGTCTCAGTTTCAGTCTCAGTCTCAGTCTCAGTCTCAGTCTCAGTCTCAGTCTCAGTCTCAGTCTCAGTCTCAGTCTCAGTCTCAGTTTCAGTTTCAGTCTCAGTCTCAGTTTCAGTCTCAGTCTCAGTTTCAGTCTCAGTTTCAGTCTCAGTCTCAGTCTCAGTCTCTCTCTCTCTCTCTCTCTCTCTCTCTCTCTCTCTCTTTCTCACCGGCCGCCCCTTTCGAAGACTCCACCGCAGTCACGAATGTTCCTTCTTCTCAATCTGCTCCACATGTAGAATAGATCCCTTTCTATTTATCCAATCTCCCGTGAAATTTTGCACGAACGGCAGGAGACGACAATGAAGAGAACCGACCAGAGGGGAAGAAACATCTTGAATACCACTGATAGCAACCAAAACCAGAATAAAAACAGTAGTACGGTAAGTAAAAATAGGCGGAAAGTAAATAAATCTACAGTAATGGGGACAGTCACTGCGGCTACAGTCATTCTTGTTTATGTGCGTTTTGAGGTTTCGCAACGGCCAATTTGAGAGGAATTGCATTTTTTATCAATTTTTTTAAAAGAATTTTCTCGAAGCATCACTTTTTCTGATGAACACTCAATAAGTCGCCGTTGAGACTCTCCAGCTCATTAATTAGCCCTCTCACTGTAAATGGAGTGCATTTGAAATAATTTTTGTATTACCGTTTCCTGTTTTCTTATCCTCTGTTGTTTTAGTTTTGTAGGGAGGGTTTTTAGGCATCTGTTCATTTTGACAACTCTGAAAATGGGTGATATATGAAATAAAATTGTAAATTTATACCTTTGCCAAAATCAAATTGACAACGACTGTTAGTATTAGAAGTCTATTGAACATTGAGTGCCTAGGAAGTGAAAAAAGTTTAAAAGATTAAAAAAAAATACCGAAAAAGAAAGACAGGGACACAAAGATGGGAAAAGGTAGAAGGAATGGGAGGGAGAGACAGATATAAACAGAGAGATTGAGTATGATAAAGAGATAACGGTAAAAAAGAGAATAATTTAGATAGACACAGGTAAGACAGAGAGATGGAGAGAGAGAGAGAGAGAGAATGGCAGAGAAACAAAGAGACAGAGAGACAGAAAGAGAGAGAGAGAGAGAGAGAGAGAGAGAGAGAGAGAGAGAGAGAGAGAGAAGAACCGAATCTGAAAACTGGTATCATTGACTGTTTTTATATCATATATATATATAGGTTAAACCTTCTGTTTATTGGTCATTCCACGATTTTTCATCCCTCTCGAACAATAGATGAGCCCCGATTCATAACAAATTTGTTGATTTTCCGGTCATCTTTGATTGTTCAGCCAATTTTTCTGAGCTATATCGTTCTTTTCTGTTTTTTGTTCTAATTTTCTGCGAAAAAACATGGTGATCTCATAATGTTACAGCTGCGAATGTTGTACAAAATGTCAGCTTTGCAGCCGCAGCTTTTTTTTGTCCACTTTGGCTTTTGTTTTTTTGGCGTTTTCTTCCGCTAGTTTCCTAACAGCTGTCGTGTTATCAGAAAGACCCCTGGCTATTAGTCTCACCAGCAGGGCAACTATCCAAATCTTTTTTTTGTTCTTCAATTGTTGTAATTTCTTGTTTGTGTAAAATACTTTGGCTATTGTTAAACGATAATGTTTAGGGTCATATATACTCTCTGATAATGTAAAATAAACAAATTCTCTGTATTATGCATTTTTCCTATTTCCTTCAAAACAGTTCGAATCTCACAATGTTGCGCCTACGAATGTTGTTTGAAAGGACGTTTGTCTTGTTTTCCGCCGCGGCACTTTTTACAGGACGTTCATTTTTCTGCCGAATCGATTCAATCCCTCCCCCTTCCCAACTTCACTACAATCTGATCCATAAAATCGAAATTTCTAGTTCAGCTTTCATTTTTTTTCTGCCTTTCTTGGCAGCTGTCATGTTATCAGAACGACCCTTTCGAACTTTCGATTTCTCCACAAAAGACAGGTTCAAAAAATTTCAATTTTTCATTCACCAATTTTTTTGTTTCACCTTTTCGTTTCATGATGATAAACTACCATTTTTAGGGTCATATATACCTTTTTACAAATTGAAATGAAATATTTTTTGGAGGAGTTAGTGAATTTACTCGTTTGACAGTTTTTTTTGGAGTGGAAAGGTGAGTATTTTTAAAAACAAACATGCTAATCTACGTCACTTTTTTCAGATGTAAACTTCAATAATTACTTCTAGGAACATCAGAAAATAGGACACTAATGAAACAAACACGTAAAATACGAATTCGTCCTTATAAGGTATAAATCGAACAAAATAGAGCTTTCAATAAACAAATTCTTTCAGTCTACTCGGAAATGGGTTTTTCCCCAAAAAGGTTCTGTCGAAGTCGGATGGACCGAACTGAACCCTCTACCTATTTTTGTCTATTCAGTGAATAAGAAGTATTTTCTTGTAAGTATATTTCTTTTTTTCCACTAGACAGAGAGATAGAGAGACATAGAGAGAGAGAGAGAGAGAGAGAGAGAGAGAGAGAGAGAGAGAGAGAGAGAGAAATTCCCCTTTCAAAACAACCTTTTCAAATACTCAAAATCGAATCTTTTCTCTGGTATGGTTTTGTGGATTGAAGAGATTCTCCTGTTCTATGCGTAATGTGAAACTAAATCTAGAAAGTTCCCTATCAGCTTCATGAAACAGTTCATACTCTCTGGAAAAGGCTTTTCATAAAGATTTATACGCGGAAAGAACAAAACATGGACAAAAAAATAAATGTTTCAATTGCATTTATTTTGTTTATATTTTAAGGTCCTATTCGATGATAAAACTGGAGGTATCAAGAGAGTATGCGTAATTAGGAGGGCGCAGAGTTTATCGTCAAACGTGGCATTTGAATACCGCATTTTATTCGAATATGGAAGAAAGCCAAAGTTAAACGCAGATTGAATTTGTCGATTCTGCTATCCCTATCCTTTTTCCTTTGAACAGTTACGAATCTCCCAATGTTGCGATAGCGATTGTTGCTTGAAAGGGCGTTCGTCAGCTTTTCCGCCGCTGCACTTTTTACAGGACGTTCATTTTACGGCCGCATCGATTTTATCTCTTCGTCTTCCCAATTTCTCTCCAATCCGTTTCTTCAAATCAAAATTTCAAGTTCAGCATTTCTTCGCAGCTGTCATGTTATCAGAACGACCATTTCGCTTTCAATTTCTCCAAAAAGACCGCGGCCCAAAGATTTTCGATTTTCCTTTCACCTCTTTTCACTTTGGTTTTTTAAAAACCTTTTTTGCTTATATTGATAAAATACCATTTTAGGGTCATATATACCTTCTTACAAGTTTAAGTTATATATTTTTTTCGCAGAAGTTTTTTTTGGAGTAGAAAAGTGACTGTTTTCAAAAATATGCCGTCTTGATGGTTTTTTTCCTCAGATTATTCATCGATGGATGATATCAATTTTGGAATAATAAGGTAGACATTGAACTAAAAAATATAATATTTTTTCAGATTCATCGGAAAATGAAGGGTTTTTCCAAATGATTTTTTCGACATTGCATGGTCAGACCTAAACCGTCTATCATTTTTGGTCTTTTCATTGAATAAGTAGTTTTTGATTGTAAGTTTTTTCCACTAGAGAGAGAGAGAGAGAAAGAAAGAAAAAGAGAGAGAGAGAGAGAGAGAGTGAGAGAGACATAGAGAGAAAAACAGGAGAGAGATAATGATATCATTTAACCCAAATTTTTTAGAAGATCCGCAATTCCAGCGAATGATCTACCAAATCCGGAACAAGGATCTATTCGATTCGAAGAAATCAGTTATCACTTTAGTTTTTTAAAAGTGGTTTAAATAAATAATTTTTTTCAATTGCATTTTTTGTTTTTATGTTAAAGGGACCGTAAGGGGCCTTTTCGATTTGGAAATGGATAGTATGCAAATCAGGTGATTTCAATTGAAATCATTTTCTCGAGCACCGCTCCAGACAACGGCGGTGCGCAAAATTCTTGTCAAGTCTTCATTAGCATGCGATTTGGAAAAGGCCCCTTACGAGCCCTTTAAGGCCCTGCTGAATGAAAATGAATCACAAAAAAAATGAATGGAATCGTGTCAAGTGGAAGTCACGAGACAGCATGCGTAATTAGGAGGGTACAGTGTTTTTCACCAAATGCAGCGTTTGAAAACCTCTTTCTTGATTCAAAATGGTTAGAAAGCCAAATTTCCCATTTGAAAGAGATTATATTTATATTTATCGATTCTGTTTTCCCTTTCCTTTCAAAAATCTTACGAACTTTCCCAATGTTGCGATAACGAATGTTGGTTGAAAGGGCGTTCGTCGGCTGTACCGCCGCGGCACTTTTTACAGAACGTTCATTTTTCGGCCGAATCGATGTTGTTCATTTCTCTTTCGAAATTCACTCCTATCTACCCAACGAAATCACAGCCGTTTTTTCCCAATTTCTTGACAGCTGTTGGTGTTATCAGAAAATTCCCTACTCTTCGTCTCACCAAAGAGACACGCATCCAAATTCTTTAGAAATTTACTTTTTCCTTCTGTTTTTTTTTCATACTTGGATTTTTTAAATTTTAATGATTTACTATGTTTAGGGTCTAATATATCTTCTGCAAATGTAAAATTGCCAAATTTTTTGGATCTCGTGGGAAATAATTGGGTTGCTCATTTTGGAGTTTATTGGAAATGTGAGAATTTTGGAAAATTTAACAACGGAGACTTTCTCATAAATCTCAATTTTGAGTTATTAAGAAGATCTTTAATGTGAGTTTTTAAAACCATAGATAAATAATTTTAACGTTTTTTTTTCAGATGAAGTCAAGAAAATCTCTTAGAATGAAAACAAAGACCTACAAGCGAACGAAAAATAGTATGTTTAGGGTCGAAAAAAAATTAAAGGTAGACATAATCGGCAATGAAAGGATCATAAAGTTTCCGTTTTAGCGGAAAACAAATTGTACAATGCAGCGTGGAGGCAGATTTTCCTAATTGCGAAGTAAGTCCATAATTTGAAAGTTTTATATTTGTCTTTGAATGTTGTTTTTTTATGTTTTTAATTATTTTTTTCTTTAGCAAACCAGAAGTGGAAGTAACAATCGGAGAGCAGCTCTACGGGCTATCCAAATGGGAAACGTGTTAGAACATCGTGAAGCCAGACGATTTATTTCCCGTCGTTAATAAAATTGTTTTACATTTTTCGAAAATGCCGTTTTTATTGTTAAATCGTGAAGGAGAGAGAGAGAGAGAGAAAGAGAAAGAGAGAGAGGAGAGAGAGAAAGAGAGAAAGAGATGGTCTCTGTGAGAATTGACAAAAAATTAGTCCATAACCTTCCTATGGTCAATAATATACAACATTTTCAAACTTTTAACCCAAAACGATTTTTTGGCCTGGGTTACGGTAGGGTGCTGTATTGTTACAAAATTGGTCTTAAAAATTTAATTTTGGGTAATTCTTAAATTGTTTGGCATGAATACTTCAACTATAAACCTGAAACAACGAAATTGTTGTGTACTTCGGCAACGGAGTCAGAAAACGTCGAAAAAGGAAAAAGTTTCGTTTCATATTGCCGTTTTTCGCGTATTTTGTATTTACCTTTTGAGACCACAGAATCAACTTTTTTTTGTTAATTTTCCATGTTTCAACGCATCGTTTGAAATGCTGAAGTCCGAAAACTCCGTGACTATCATGACGAAAATTGACTTTGAAACTGAATTTTTCCCTCGATTTGACCAGAAAAAAAGTTATATTTCGGTAGGTCAAAGTAGTTGTCTCTTAAAAAGGCATTTAAATGAGAATTCGTTTAATAGAGTACTGTTTTTAGTAACTGTGCTTACAATTAGAGCAAAATGAAAGCAAAAAAATGTTTGACCTTCCGAAACGGAACTTTTTCCTGATCAAATCGATGCATTTCCGCTTCAAAGTCAATTTTCGTCACGCAAATTTGCACTTTTTGGCGTTTTATTTAAAGAAATTTTTGTTACATCGGAAATTTTTATGCAATTTGCTACTTAAATAGCCTGAGAATCCTATATTTCACATGTCAGACCGCAAAAAGCTAAGAATAACAGCAAAAGTTTTCACCAAACTCAATTTTTCCATGTTTTTCGTTAATTTTAGATTTAGAAATTTCAAAACATAAAGCAAGTTCCGGAAAAGCGGAATTTGAACCATATGTATCTACCGTGGTACCGCTAAAGTACCGACATTTAGCCGAACCGTACGTTTTATAGAAGCTATTGACTTCAACTTACCGAAAGGAAAATTTTAATAAAAAATATAAAAGTCTTTGTTGTGTATTTGTATTTGCATTATAAAAATAAAGATTTTAAATATTATTTCTTCGTTTCCACGGTCGTTGGTTCGGAAGGTTAAAGGATTTGAGGTCCCGCCACGAAGGGCGTAGGTAAAAAACGGCGACAACTGGAGGCAGTGAGAGAGTATTTGTAATTAGGAGGGCGCAGGTTTTATTGCTAAAAAAGCGTCTGAAAACCGCTTTCTTCATTCGATATTGGAAGAAAGCCAAATTATCTGTTGAACACAGATTGTACTTATCGATTCTGCAATCTCTTTCCAATTTCCTTCAAAATATTACGAATCTCTCAATGTTGCGACTGCGAATGTTGTTTGAAAAGGCGTTCGTCAGCTTTTCCGCCGCGGCACTTTTTACAGAACGTTCATTTTCCGGCCCAATCGATGTTGCCCTTTTCTTTCCTGAACTTTGCTTCAATCTATCTCACGGAATCAATTTGCAATCGATTTAGCAGTTTTTTTTGACAGCGATAGTGTTATCAGAATGACCCCAAGTTATCATTTTCCCCAAAAAGACTATCCCGAATCTATTTTTTTCATTGTCTTCTTATTTTCCGTTGTATTTTCTTTTTTTGGTTTAATTTTCGAAAACTACACTGTTTAGGGTCATATATACCTTCTTACAAAGTACAATAACCGGTTTTTGGAGTTTCTAGAGCGATTAATTAGATTTTACATTTCGGAGTTAGATGTAGAAGGTGAGTTAATTCGAAATTGAAAAAAAGCTGTGCCGGCACTTTTCAGGCCACCGCGGAATGAATTGAATTTACTCCAACAAGGGAAAAATAATGGTTTTTTCACAATTTTCCTATGGTGGATGGCAGTAACCATTTATCTACCGAATAAGACCAAACAGAAATGCTGAATGTTCGGTGTAAATGACTTTTACAGAAAATGTATAAGTTTTTTTTTTCAGACGAACGGATGATTTGTTTTGAAAAAGAACAAGACTCTTAAAATTGTTTCAAATTGAAATGCGACGATGGGAGCTCAAAAGTGATTTTGAAGAAGACAAGCGAAAGTGAGTCAGTTTTAAAATGTCTTTTTTTTATAATCAGTTATGCTGTGATTAAAATAACTTTTTTCGTTTTGGATGCGTAAATTGCCTGAGTATTCTACAAACCAAGTACAGGAAAGTGTACTACTGACATATTGACAGTAAACCTATTTTTTCAATTGTTTTTGTCAAATTAGGAAAAAAAAATTTACTGTATTTAAATTATTTTCACCTGGTGAATTTATTAATTTCCCTTATTTCAGAGGACACTGGAGCATGTTAAACATACTGTGACGAAACGAAGCAGCCAAAAAATTCGAAGTGAAAAAATAATGGACCCAGCGTACCCACGAAGAGTTTTGTTGATTACAAGAAAGTTTGTAGTTTATAAATTGATTTGTGTAATTGAATTCAATCCATTTCTTCAATTTTTCTGTGTGATATATGTTGCGACTACGAATGTTGTGTGACAGGGCGTTCGTCAGCTTTGCCGCCGCGGCACTTTTTACAGGACGTTCATTTTTCGGCCGAATCGATCACGCCCATTTCACTGTTCAACATTGCTCCAAAATGCCCAGAAAATCAATTTGTCGACCGTTTTTGTGAAAATCAATGTCGTTTTTGACAGCTGTACTGTTATCAGAAATGTCTTTTTCTGCCAGTCTCACCAAAATCCTTCCCCCCCCCACAGATAAAGTCTCCCTCCAAGTTTACGTTTTTTGATTGGTTTTTTATTGAGTTTTTATGCTTCTTCTGAAAATATTTGTTGCATTTTAAATTTTCAGGGTCATATATACCTTCGTATTTACTAAATCAAGATACATATTCTATAACTAATGCTCAATGTGGTTCACTTGAACCTGATCTTTTAAGGTAAGTCGAACAACCGAGGAAACAATTTATAGGCTTTTTTAAGTGAAGATTTGAAGAAATCTAATAATAGGAGCAGGCTATCTGAAAAAATAAAACCGTTAGTATTTTTTTAAAAATTAAACAATTTGTTTAGAACGTTTTTGAAGCATTCTTATTGGACTTGAATGAATAAAGGATGTCTTGTGCTGAGATTCGACATTAATTGTAAATTGATTGATAGCTAATTCGCACACCCAAGAAATGTGGCTAGAAAACTTTCTTTGTAATAAAACTTTCTATTTGTATTTAGTGTGTATTATTTCCCTGTTTTAACTTTTCGGAAAAAATAAAGAAAGGTGGATAAAAATGGTTTGTGTCAAGTTTATATAAATTTCGTTTTAATAACTTTCCTTAAAGGAACCTTAAAAAGGAACCAGGGGATTTTCTAATCAAGAGGTTCCAAAGTCTGCTAACGTGTTGAAAACAATTAAGAAAGATTTTCGTTTATACCGAAAACATTTTTTACCACAAAAATATGTGTAATTTGAAAAAAGAACCTTATGCTATGTTTTTCAAATTTACATAATTATTTTATTTTGTGATAGTAAAACCTAATGGTACCCTTTTTGGAACAAATTCCTATTTCCTTCAAAACGTTACGAATCGCCGAATGTTGCGACAACAAATGTTGTTTAAAAGGGCGTTCGTCAGCTTTTCCGCCGCGGCACTTTTTACAGAACGTTCATTTTTCGCTCGAATCGATGATGGCTTTACCTCTCCGCCACTTTGCTCCAATCGGTCCCATGAAATCAATTTTTCAGCCGTTTTTTCCACATTTTCTTGACAGCTGCTGTGTTATCAGACCCCTAGCTGCAGTCTTACAAAACTGCAACCTTCCAAAATCGTATTGGATTTCCAATTCCAGCATTTTTCTTTCGATTTTCAACGTTTTAGTTTCCTTTTGATAACTTACAATTTTCAGGGTCACACTTATTCACACACACACACACACACACACACACACACACACACACACACACACACACACACAAACACACACACACACACACACACACACATATATTAGGAACACTGCGAAAGAGTTAATTCACATCTCTCGAAGTTCAACCCAGATTTTCCATGGAACGTAAAAATGCGGTTCAAAAACTCCTTTTTTTGAATGAATGGTTTGGTTTTATTCTGTATGTTAGCATTTGATATTCAGGTGGAATGAATCGCACAATGGAAATATTCTGTATGGAAGAAGTGACACACACACAACTTGCTAAATGTTGTACTGATGAAACAAAAAGCCATTTTTTTGTATTTGTATTGTATTATGAAAAATAAAAAAAAATTAAAAAAATGAAAAATTTGTTGAAAGTTTTTGTTGAAAAATTGTTTTAATTTTTTGCCTTAATGGTCTTTATTAAACATGAGGTTCAAAATTCTGCTAAAGAGTCGAAATTAACATAGCCTTCGCCGCATGGAAATCGGCAAGAAAAAGCCGCTTTTTGTACGCTTTTTTCGCCTGCGTATTGCACGAATTCTGCATTAAGGCCGTTTTGGCAGGATTCCTGGCGAAAACTATAAGAAAAATTGTATTACCCAAGTACCCGAACTAATTGCGGTTTTATCTCAAATCCCAATTTGGTCATTTCTAGCGTAAAAATTGAATATTAGCTAGGGAAATCGTGATTTCCGCTTTTTTTCCCATATTTGCCTTTATTTCAGCCCGATTTTCCCAGTCCCGCCTACACAAATATATATTTTATGTTTTTTGGTGCGAGAAATCGGGCATTTTTGGTGAAATACAGAATTATTCGATTTTTCGAAAAATTCTGTATTTTCCAAAATTTTCCGTGATTTTTGGGGATTCCCCAGATTGTTCAAGAATATTCCTCGCCCCGTCCATGTTTACCATTTTGTGAGAAATCATTTCGCCGTGTCATTTTGTTCTTTATTCAGTCTTATTCACGCCGTATGAGTAAAAAACTGGTCATCACAAAAAATATGAAAATTGAACTTTCTGTAAAAAAAAGCCGCGGCGGCAAAGCTGACAAACGCCCTTTATTGGTCCCAGTTTCTATTTTCTTCAAAACGTTACGAATCTCCCAATGTTGCGATAGCAGATGTTGTTTGAAAGGGCGTTCGTCAGTTTTTCCGCCGCGGCACTTTTTACAGGACGTTCATTTTTCGGCCGAATCGATTCTATCCGTTCCTCTCTTTAAGATCACTCAAATCTGCCCAACGAAATCAATTTTACAGCCGTTTTTTCACAATTTCTTGACAGATGCCCTTTTATCAGAAAGACCCCTAGCTCCCATCCTGACCAAAAGGACAATTTTCCAACATCTTTTAAATTTTCATATTATTTTCGGTTTTCGTTCTTACTTCAGTTATAATTTAATAAACTACAATTTTCAGGGTCATATATACCTTATACTAATGTAACATTCTGCTAAAGGAAGAATTTTCGGAGTTTCTGGCTATTGGACTTTTTAAAATGTTAGGTATTTAAATCTTTTTTTGTAAATTTTCTTTTAGCCAGTACCTACGCAAATTCTGGCTGAATTTTAACAATGTGGTTTCCTTAAAACTTAACCAGAAAAGGCTAATAAAAGGATCGTCAGGATAGCTGGACAACAAAACAGTGAGTTTTTATTTTCCTTTTAATTTAACATTATTTTTAGAACTTCTTCGAAGCATTCCTCATTGATTTGAATGGATACTGCGATTCGATATAATTTTAAATGGATTGATAGAAACTTCACACATGCAAGAAATTTGGCTAGAAAACTTTATTTGTAATAAAACGTTAATTATTGTATTTGGTGTGTTTTATTTCCATGTTTTCACTTTTTTGAAAAAAAAAAATAGAATAATGTTGTAAAAAAATGGTTCGTTTCAAGTAAATATAAATTTCGTTTAAATCATTTTCTTTAAAGGGACCATCAGGGACTTTTCTAAACAAGAAGTACAAATATATGCTAATTTGCAGAAAACGAAAACAAAAAAAATTTCTTCTGCACCTCTCTTATCACAAAAATATTGGTGATTTGAAGAAAAAAAACCTGATGCTACTATTTTATGTTATTCAATTTTTGATATTTTTTTTTATTTGGTGATAATAAAACTTAATGGTACCCTTATTGGAACAAATTCCTATTTCCTTCAAAACTTTACGATGTTCCCAATGTTGCGACTCCGAAAGTTGCTTGAAAGGGCGTTCGTCAGCTTTTCCGCCGCGGCACTTTTTACAGGTTGTTCATTTTTGGGTCAAATCGATCAAAACCATTTCTCTTCCGAACTTTGCTTCAATATGCCCCATGAAATCAATTTTTCAGCCGTTTTTCCACAATTTCTTGACAGCTGCTATGTTATCAGAATGACCCCTGGCGTTTTTTGGAGTTTGTAGTAAATATATATTTTTCTTTCTGATTTTGGAGATATTGAATTATATAAAAGAAGTAACTCGACCACGGAGATTTCGCACTGAACTGGTGAGTAATTTTTATCCTTTTTTCATGAAATTCTTTTTTAGAACATTTAAAATGTCCAACTACGTCGATTACTGGAAGAGTCAATCTGTCATCAAATAGAGTTTATTTTGTCGGTTTTCGTCAACGGAGGAATGCCAGTCTTTGAATACGGAAAAATTTGCAAACCTGTTTTCACATTGTTGTTTTTTTTTTTAAAATAGAAGTTACTTTTAATAAAATTTGTAGAAACTTTGTTTTAAAGTGATTAATTGAAGTTTAAGTAACAAAAAGCTCTTTTGATTTGGGTAATTACAGTATAAAAATGATTTTATATGCGAAATTTAACATTTTTTTATTTTTTTTATGCAAAGAATGTCGAATTTGATTTTAGCTGTAAATTTGACGAAAATGGGAAAGCTAGTACCAACATCGAAATTATGGCACATTTTCACTCTTGAACAAGCATGTCAAAATTTGGGGCCGGGCCGGGCCGGGCCGAGAAAAATTTTGAAGCGGGCCGCCCCGAGCCGGCCCGGGCCGCCCCGAAAATTTTTTTTTCGTTTTCTTTGATTTTTACATTGAAAAAAGGCATAAATTTTCGGTTGAGTCGGGCCGGGCCGGGCCGTGAAAAATTTTGGATCGGGCCGGCCCGTTGCCATGCTTGCTCTTGAATAACTACACGAAAGGAGCAAAACAAAATATCTAGGGGCGGATTATAACCCTGGTCGCGAGATTTCAAGTGAGAACGTTACCACTCGGCTGTCGGGAGGACCACCTTCTGAATACCTGTAAACGCCGGACACAAATCGCATTGAATCGCACTTGTTCACAAAACAAAAACAAACTAATCGCGCATTAAATCGCACTTGTTAAATGTTTTTTTGTTAAATCGTTTTGTTCTTCTTGCATTACAATAAAGTTTTGTTAAAGTTTTGTTACAAGCAATTCTTGGAAATGAATTTTTTGATTATATTTACATATGGATTTTTTCTGAATTTCAAAAACGTTTATTGTTTAAATACATTCCCTTCAAAACACTCCGATTCTCCCAAGTTCGTCAGTTTTTCCGCCGCGGCACTTTTTACAGAACGTTCATTTTTTGCTCGAATCGATGATGCCCTTACCTCTCCATCACTTTGCTCGAATCGTTCCCCCAAAAATCAATTTTTCAGCCGTTTTTTTCCCAATTTCTTGACAGATGTGGTGTTATCAGAAAGACCCCTTGCTGGAAATCTCCCCTAAAAGGACAACATTCCAAAATTTTCTGAATTCTCCGTTCTCTTTTTTCTTTTCATTTCTTTTTTCACACTTTGGTTTTATTTCAACAAACTACAATTTCGTCACAGAAGGATTTATACCAAACTTACACTGTATGTTTTTTTATTTATTTTTGAAATTAAAAGTTACATAAATGTAAGTTTTTTCAGGGGTTATAAAAAAACCCACTTTTGACGAAAATTGGATTTTGTAAAGAGAGGAACTGTTCAGTGGAGTATTACAAGTCGAGTAACAGAAAAGGGCTATACGGTATTTGTTTTTTTTTTCACCTTTTTGTCTAAACTTGAATATTTTAGCAGATGCAACATACTACAAAAATGTAAGAACAACTTTACTCAATTTATCGTGAAAATATTGGAAGAGGGAGGTAAAATACTTTTACAGTTTATTTTACGAAAGGCAAAATACATTTCAACTCTTTTTCATTTTCAGCTCCGTTGAAAATATCGTTTGGATTAGAAAAATTAAAATTGCGAAGGAGTGGACCTGAACTTGTTTTTTGGATACCCGGTTTGTTTTCTAAATATTTTTTAAACATTAAAAAAAAACTAATTATAACATCGAAACTTTGGCACAAAACTCACTTTTTTGAGATTTTTTGAAAAAAAAAAAAAAATCTGCCAATGCAATTTCAAAATGTTGAAATTCAGTTAAAAAAGCCTTTTTTTAAAAATCTTACCTACTTTCAGAATTCAACAAGTTCAAACTGCATCGAAAAATACAAAATTCTTCAAACTGCTCCTTTTAAAGAAGATTCGGACTCATCCTGCTCAAAATAAAATGTTGGAAATTTTTTGAAAATAAACTGTTTGTTGTATTTTTTTAAAAGTTGAATAAAGTGTTAAAAACGTAAATGTCTATTTAAAAAATATACCTCTTTGAAAGAGAAACCCATTTGCGAAAAGTCTCTTTTTGTCAATTAGAAAAATTGTTTCTATTGCCCTGCAGGCAACGTTTCACAAAAATAAATTATAGAAAATGTTGTGGAAAGAGCCTTAAGGTCCCTCTAAAATCACTTTTCTGGTTCCATTAAAAACATGACGGAACTCCCGATGTTGCGCCAACACATGTTGTTTGAAAGGTCGTTCGTCAGTTTTGCCACCGCGGCATTTTTTACAGGACGTTCATTTTTCGCTCGAATCGATGATGGCTTTACCTCTCCATCATTTTTCTCCAATCGTTCCCATGAAATCAATTTTCAGCCGTTTTTTTCACGGTTCCTTGACAGCTCTCGTGTTATCAGAAAGTCCTCTAGCTGGCAGTCTTAAAAAACTGCAACCTTCCAAAATCGTTTGGATTTCCCATTCCCAGCATTTTTCTTTCGTTTTTTAACGTTTCAGTTTCCTTTTGATAAACTACCATTTCCAGGGTCATATATACCTTCTTATAACGTAAAATAAGCTATTTTGTGGAGTTGAGTTCAACAGACTTGGTTTTCTCTTGCTTTCGTCAAAAGGTTGGATAGAAAACGGTTTTTTCAGCAAATTTTGCTGTATTTCAAATTTCGTAATTGGTTGATTTTTCAGCATTCAATGAAAGAATTTAAAGTTTAAAGAAATTCTGGTCATACAATTACGGACCACCGTGGGGGGACTGTGGTAAACGATTTTTCAAGGATGTTTTTAAAAACATTTTTTTCAGCTTTTAGTAAATTCTGAATCAATTGTGAAGCTTACATGCGGCGAGAGATCTATAAATTAATTGTGAAATTAGTCAATTGCCAAATATGCTATTCTCAGCAAGTGCCTGTAAGTTTTCTTATTTTTTTAAAATTTTGTGTTGTATTTTCAGAAAAGTTAAGAAAAACTTCGATTAGAAGGACTCAATTGGGAATAACCCAAAAATTTTCGAAGAATGGATCTGCTTTTTTTTCGCCTACCCACTGTGGGTTTCAACAAAACTTTTTTTAAACAAACGTTTTTTCTTAATTACGATTTATCTTAGTTACCGACAATTATCGAAATTTTGGAACGAATCTCACTTCTAATAATTTTTTTTTGTCAATTTGGGCGAATACCATTAAGTTTTCAAAAAAAAGTATTTGTATGCGATAGCTATTGAATAACATCAGCTAATATTTTTCTCTCTTGAATGAGACAATGTGTAAAACCCGCCTGACTGTCCCTTTAATGTTGCGGACACTTTTTTAAGGTCTATTCCTCCGCTAGCATTCCCCTGCGGCAATTTTCACAAAAATTCCATCGATCCTTTCTTTGGCCAGTTTTTCTTATGTTTCTTGACAGTTTCTTGTTATCAAATCGATCACTAGCGTCCACAAGACAACGATATTCCGTTTTCAATCGAGAAGTCGAGTTTCTAAACGAAAACTGTATTCTGAAGCTGCGATTGGCAAAAAAAAATCTGCACTCGCTAATTACGAAAACCGTGTTCTAATTGGCCCCTTTCATGACCCACTTTGCTCTTTTGTTGCGGGACCTTTCACCTTAAATCCTGGAAGCTGTTTTTCTGATCCTTTCATATTTTGTTTTTTTCTCTTTAAAATCTCAAGGCACTTAAAGAGTTATTTAGGGTCATATATACCTTCTCGAAAATCTAAACTACAATTGAAACAATTTTCGAAACTTGCTAACCATTTATTCACGATTATAGGTTGGTGTAAAGTAATTTCTATAATTATTTTTAAATGTAAAACTCATTTCAGGAGGAAGGAGTCTTCGTATCACATAGTAGGCTGCGTCATGTGGTCGGGTTATACCCAGAGATGTGAATGAGTTGTGAAGTAAGTTTAGAACATTGTAACAAAATGTTATTAATTTTTGATTTTATCATTTTTTTTACAATCGCTTGATTATTAAAAAAAAATGATTTTTTGATTTTTTTTTTGATTTGATGATTTTTTGACGTTTGATTGAACTGCTTGTAAATTGGATTTTCAGTTTTTTTTTGTGAAAAATATAAATTATGAACCCCTAGTTTACAAAAGTAAATCTTAAATATTTTGAACATAGCCTACTTTAACTTTGGTATTTAAGAATAATTAATTGAAAAGCCCTAGAGAATAAACCGTATGTATGTAAAAAAAAATTTGAAAAGATGGTTGATTGAAAAAAATACATCATTTTTGTGAATAATGAATATCGTCCGCTTTTTAGTTAGTGAAATAAACTACTCGAAACCCCAGTTCAGAATTTTAAATCTTCTATATTTTGAGTATTTTGGGTAGTTACTTATTTTAAAACTAAGAAATTTTTTGTATTTAACAAGTAGTTTTCTGACCAAAGTTTCAATTTCTAAATTTAAAAATTAACTTAAAGGGACCGTCAGGGACCTTTTGCAACTTTAGTTCATGTAAAAGATAAAAATCAGCTGATAAAAAAACTCTATACAACATAGGGTTCAAAATTCTCCGTTTTCGAGATTTTGGGCTTCAAAGTGCCCAAAACCGGTCGACCGTCTGCAAATTCTGCGGATGGCCGCAACGCCTGCATGTACGATGTTTACAAGCTAGTCTAATTTCGAAGTTGTCATTCTAATAGGACGAAATTACTCGGAAAATGAGGAGTTTTCCAGACAATTTAGCATATATAATTAGTATAATTTTCGACCGTACCCGATGAAAATAGAAATTAAAAGGTCCCTGACGGTCCCTTTAATTTAAATTTTAATCTTATCTTAATTTAAAAACTGTTTAACTTCACATATTTTTCACAACTTCACATAACTTTTACAACAAAAAAAAACCTTTTGAAGCCCAAGTTTATCGATAAATTAAAACTTTTTCCAAATGTTAATGAGCATTCTAACTTTTTTTGAATTTTTGGCGATGAACATTGCACCCTCCTAGCTGTACGTTTGGCGCAGTTTTGCCCCGTCTTTCGTTGCGGGACCTTATACCTCAAAATCCTTCATTCGGAAAATAGAAAAAATTTTTTAAAAAAAAATCAAAAGGAAGCACCTGAAAAAAGTGAAAACTGAAAAAATTTCAGGGAAGCTATAATATACCATCCAATACCATAAGATGCTGGCTGACTGCTTAATACAGTAGGTTGGGGAATGGTAAGAGAACTTGTTTTTTTTTTATAAAAAACCTTTTTAGGACAAAATTTTCGTATAAAACCAATTTTTCTTCTTGAAAGAAAAGAATATTGCGTTTTAGCATTTGACTGAAGTATTGACTAATACCAAAATTTCGCTTTAGGTAAATAATTTAAAAGCATAGTGAAAATCTGTTTTCAGGGAAATTATACTTACCAAGTCGTGCAATGATCCAATGGAGCGTGAAAGATTTTTTCACACTTGTGTTTGACGACATGAAAGAAATTGCATTTCAACTCCCATTTAGAGCTGTAAAGTACGATTCAAACCAAAGAACCAGATATAATTTAACTTTCAGGGAATCAGTGAAGAACGGGCTGTTTTATATACGAGAAAAACTGTCGGAAAAGTTGCGAATCTGCTCAGAAATTCGTTATTATTTTAATCTTGAATGAATATTTATTTAAATCAAAGGAGGTTTTTTGTATGTCTATCTGTATATATCTTTCGCTATATTTTTCTCTATTTTTATCTCTCACTGTCTCTTTATCTCTCTCTATGTCTCTCTCTCTGTCTCTGTCTCTCTGTCTCTCTCTGTCTCTCTGTCTCTCTCTCTCTCTCTCTCTCTGTCTCTGTCTCTTTTAAATCTTTATAGCGAACGCTTATTCTTTGTTAATTTACCACTGCGGTACTGATTTTCCCAACAAAAACGTTACTTTTTCCGACCATTCGATCTTGTTCATTTCTCTGTCGCAATTCGGCCACATTTTGCACCTTCTCCTTTATTTCTCCACTTTTTACAGCAGTTTCCTGACAGCTGACACGTTATCAGCTACACGGTTAGCTGGATTTTTCGCTCACTGAGCTAGCCATACTTGTATTTTCGTTAATGAACACCCTTTTCTTTGCCAATGCTTATGTTCTGTTTTTCAGGGTCATAAATACCTTCTTGGAAAGAAGAAACAGAAAAACATTTTAAGTGTATTTCTTGGTTACTCTTAAAAAGAGTGAAGAAGGTGAGACATTTATTGAAATTCACGTTGAAAACATTGAAATAACCACAAATGTAATGATAGCTAAATAGGAAACACACATACACAAATACACACACACACTTTTATTTTCAGAGAAATGGCACACGAGATGTATCCTGGTTTCTGGACGCTCTGAGCCTTTTAAAAACGGCAAAGCGGATGTATGTTAATACATAATTTTGATAGATAATTCTCATTGATCCACACACACGCACAAACACACACAGAAACACAAACAGACACACACACAAACACACACATACACACAAACACACACACACACACAAACACACACACACACACACACACACACACACGGTTCTTTTGAACGATTCAATGTTTAGGGAATATAATAAGGAATCCCAAATCACCTGCTGGACGTAATTGGCTGGAATCTGGTAGGGGACTTTTTTGTTAACAATGGAAAAGTTTTTCAGACCACAACACGTCAGAAACGAAAAGATGTTTTTGAAAGGCATCTGCTGCAAGGTAGTATTTTTCCAACCTATTTTAAAAGCTGTTGATTTTCAGAAACCTGAATTTGTGACGAGGACGATATGAATGAAAAAGATTTTGCCGATATTTTACTATTATACTGTTAAAATCGATGAATGTTTTTAAATGAACAATATCTCTCGAGATTTTCTGTCTCTCTGTCTCTCTCTCTCTCTCTCTCTCTCTCTCTCTCTCTCTCCAAAATCCCAACCGGCTGTCACAATCTGCGCAATGTTGCCAGTCGGTTGCTTCCTCCCATCGATTTGGTTGGGATTAACCTGGGTGAGAGTGCGGCTGCGGCGGGGCGCGAGAGGCACCTGTGGCCAAACACGTGCGTCCACACACCGGTCAGACCAGTTCAAAGCCCGCCGATCAGTGGCTTTTCCCACGCCCTTTGACCCCTAATTTCGGCTTTTCTTCGCATTTATGTTAATTTGTTGGCGTTAACCCCCTCTTCTCCCTTGGGGTCCCCTTCTGGCGTCAAAAGTGTCATTGCAATTATGCTGATGAGGTGCAAAAACGAAGCGGCGCCGTTTTATGACAGCGCGCGTTAAACTAACCAAAACTGGCGGAATCGCCCGGAAATAACTTTGTATTTTCGGAAAACTATTACATTTTGATAGAATTTCAACAGTTTTCGCCAAATCCTGTCCCTAACACGCTATTTTTGCTTAGGTAAAAGCTTCGCAACTGAATTTCTAATGACGAAGCTATAATCAGGGCATAATTACCATAATTTTTTTCCTTAGACGCGGAGAATTTTACGGCTGGTCAAGTGTTGCACGTGGAAAAGCTGTAAAAACGGTTGTAAACACGTCGTTTCAGCTTTACGACCACCCGAGATTATTCTGATGAGTAGTTTTTGTGTTGAACCGAGCAAAACGAAACAAAAAAAAACAGGTGAAAGGGAATTTGAAAGTGAATGAGGAAAAAGAATAAAATGAAGATTTAATGTTTTCATGAGACTTCTCGTCGTTATCTTAGAGGACAAACAACCCAGAAAAGCGATGTTTCAAAGTGAACCCTATTGACAGTTGACAATATCAATAGAATAGTGAATTCTATTGACAGCTCCTCAAATTGTAAAAAAAATTGTAAGTTGATAGGCTAAACATCGTAAGAACAAACGAGTTGCTTGCTAATAAACCCTATTGACAGCTGATAGGTAGCATATGGTGTTAATAGGATTGTGAACTCAATTGACAGCTAAAATCGACTTATAAGTTCTGAAAATGTAAAACATAGAAAAACGATTTTAATAGTGAATCCTACTGGCAGCAAATAGAATGCTGATAGTGTCAATAGAGTAGTTTACCGTATCAACAGCTGAAAAATCGAATTGAGCTTCAAGTTGAGAGGCTGAAGAACCGCCAATAGGATATTGAACCCTATTTTAAGCTGAAAATTGACTTTAAGTCTCAAAATTGGCAAAATGAAATGTGATGTTCCATAACAAACCTTACTGACAGCTGTTAGTACACTAAGTTTTCAAACCTCAGAAGTTTACCCTATGATCCCTGTACTTCGATTTTAACAAAAACAAAAGAATTTGCATCAAAAGTTTTGCATGAAAGAATTGCTCGTTCTCAGAAAAGTCAGTGTCGTAGTTATATCTTGAAGTGTGCTCCAATGCGAAAACCTGACCCTTTGCTAACATAAAACATTGGATTGCATATGTCGCTTCATGTCACTGTAGCGAGACATTTAGGAGACAAGTGGAGTTAAGAATAACATTTTCTTTCAAACTTTTTCTACAATTCCCTTTTTCCCCTCCCAAAACTTCTCCGCTCTCGGTGTCCTCGGGAGGTTCTTGTGAGTGCGCGAGGTCATCGGCGGAGTCGCCGCCGCCCTTCGGAATCCATTGATTTATGACCGATTTCCATCGCGCAAGTGGCTCCGATTCACACCCTTCGCTCCATCAACTATTCACGTGCCATTGTTCTTCTGTTGCTACTTAGGAAAACCTGTTTGCACTTTGAAACATCCATCTTCTATTTGATTTTCATGTTTTTAGTGAAATTTTCATAAGTAAACTTCAATTTTCATTTCATTTTCATTTTCTTTCACAAAGTATTTGCGATTCACAGCGTTATGGCTCAGTGCAAATTTTCCCGCGGGGTGGGAAAACGGCCACTGGTTCGAATCCCCAGAGCCCATTTGTTTAAAAAACTGGTGCAAAAAGACAAAAACTTGAGAAAAACAGAAACTTCTTCTGCTGAAAAGCGGCTTTTCTCCTTTTTCGGGCGCTCTATTGCTATTCCTGCGCCCGTCGGCTAATTCCCCAATGTGTACCTCGTCTTGTGTCAACTCAGCTGGCCATCAGCACCGGACACGGCCGCCGACGACCCCAAATTACCCCAATCCACGTAAATACATGGGCAATTGTCGTAACACGGCATAAAAAGTGGTTCAGTAGGTGAAATCGACGGAAATGGGAACAATTTTGAGTGTACTTTTGCTGTTGACCACTTTTTATTTTATTTTAAGCATTAAAATGAACAAGTTCTTGAAGTAAAAAACCATTTTTCATTGTTTTACAAGTTTGATTGTAAAATTGCACCGGCGGGGATCGAACTCGGGACTATTTGTACGGCCGGCGATTTTTCGCACTGCGCCAAAGGTTACCAAGCGTTTTTAGGCAAATTTTGATTATCCATTGATTGTCAGGCGAAAACGTGAACAAATTTTAAAAAAAAAAACACTTAAAAAATGTTTTAAATCTAAAGGGATAGAACCCGTGACCGATTGTGTCATAAGCGAATTATCGGGTTGAGCCATTTCTTTAAACAAAATGTGGTTTTTTATTTCTTTTATTATTTTTATGGAAATTCACTTGAAAAAATGTTTTTAAAAAATTTACTTCGAAAAATATGAAAGGTCTGAAATTTTGCTTTTTGAAAAATTTTCTCTGATTGTAGTAGAGGAAAAAAACTTTTTATATGAATAATGAGTTTATAAAAGTTTTTTAGTATTTCAAAACTCGGCGGGATTGGAACCCGCGATCTTTTTTGCACAACGCGCGAAAAAACGAACTGAGCCATTGCGCTCAAAAATAAAACCCATAAAAACGAAATTAAGTGGAAAAATCAATAATCCGTAATTTTATTTGATAATGTCCATTTTTATTAAAATCTGTATTTCTACATTTGTCGACATCGGTGGGGATCGAACCTGGGTTCAGAAGTTCACTAATCCACTTTTGCGCATAGCGCCATTAAATTCAATTCAAAAATTGAATTTTTCTCTCCAAAAAGCAATTGTCGCAGTTTCATTTGTTTTTGATATAAAAAATCACGTGGAAAACCCAATTTCCCCTATTAAAACCCGGAAATTGGTATAAAAACTGGCACAATCCCACTCCACGTGTTGGGGGCAGCCGGCTGGCACCCGATTTGCAGCCAGCCGTGACCGATTTAGGACCGGGTAATCGATATTCGAAGTCGTCACCCCCGGCTGTCAGTACCGGCGTTCCCACCTATGCTTATCACCAGCCGGCTGGTCGGCTGGGAGGGCGACGCCCCTGAAAATTTCTTCCTGCCAGCCCGTTCCTGCCAGCTGGGGCTAAAATCAGCTCTGTTTTCTTTTTTTTTCGCTCTTTCTCGCCGACGGCACTCAGAAATGCAGGCGACAGCCACCCCTGACGCCGATTTGGAGACACTTTGGCTTTTGGAGACATGAAAATTCATATTTTACCGAAAAGTTTACATTATTTTCAATTGTTCAGAAGAAATTCAAATTTCCCGCCTTTTCTTGAACAGATCTTATCATTTTCCATGCAGCTTGTCCTCTTATCTCACATTCCCTTGCTACTTACACGTTCGGCGGGGTTTTGAAACCATTCTGACTCGTTTTTTTGTATTCACTTGGTTTATTTTTGTATTTATGTATATTAAACAGAAATATTAATTATTTAACATTATAGCCCAGTTACCGCAGCTATCTTTATTCATTTCGTTTTTTATGTGCGTGACACATCATATAGTAAAATTTTCATTTCAAAAAGGGCTTAACCTGTTTTTTCCACAAAAAATTAGAAAGAGGCACACAAAATTTTGAGTTTTGTTGTAAATTTTTAACTCAATCTGTTTTCCGCTTCTTGCCTGCTTTTTCTCAAGGCAAAAGTGCAGCTTTTAGAATTTCAAAAAAAAAACATTTCTAATTAACCTCGGCAATTTTGGCTTTTTTTAAAATTTATCGCAGAAAGTATGATTTTGGCTTTTTTTGGTCAAATTTTTAGCTTTGACTCTATCCAACTCACAATTTCGAGCCTTTAAAAAAAAATTTACGTTTTTTCACATTACGGCTCTTTCGCAGACTTTTTTGAGACGAACGGGGTTTATTTTTTGTTTTTCTGCATATTTGATTAATTTTAAAAAATCATATTATCTGTTTACCAGCTTGTCTTATGATTCCTCCCATGATTTTAAGTTATCGACTTAAAATTGAGCATTAAAAAAGATCACTTTTCGTAAATCCTCGTCCTTTTTAATCAAAGTTTTGTAGCATTAGAATCCAGTAATATATTTTTTCCATTTAAACTTTTCCATTCGCGAATATTTTCCATTCGCGAAATGTCGAAAAACAATTCCAAAAAAACACATCGAGAGTGATTTCTTTGAATATCTGAAACTTTATATTATCTGGAAGGCGTGTTGAAAAAGAAGATTTAGAAATTTGGAAGCAAAATTTTATATTAAACACACCTTTCCGATAGTTTTTCTTATGTGTAGCAGCTTCACACTGTGTGAGTCTTGTAAACAACATGCAGTCTAAATCTCTCTAATAAAATGTAAACTGAAGCTACCGCTGAAAAAAATCTTTTTTATTGTTCTGTTCGTCCTAGTTTTGGCCCAAACGTTTTAAGGACAAATATGAGCACGTTTGAAACTTGCTCATAAAAACCCATTATTGAACCGGGATATTTTTGAACTGTGGTTTTCAAAATTGGTCAAACTAATTAAAAGTAGGGTTGTATTGAAACTTTTCACTGTTTTCTGCAATTTAGCGCCGACATAGCACAACTTTCGTGGATTTCGTTTACTTCCTTGCAGAAGTCGAAACATGTAAATTTGTTTTGCAATATACTTTTGTTGTTGTTGTTGTTGGTTTCATTTTCCATAATTTCTCTCTTACCGCCTATTCTGCTTTTTTTGTACTTTTTAGAAGAAGGAAAAACAGACATTTTTGACATCAGCCTGATCCCCATGTCATCCCTTGTCATCGTCGCTTGTCTCCTACATTACACATTGACACGCGTCCGTCGATGTCGCAGGTTCAACATCGATCCATTCTTTTTTCTTTTACTTTAACTTTTGTTAATTACACGTTAATTACCCTCTGTTGCCAACCGGCTGTCAGCAGTCAATGCATCGTCCCCCCTCTCGCGCCGCCTCAACAATAGAAAGACGACTGGTAGCCGGTTGGCACTAACCAGCTGGTGACACTGGTGACAGCCGGCGAGAAGTGACGAGCGGTTTCACCATAACCACGCCCTTCATAATTATTCTAATCATGTTAATTACCCCTTTAAATTAATGCTGAGAATGCTATTTCCCAATTTCCCATAACCGTTTGGCGAACTTTCATGCGTTAAAGCGATTTTTCAATTCTCAAAACCGAACACTGATTTTCGTTTCGCATTTTGAATGTTCAACGACAGCGAAGAACAAGGTCGAGGTTGCAAAAAACCGTGCGGCAATCAGCAATTTGCGGTAAAACCGTGCGCCAAACCGCCATCTGTCGAGAAAACTGAATGTCACGGTGTCAGCGAACGGGAAAACTGTTAAACGAGACAAGGTTGTTTGAGAAAAAAAACAACCAAAACTGTTATGATCGGTGATGATTAAATCTGTTTTGGTTGTTTGAATGAGATTTTGATCTCTCTCTCTCCCTCTATTTATACCTATATCTGTCTATTTCTACCTCTATCTCTCCATCTCTCCAACTCTAACCCTTTCACACACACACACACACACACACACACTCTCTCTCTCTCTCTCTCTCTCTCTCTCTCTCTCTCTCTCCATCTCTCTTTCTCTCTCTTCTCCCTTCGCCTCTCTCTGATTCAGTAATTCACTACAGCTCTTTTTCTCACTCTAGGGGTCTTTTTCTCTTTCTCTTTATTACCCTCTCTTTATGTCTCTCTCTGTGTTTCTCAATCTCATGTTTTTCTATTTTGAAATTTTAGAATATTGCGCATTTTGATGATTTTAAATGACCAATTGTTGAATGTTGATTTTTTGTTAAATGAGTATTTTGAAAATTTTTGAAATTTCACACACTCAGTTTTTTTCCTTGTGTGTCAATTTTTGTTATTTGTTTTCTGTTTTTCTTTGAAAAATAGACCTGCCTCAACGGAGACTGAAAATGATATATTAGCTTATTCAAATGTTTCCTCGCATTTACTAAAGAAACTGAAATTGCGGATTGTAGTGGGATAAAGATATAGAGGAGAAAAAAAATCTATTTCCTTTCTTCACAATTGGAAAAGAGATTATTATCTCTCTCTCTCTCCTCCTTACCTCAATCACCTTTTGTTTTGCCAAAGATCATAGATAACGCAACTTTCATCATTCTATTTTGGTTTTCACTAATCTTAAGTTGTTTTCGTATCCTAGCCTACGTTAGGATGATCGGAAATTCGTAAATCCACCACCCACTCCTTCATATCTTTCATATAAAAACTTTTGAAGTCTTTTCCAATCACACACTTAATTCCTTTTTTCAACTATGTCTTGAATTTTTCCAGAAAGGTTCGAAAAAATGAAATCCCCACCAAAACAATTAGAAGGCTTTAAAACCAACCTTTTAATCAATCATGCATCTACAATCCCATCTATATTTCTCTTTTATTTTTTCACTCATGAATGAATTTAATCCGCCTAATAGAATAATTTTTCAGAGAGAACGTAAAGAAAAAGAATTGAAATTTGCTATCTGGATTTCTCTAATAAATTCACAGTAACATTTGAATAAGCTATTAAAACATTATCGATTTCGGTTGAAGCGAAAGAAAAAATGAAATAGTTGGAAAAGTAACATATAATTTTAGCAATCTGTTTTCTAATTCAAAGTTGTTTTCATCCCACATAAATTATTTCTATTCTAAAGTCCCACTGTTTTTATAATTTTAGTAAATCGAAACGTCCTTCCGCGGACCAATTCTTTTTTGAAATCTTTTTTGAACACAACGATTCTTCAAACGCGGATTTCCGCGTTTCAAGAGATATAAACTTTTTCAATGTAAATTTTTAAATGGGGTTTTAAATTTACAAAACTTCTTAAAGATATGTTCAAAACAGTATGAAATCCCGCCAAAACAGCGATTCAAAAGTTCCCCATCTCGATCACCGTTCCGTCAGTCGTGACTAACCCCCGTTGCGATTCATCTCCGTCAGTCTTCGACCGATCTCTCTTTTCGTCCAATTAGCCATCCCCCCGTGTGTCTTTCACTTTCCCCAGTCGTATCGTTCCCGGATCTCTTTTCATGCACAATGTTTAGAAATAACGTTGAAAAACCACTTATGGCTAGATAAAACGGAAAAAACATGAAAATCTTGCGGAAAACAGCAGGAACTTTGAAAACAGTCTTCTAATCAATCAATTTACAATTCTATATTTCCCTTTCATGAATGAATTGGATCCGCCTAATATGATAATTCTTTTAAAAGATCGTAAAGAAAAAGAATTGAAATTCGCTATCTCGATTTCTCTTATAAATGCAAAGTAACATTTGAATAAACTAAAAATTCATTTTCAATTTCGGCTAGAGCTGACAAAAATTTGAAAATTATACAAACTAGACTTAAAAAATATTTGTAAGTACCAAAAAGAATATTTTTAAATTTAGGGGAAATCGCAAAGAAATTAAATTTTAAGTAAAACCCCTCGAAATAATCGGCGATTTTTATCATATCACGAAAACACTGCAGGGATTGGCGAAATGCAACAAGGAAACGGCACAATATTTATTGAAATTATACATAAACATTTCACAAAAACTACGGGAAAACATGCAAGCAAGAAAACCGTGCGACAAACGGCACAAACTCCTAAACATTGTGCGGCAAACGGCAAAAACCACGAGAATAATAGTTTTAATGTGAATTCGAAGGCGAATTTGTCATTATGTGAAAGCTTAAACACGGTGCAAAAAAAAACAAAAAAAAATCAGAAAATATGGCCAAGGTAGAATCGAACTCTGATCGTATTTTCGACAGCTGTCAGGGTGGTCCAAACCAGCTTGAACTTGAAATTTCCCGACAATTTCAGTTTCCGGCCTTCTTTCGCTCCATTAAAGATGATCCCCGTGTGTCTTTCACTTTCCCTCCCGTGTCTTCGTATCCGAAACGCGATCGGCGGGCGCGCGCCGAGTCCACTCAGCACACTCGTCGACCGTGTTCGACCAAACACGGCCCGAACGAGGGGCGGCTAATTCGGGACTGACCCGACCGACTGGCGGGAAAGGCACAGACTCCCGCAGCGAACACCTGATCCGCCTTCAGCCACTTTTTCATGGGGAAATTGGGGATCAGGAGGGGGGTTTTGGGTCACAAGACGACTCTCATTTCGATTTTCTTGTTTTCCGTCTACCTCAAAAACCTAAGCTTAAAGTTTGTATGGTCGAAAAGCTTTTTTTGATTTCTGTAATTTCTGCGTGGTTTTTATATGCCCCTGCCGATTATCGCACAGTTTTTTTTTGTTATGATGTCGTGTCGTTCAGGTTTTTTCTTTAATATTTGCCGTTTGCTGCAAAGTTTTTGCTACTTTCTGCCGTTCGGCGCATGGTTTTTTACACTCTTCCATTTGGCGCACATTTTTCATGATCAGCTACCGTTTGACGCACATTTTCTCCAATTTCATGCGACTTTCACACATTTTTCGGATGTGTTTTTCGACTTTTCTAAAGCTTTGCTGTTTGTTTCGCAGTTTTCGTCGGCTTCGGCTCGTTCAATCAATTTTCTTGCGCTTCCAACGGTTTTTACTCATTTCTCTCAATTTATGCACACAGTTCTTATGAATTTCTGCAGGTTAATGCACAGTTTTCTCAAAGTTATGCTATATTTTCTACTATTTTCTTCATTTTCAGCCGTTTGCTGAACTATTTTCCATGTTGTCCGCAGGATATAGGGCGGATTTCGCGTGCCTACCCACGTTGTTCCTGTTTTTTTTTGTTATTTTCCGCATCATTTTCAAGTATTCTGCTGTTCTCTCCAATTTAACAGCCATTGTTTTATCAGTTATGCCGTTTTTCGCCAAATTTTTATCGCTTTCTGCCGTTTGCTGCACGGTTTCATTAATTTTCTGCCGTTCTGTTAAAGGTTTTTACTATATCTGCCGTTCTTCGCACAATTTTCTTAATTTTTGCCGTTTTGCGCGCGTTTTGCATTTAGACAGATTTCTGCTCAGTTTTCTTCAATTTATGCCGTTTGCCGCACTGTTTAAATGCATTTGTCGTTTGCGCATGGTTTTTCTGGTTATAGGCGATTTTCTCTTATTGATTGATTTTTGCAAAGTTTTATGCATTTGGCTCTTCGGATTTGTTGGCACGGTGTTCTTGGATCATTTTTTTAATCGCTCTCAGTTTTGCCGAAATTGAACCAATTTTTCCAAGAACCCTAGCTTTTCCCCTCGTTTTGCAGAAACTTACGATTAACGGCTTCCTTTTGCTTTTGATGGGTGCAATCGGAGACCGGTTTCCACTTTTTCACAGCTTCCCGCACTGTTTTTGCAGACAACCGATTGTCGTTTTCCATAGGCAAACAGTTCAAAGACGTTCGGCACGGCTGCTGGAGGCTTTTTCCGCTAGAAAATTTTAACTTTTTAAATCACCTTGTCAAATTTTCTTATAATTTTTATATTTTGCGATTTTCAAGTGTTTATGCTTTTAATATATCAAAATTCGATTTTTGGCGCGTTGCAACTGCGGCGAACGCAACGCGACCGCACTGCGACCGCGACCCGAGCGTAGCGCCCCGCAATTTCACTTTATTTTCGATTCATCACAGAAAATTGAGTTATGAACCCTTTTTAGCCTTTAGAGGCAAATTTCCCATTAAAAATGAAAAAAAAAAGTAGCTACTTTCAAAAGTTGTCCGTTTTCAGGACAAAAAAAATCGAAATTTCATGTCTCCAAATCACTTTTTAGTTTCTGTCTCAAACTTTTGCTGTCATATCGAGGAAACATGCTCGAGTGCAACACCTGCCTGCAAAAATGTCGCCAACAGCTGTGCTCAGACCGCAGTTTAACTCCCTACGTGTCGTTACGAAAACTATTGGCTCCTCTTTCTAATTTTGTTTATTTTCCTATTTTGTCCATAATTTTTTAGTTTTGCTATGAAAAATATTTCTTTTTACCTTAAAAAGCCAATTTAAAACATTCTTTGGATTTTATCGGTATTGACCCCTGTTTACTGCATTCGCCTGCTGAAAACATTGATTGTGATTCATGCGACGGCGATTTATTTCCTGGTTATTTTTGAAAGGTGTTTTAGTAGAATATTACAAATCGATATTTTATGTTTTTTGTTTTCATCATCATTCTTGACTTTATGATTCAAATATGAAAAATTTTTGATTTATCAAAAATTGGAATGTTTTTTGCTTGTTCTAATGCTACTCATAATTTATTTCAGAATGGGAAATTTATTTCTATCCTATGAAAGAAAAAAAAATTAACATAGAATTAAACAAATTCTTTCATATTTGTTGTTTAGATTTTCAATTTATACAAAGAAATGGTTTAAAAAAAAATTAAACTATGGATGCCTCAAATCTACAATCGTTACAATTTTTTATCTTTTGTTTGACAGAACAAGAAAGTTGAATTTTTACGTTTTACAAAAGAATTACATTTTCCAAACACATATATTAAAATTTACGAAATTACATTTTTAAACATTAAATTTGATTTTTTCGACCCCCTACATTTCACTTCAAGCAAAATTGAAAATGATTTCTAGCTTATTATAATGTTACTCAACATTTATTTAAGAATGCGAGTGATCGAAATTTCAGTTTAATTCTGTCAACTTTTCGAAAAGTATAAATTTGAGAAAGTGGAAAAATAGTCAATATTGTTGAAAATTTTCCAAATTAAAAAAACCCAGTAAAAAATGATTAAAAAGAAAAAATATCAGAAAGTATTTTTCCGCAATTTTTCCTGAATATCAATAATCAAAATTTTAGACATTCGAGCGCGTTTACTTTTTTGGTATTGGATCGCATTTATGCTTCAGTTTTTTATATTTTTTTAATTGAGAAATTTGTATTAGAGCGCATTTACATTTCTACAAAATTTGTCATTGCCTGTTAGTGGCAGCACAATTTAATTTTTGTACATTTGTACTGGAGCGCGTTTACTTTTTGCATTAAATTTGATTTTCCTGTTCTTTACTGAGTATATTATACCACCCCCTTCGAAATCAGTCTCTTTTTGAACTTTTCACGTTGCCCTTTCCGTTCTCACTTTCTCCTCCCCTCCTTCTCTTTTTTGCCTCAAAACACCTCTTCCAGTACCCTAACCGGTTCGTCCGTGGTTCCGCGAGAGTCAGTCAGTTGTGCCTGTTTGTTTGCCGACTGTTATTCAAATCTACCCCTGGCTGAATCGATGTGACAGTCGAAAAATTGAAATTCCTCGATTACTTTCAATGAAAAATTGCATTTTCCCTAGAAAAACCCCATTTTTTTTTAATTCGTCGCGTTACTATTTTTCCTTTTACAATTACTGTTTTGAAATTTTTGCTAATAATTCTATTTTCAAAGACAAGGAAGGAGAAGAAGATCGGTGTTTATTTCTACTACAATCCGTATTTTCATCTGCTTTCAACAGTTTTATCGACTTTTACCACCATTCAATAAATTTAGTCGATTTTCGCAAGTTTAGCAATGAAGCGCTTTTACTCGCGAAGTGATTGTTGTCCGTTAGCAGTAGAGCACATTTACACACCTAATGAAAGCAAGCTGATAAATGTAATTCTGTACTTTTCAAACAGCAAATTTTTGTAGTAATCATGCTCTATTGACAATCGAACACTTTTTGGTAGTAATCATGCTCTATTGTTAATTTCTTTCCGACTGCTAATTTACCCTGCATTTTTTTTGTTATTCCCAGCTGTTTACAATTTTTCTACGTTCAATGGTGGCATAATTACACTATTTTCATTCGCTTACCATGACAATTTACCATTTTTGCGATAGATTAGGCAGTTTTTATCTATTTTTCACGCACAATTTTATTTGCCGAGTTATTTGCTTGTTTTTTTTTTTTATAAAAGGCACTTTTGAATTTTTACGGTGAATTCAAAAGCTTTCCCGATTCTGCTTTTGACAATCAAAAAATTTGAAATTTCCCAACTTTTCCGCCTGTTGTTTTCAAAAGCGAAGATAAAACTTTAAGTTTCTTGAACACTCGTCGCTGTTTGTCAACTTTTTATGTTCAAAAACCGGTTACTTGTAGGTTTTATTGCAGTTTGTCAGCTGTCGCCGAATTTTCAGTTTTCTTTTCTCTAAATATTTCTTCTAGCGAGCTCCAATAAATGGTACTAATTGAACTTACTGATTAGGCCACGCCCACTTTGCCAAAAAAGTAACTTTGTGGTTTCGAGGAATTTTCTACCGGTCAGTTCATTCCTATTGAAAATTTTGAAACGGCGTAAAACGGTATCAGGTAAATATATTTATTATGACATGCCCACTTTTCCAAACTAGCTATTTTGTTCCAAACTGGCGATTTCAATTTTTACAAAGTTAGCCGAAATATGAATGAAAATCCTGAAAGTCGCTTGCACTTCGCTGTTTGATCGATACTGTTCCTGAATATTCAGCGCTCATCCGATTTCGGGCCCCCGCAAAAATGTCGCGTTTCTACCGACAAATACAACTTTACCTGGTTTTGTATCTGTTTCTCTCTCTATCTCTCTCTCTCTTTGTATATTTACCTCTATAGTTCTCTGTACATTCCCTAAGTTGGGCAACTTTCTTATAATCAGCTTATCTGCAACGATTTGAACATCGCTTTTTCTAATCAAATTTCGGGGTCAAACGCACCCGAAAAAGCGAAACACGTTTCCAAACTACGCCTTTCGCACCAATTTACCCATGACCTATATTTTCTGATAACAATTTTGCCCGTTTTTTTCTATTCTTTCCATTTTGCTCTAAATTTCCCATTTTCTTACCTCCAGAAATCTACTTCGTAGTTGGAACTTCTTGTAGTTACTATTGACTTTTCGTACTGTTTATGTGTGTCTATGTCTCTCTGTCTCTCCGTCTCTCTCTCTCTCTCTCTCTCTCTCTCTCTCTTTCTCTCGTTCTCTCTTTATGAAAATCTTCTGTGCCCACGTGCCCTTTCTATTCTCCGCAACGACATTTCCGCCGCATTCTTTCCCTATTATGCACTTCTTTCTATTCGCCACATCGGCGCTTTTTCCCATTGAAAATGACGCACTTACTAAGTTTTGACTCTAAAAAGGTCCTTTTTTTACAAGCAAATCCTCTTTCAAACTTCGACTTACTTGCATATGAGCGTTAACTGAATATAAAATTCACAGCTTGAACAATTTTTTTGCCGGTTACTACCCACTTTCGGCTAATGTACGCCTTTAAACCGGCAGTATTAAGTAATTTTGCAAATTTATAATTACCGTAATCCCATTTCCTGCTCTCCTTGTGATTCCTTGGGCTCAGATCGCAGTAGTCCTCGATGTTTACACGTAATCGCATTAGTCCCGCCAACACAGCTGTAAATATGTGCACTCGTCCGCCGACAAGTCTTCTTAGTACCGTGCTTTCCTGTCTTACGATTTCAGATCTTGAAATTAAGTGTAATTAAGACCTTAATTTAAGCAATCTGGTGATACAGCAAAATTCATACCATTTTGAAGAGTTTTCGGCCCGTTTCTGTACATTTCCCATGAAAAAATTGCATCCAAACTCTAATTTAGCCTCATTTTTGAACGCTTTATAAATTTAAAAAGAATTTCTGAATTTTTGGTTTTAAAATGATAGACCTGCCATTAAAAATAGAAAAAGTACGGAAAACCTAATATTTTCTACAATTTCCATGGGTTTGGCCGAGAAATTATCGATGGAGCACGTTTACTTTAGAAAAATACAATATCTAAATGCATAAGTAAAACTCCTGTTTTTGCTTTGTTTTTTTCCTGTTTAATCTGTTACAGTTTCCGTTATGGAATAATAAGGCCACGCCCACTTTGCTCCCTTTGAAAGGAATGTTTCAAAACTATTTGAGTTCAAACTTTTTTGTATGTTTTCCAAATCATGAATTTGACTGATTTCAATCCTCGAAATCGACCTCGAAATTGGAAAACCAGAAAAAATGAAATTTGTGAGATTTTAGCAATTGAGCGCGTTTACTTCACCAAAAAAAAGTGCAAAACTTCGGCTGTGAACTTTCTGTTCTTGGCTTGTTTGTAAACTTTCTGTTCCTAATTCCTTTTTTAACTGTTTTCGGATATAGCATAATTAGGCCACGCCCCTTTTGTCCAAAAAGGAGTTTTTCAAAACGATTTGAATTCAAACATTTTTTTCTTTTCCAAAAAAACCGGATTTGATTGGTTTCAAAACTTTGGTTTTTCATTCTGATCGTCTTGATTGATTTTGAGATTTTAGCATTGGAGCGCGTTAACTGAAGAAAAAGAGAAAATGCATAACTGCCTCTGTAAACTTCCTGTTTTTGTTTTTCTCTTCCTTTCTGGACCTTTTTATTGGGGAAAGGGGCCTGAAAGTAAGAGAATCGGCGCCATTGTTCCCGTGTTCGGCGCGCCGCCACCGCGGCCGAAAGCGCCTACGCCAGTGAAATCGAGCCTTCTTCTTAGTTTTTCTTTACAACAGAGGAAATTTCACACCCCGAGGTGGAGAGTTCAAGCATAGAGAAATCGAGAGATCTCCCTTACTTTTTTTGTTTTAGCTTTTAAAAACATACCTATCTTATCGAAATTTACAAAGTTTTGTTACAAACACATTTTGCTAAGTTTCGAGTTCTAAGGAAAGTGAGAAGTCGATATAGTTTTTTTTAAATAAATTTTGTTTAAAAGGGTTATTAAAATTACTGAACAATTTTTTCTTTTCCGCATTTTTCATAAATCCCCCATTTCCCTAACGATTGATTTTTAGGCAAAAAATGTTTCATGCTGGCTTTGAAAATTTTCCATTTAAACCACGGTTTTCTTGTCAATTTGAAGTTTCTGCGAGGTTTTTGATATTTTTCTTCATGTTTATTTAAAAAAAAAACTGTTTTTTTACAACATCATTAAATTCACGCCCAGAGGCAAGACCTCCAAAGACAGCTCTGTTTTTGTCCATAATTCGCTTTATTTTTCTGTAATTTAGAAACAATTTTTGTTATTTGGAAATTCCAAATAACAAAAAAAGGTTAAAAAAAAAAACAACAGTATTTTTCATATTTTAAGATATTTATAATTAATAAGTGAAAAATTGAATAAGGAAAAGTTTCCTTTTTATAGTTTTAATAGTCCTCTATTATTATTTTGTAAAAAAAGGATGATCTAGAAACAACATTTTCTCGTTTTCGGCGCATTGTAAGGAAATTGGCAATTTTTTGCATTTTTTTATGAAACCAGGAGCGTAAGCGCGGCCAAGGCCGCGCTAACGCTCCTGGTTGCGTGGGGGTTCGTCCATATTTTTTAACTTCAACCAATTCTAAATTCAGCAAGATATAATTGCGGCAGAAGGCCGTGTATGCATACGGCTGCAGACCGCAAAATTGTTCGGCAGGAGGCGAACAGCTGAACCAAACGGAGAGGCCAAAGGTCGTTTAACTGAGCGGCCGAAGGCCTTAAAAATGTTCGACCGCAGGTCATCTAACTAAGCGGCCGAAGGCGGCGAACTTTTTAACTGAGCGGCCGAAGGGCCCAAAAATATTTGGCCGCAGGCCGGAAAAATATTCGACCGCAGGCCATCTAAGCTGGCCGAAGGCTGAAATGTTTGTCCGCATGCCATTTAACTGAGCGGTCGAAGGCCCCCAACATTATTCGGCCGCAGGCCGTCTTACTGAGAGGCCGAAGGCCGATTAAGAGTAGGGCCGTAGGCCGGCCTACAGAGAGGCCGAAGGCCACTTAAGAGTCCGGCCGCAGGCCGGCTTACTGAGAGACCGAAGGCCGCTTGAGAGTCCGGCCATAGGCCGGCTTATTGAGAGGCCGCTTGAGAGTCCGGCCGTAGGCCGGTCTACTGAGAGGCCGAAGGCCCCTTAACTGATCGGCCGCATGTCGGCTTACTGAGAGGCCGAAGGCCGATTAAGAGTAGGGCCGTAGGCCGGCCTACAGAGAGGCCGAAGGCCACTTAAGAGTCCGGCCGCAGGCCGGCTTACTGAGAGACCGATGGCCGCTTAACTGATCGGCCGCTAGTCGGCTTACTGAGAGGCCGAAGGCCACTTAAGAGTCCGGCCGTAGGCCGGCTTATTGAGAGGCCGCTTGAGAGTCCGGCCGTAGGCCGGTCTACTGAGAGGCCGAAGGCCCCTTAACTGATCGGCCGCATGTCGGCTTACTGAGAGGCCGAAGGCCGCTTGAGAGCCCGGCCGTAGGCCGGCTTATTGAGAGGCCGCTTGAGAGTCCGGCCGTAGGCCGGTCTACTGAGAGGCCGAAGGCCCCTTAACTGATCGGCCGCATGTCGGCTTACTGAGAGGCCGAAGGCCGCTTAAGAGTCCGGCCGCAGGCCGGCTTACTGAGAGACCGAAGGCCGCTTAACTGATCGGCCGCATGTCGCCTTACTGAGAGGCCGAAGGCCGATTAAGAGTCCGGCCGTAATCCGGCGTATTGAGAGGCCGAAGACCACATGAGAGTCCGGCCGCAGGCCATCTAAGCGGCCGAAAGGCGTAAAATTGTTCGACCGCAGGCCATTTAATTGAGCGGTCGAAGGCCTCGTCTAACTGAGTGAGCAGAGAAAGACAGAGAGACAGAGAGAAAGACAGAGAGACAGACAGATAAGATACAAAGAGACAGACAGGCAGACCGAGTGAAGACAAAGAGAAGATATACAGAGAAACAGGGAGAAAGACAGAGAGAGACACAGAGTCAGAATGAGATACAGAGACACAGGGACAGAGAGATAGAGATATAGGGACAGAGAGACACAGACACAAACAAACACAGAGAGAGAGAAAGAGAGAGAGAGAGAGAGAGAGATAAAGAGATAGAGAGAGAGAGACATATAAACAGACGGAGAGACAGCAAAGAGACAGATAGAGAGACAAACAGAAAGAAGAGAAGCAGACAAAGAGAGGCACAGAGGGAAATTGAGATACAGAGACACAGTGACAAAGAGATATAGATAGATAGACTGAGAGACAGAGACACAAACACGGACAAAGACGTATACACACCATAGTGAAGGAGAGAGATAGACAGAAATAGAGAGAAAAAATAGAAAGATAGCGACAGAGTAAAATAGAGAGAGGCAGATAGAAAGACAGTCAATTAGAGAGAGAGAAATAGAGACAAAGACAGGTAGAGAGAGGCGGTGGAGGTGGGGGGGGGGGGGAGAGAACTGACCGGTCGGAGGGAGGGAAAGAGCAAGAGTGGAAGCAAATGAGCAGTGCATAAGCCACGTAAGTCACGTAACGGACGGGAGAGAATGGAACTGAAAGGAAGACCGGCCGATCTCACCTTCCCCCTATGGGAAAGTGAAGGCGGGGGGTGATACACCACACACACAGATACACACGGTAGCGTTTTATTATAAGGGATATGTTCTTTAAATTATGTGTTTTCATTTTAAATTGTTGGACTAATATTTTTTCAAACTTTAAGAAACAACTGCCTGACACAATTTTTGGAGTAACTCTGTTTTCCGTGGCACGCAATTTTCATAAAACCGAATTTGGCGTAAAATTTGAATATTTTCTCACGTAAACAGTCAGCCAGATAAGAAAAAACTTGAAATTTCTACCTTTTTCGTTGTCACCAATATTTATTGTGCTTTTCACTATTTGTGTCCTTTGCTTGCCCTTACTGTCTGGCTCGAAAAACCCGTTTTTGGGCTAAATTTTCGTGTAAAACTTAATTTTCCTTTAAAATTTTTAGAGAAATTTTGGCATAAATGCAGTAAATCTTTTAAAGTACATAAAACCCTTGGCTGATATTAATTACGTAGGTTTTAAGTGCATTAAGCATCTACAATTAGTCCTAATGGCCAGCCGGCTGGCGCAAAACACGCCGCCATGGCAACCGGCGGTGGAACTGCCGAAATCACGTCGACCAGCCGCCCCGAAAGCAATTATCGCCTCAGCACTCCGATTCCCCACGGAGGCAGTTAATCCCACGGTTATGAGGCTTTTACTTCCATTCAGTATGAATTTCCTCTTTTTACGTTAATATTTCTATTTTAAATGACTTTTTGTTGCTTTTGTAGACACTTTACCACAATGACGTCATTTTTCGATCTACTGAAAACTCGGAGTCGAAACAAAAGTAGAAAAAAGGCGGGGAAAAAAGCAAAAACAAAACTTTGCTTTTCAAATTTAAGTATTGAATGTTTCACTGTGTTTAGCCGAGCGCACGCAGCGTTACTACTACAGTAAATGTGCTCTATTGCCAATTTTGAGAAATCCCTTTTGAGACGTCAATTTTCGATTTCAAAGAGGAAATACGAACTGATGTTTTATTCTTTTTTGTTTAAAAAGCTGATTGAAAAAATCTTTAAATATAAAGAACATTTCTATGTCTGTTTTTCTGATTTCTTTGCGTAATCGCGCCCCATTGCTAATTGTTTTAACTTCCAATGAGTAAACATGTTTCATTGTTATCCAATACAATTTTTCCCTGATTGTAGTAAATTTGTATCAATTTTATTTAATTTTTAAGCATCATGTATATATTTTTCTATCTGCCGTTCCAATCTTCATCTCCCCTGCGCCCCTAAAAAGACAAAAACGACAATTAGTATTGGAGCGCGTTTTTATATGTTTCTCTTTTTCTACCCATTTTAGCGGTTTTCTAAATGCAGAAAGTAAAAATTTCAGTATTAACCTTTTTTATAATTTTCTCCTTAAATCACCATCTATCTCCTCTGCGCTGCTACAAGGACAAAAAAAACCCCTTTGGATTTGGAGCGCGTTTACGCATTGCCTAATTTACTCCCAGTTTGCAGAGTTTTTCTATTGGCGTTTCCTGAAAAGTTTGAAAACTGGCTTTCAATTTTTCTATCTATCTCCTAAACACATTAAAAAGACACCAAAAGGCTTTAGCGTTGGAGCGCGTTTAAAAATTTTGTCCTTTTTTACTCATTTCAAACGGCTTTTTAAATTTTGAAAGTAGAAATTTAAGCCTTTGGTATCTACCTTTTTTTTTTAACTTTTCCAACTATCCATATATCTCCTGTGAAAAGGTAAAACTCATTAGCATTGGAGCGCGTATTAACATATTCTAGTTTTTGCGTGTTTTCGAAATCGTCATTCATTTGTGAAATATATTTTCTATCTGTTTTTCCAAATCTCCATCTATCTCCCATGTGACCCTGAAGAGAAAAAAAACGACCATTAGCATTGGAGCGCGTTTATGTTATTTGCCTATTTTTTCGTTTTGGACTGTTTTTATAATATTGAAAGTAGAAGTTTTTGAGCATTTGATGTCTATCTTTCCCACCTGTCTTTCCAAATCTCCATCTATCTCCCCTGCGCCCCTGAAAAAGTGCGTCCGGTGGGCTGTGATCCATCACAGTCGAAGCGTGTCTGTGTCGTTGCGATATCATCTGCCGGTGTGCGCTTCCAGTCGAAAACCGCTCCTTTTATTACCCATTTTCTCATCCTTTCCACCTCGCAATCTCTCTTATCAAACGAAAACCTGCAGCTTATTTAGCTAAGCCAAGCCATAAATATAGCCATAAAAACGGGAAAGCTGTGGAAAATTTACAACCACATTTTTTGTCTCATCTCGGACTTTTAAGAATTGTTTCAATCAACTTCACGAATTTTTTTCCTAATTCTAACTGTTGTTTATATATTTATATTTTTGCATGAGCTGCAATTTTATCATTGAAAAACAAAAAAAGAGATATTTTTCTCCAATAAGCTAAAACTTAAGTGAAATATACTCCTTGACCGGAAGTATAAAGAACCTGCATATCTAAGCCAATTAGCGTGAGCAAAGACAGATTTACAAGTTCACATTTTTGCATAATGTCCATTGTTTATGATTGAAAACTATGCTAATGCCCAATAATTCCGTCAAGCTCTATGGGCGAGTAGTATAAGCGATAATTCCATTTTTTTTCTGCAGTCTACAAAACAAATTTAAATTTAAAAAAAACTGCTGAAATGAAAAATTTGCATATAATAACCTTATTTTTCCGACAGCAAAATTTTCCGACAGACTTTTTTTTTTTTAATTAAAAATCATTTTTTGCAGAATTTTGTGGCAAAATTTCTTGATTGACGTTATACTATTTTTTGTCTTTTTGCGGGGGGGTTTTTATTTCAAGAACGTCAAAAAATCTTAAAATTTGTAAGGTTTTTACATTTGTGTTTACATGATTTTACTTATTCAGATAATTATACATATTAAATGTTTGCTTATAAAATACTAGCAAGAGAATTCGAACAATTTAAAGGAAAAACATTTAGTGCATATTCATATTTACAACAATTTTAGAAAAAAAAACACGTTATCATAAATTTCTTTTACAGATTTTTATAGAAAAAAAAACAAAACAAACAAACGCAGTATAGAAAGATAGAAAACAAAGTGTCTAGAAAACATCAAAAAAATTTTATTTTTTGAACTCTACAAAAAGTTTAGTTTCGTTCAATGTTTCTTAAAAACCACGTCATTCTCAATCTTTCTTTCTTACCCAAACGGCAGTTTTTTGTACAGACTGAGACAGAGCTTCTTGTTTCTGACGCCGTTCGTTCATCAAATGTCGCGACCTTTTTGTAATGTTGTCGTATGACGAAAGGAAGAACACGCTCGAACTCGGTCACACCGCCCTAATGCAATCCCACACAATGCTTCCGCTACGATTTTTTTGCCTTTTCTCTCTTTATTGTTATTTTTTCTAAAAAATTTTATCATTTCGCATGCCTCCACACATGAAAATCGCTCTCTCTTTTTGCCTCAATCCCTGAATATCTGTCTTTTTTTCTCATTATGTTGTCTCTCTCTTATGTATCACACAGTTACTTTCTCTCTCTCTTTCTCTCTCTCTCTTTCTTTCTTTCTTTCTTTTCTCTCTCTTTCCTTTTCTCTCTTTCTTTCTTTCTCTCTCTCTCTCTCTCTCTCTCTCTCTTTCTCTCTCTCTCTCTCTCTCTCTCTTTCTCTCTCTGCTATTCTGACAACACTCCATGTCTATAAGTCAAACCCCTTGACTACTCCTGTCTGGCATGTCAACTACAAGTACACATATTACAGCCCTCCTCAGCGATGTCTAAGCATCAAAGATTGTCATTCGCCCGATTTTCCGGGTGTACTGGTCGTCATTTCTCATTTATGATGCTTAGTTGCCTCCGAATTCTCATTGTGAGATACTTTTGTCGCTCTCTGTCTCTCTGTCTCTCTGTCTCTCTGTCTCTCTGTCTCTCTGTCTCTCTGTCTCTCTGTCTCTCTGTCTCTCTGTCTCTCTGTCTCTCTGTCTTTCTGTCTCTCTTTCTCTCTGTCTCTCCATCTCTCTCCAAAATTTCCAAACAACATGGCAAAAACAGCCGCATTGTCGCTGTATGAGTGGTGTACTCTCTGTCCAAACAAAGCCCAGCCGTCCTCGGACCGTTCGTTTCAGATTCCGAACGTCCTCGACCGAGAAATCGGCTCAATTAAAGTGGTCGTCGTTCCTTTTTTCCACCACACCCACCCTTTCATCACCTGTCCTTTATGTTCCACCGATTGGGGAGCCGGAAACATGATTTTCCCATTCAAAAGTAAAAGTTACCCATTTTCTCACCAAAAAGCCGCCCACACAGCAAAAAATCACTAACTTTTTGGAAGCCGAAAGGCCGAAAAAATGAATAACTAACGCAAAATGGAGAATTGTCTTTTTGCTCACAACTTCTCACCGAAAAAGTCGACAGAAAACGTCCATTTCACCAAAAATGAGCATTGTTTTCTCATTTGTCATCAAAACTGTAATCCGCTTTCAAACCAAACCTTCAACACAAAAATTGCTGATGATTCATTTTCTAACGCCTCTGCAGTTAGTATGACTAGTTTTACGGCTACCTGTTGTTTCAATTTCAAATGTTATCTTTCGGTCTGATAGTTTTTAACCTTTCAGCCACCTTAAATATATTTTTAGCAGTTTTTTTTTTACATTTTGAGTGGTTTTAGAAAAAAAAAATAAGTGCCGCGGTGTTGCGGAGGGCCGCCGCGCCCTAGCGCCTAAGCCCTGACGGGATCTAGCCCCCTTAAATATGAAACGTCACTTTTCGTCTCTTTCTCTTTTTCTCTCCCTTTAATTCTCTCTCTCTCACATTCGTAAGTTTACGTTGCGTAAGGTGTTTTGATACCTAAATTTCCACGGCTCCCTCATTCTCTCTTTTCTCATCGTCAATAGTGGTCTCTTTCCAAACTTTCTTCTCTGAAGCTATAGTGAGTCAGTTTACTCTCTTACTCCCTTTCTCTCTCTCTCTCTCTCTCTCTCTCTCTCTCTCTCTCTCTCTCTCTCGCGTTGAAAGCCGCTTGGCGCCGCCGCTGAGGGCGCCGCGCCCCGCACCCGTACGAAATCGGATTCACCCCAGCGCGCTGACCTGTGGGCTCAGTTTTATCATGCAGTACCCATTATTTCGTAGTTCTCCGCTTATTTTCTCATTTTTCTATTTTTTTTATTTACAAAAGCACTCGTTTACATCGAAAAACAACATGACATCCTTCCACCCTTTTATGAAACCCCTCTCTCCCCTTTCTGATAAATGTCTCCTCCTTGACGCAATCTGTTTTCGGATCGCTTGGCTTCCTGGGCGAATTTCCGTCGCCTAAAATAGCACATTAATAACACCTGCAAAAACAGCGGCCAGCCACGAGATCGCCTTCTGAAGCTGGGGGATCTGCGATTTTACACTTTTATGACTCCCAAGATACGAAAACCAACAATCAAAACAAAATTTTGTCTATCATAGTTTTAAATAAATGGAATAGACAACAATTCCAAAACCAAAAAATAATGGCTTCGCGCGGGATCGAACCCGGGACCCTCTGCGCGTGAGGCGAAACTTTTGCCACTGAGCTACAAGTGCGAATAGCAGCGGGCGCCTAATCGTTTTAGCACCGCTCCAATATTTGCGGACTACTTGGCATTAAAAATTCGGGCCAGGTCCAAGTTTTTCTTCGGGCCGGCCCGAACTCTGACCAGGTGTCTCATCCTTCGCCAATCCACTTCCCCCTCTCATGTCTACACCCTCTCCATTCCGCCTTTACTGTCCGTGTTTACCCTGGTCGGGGGGCACGCTCTATGTCGGCGGCGGCCAAGATTTCTTTCCCCTTCGTCGCCTAATCCGATTCCACCTATCCTCATTCTTCTTTTATAGTACCTTCATTCTTTTTCCCTTCGCGCAGGGGTTCAATTACCCTCCGGCGCCTTAAAATATTTATGATCCCGTTGACTTTATGGCTCCATTTCCAGTGTGTGTGAGTTCCGCCGTTCCTGCTCTGCTCGAATTCTGCTCAAAACCAGGACGTCGTTTAATGTTCGATGCGGGAGGAGACGCGCCGGACCCAGGGGGCCGAGGAGTCCCGACTTCGCTTCGATGAAACGCCATTCGATTCAGTCTTCGAGGTTGGAGATGAACTCGGAAGGTTGGTTTTTCAAAAATTTTTCGAATATTTTTTTAAAAATCACTTTTTCTTTCAAAACCTATTCAGAAAATATAAAAGCAAAACATTCGCCTTGCGGAGGATCCGATCCCCCGATGTTTCGCGTATGAAGCAAAAACGTTGCCGCGCCACGAAACCGCCTGCACTTTTCATGAGCAGGCGCCTTTCTAGTGAACCAACTGCGTTATTTATAGGCAAGGATGAAAATTTGATTTTCTATGAAAATGGATCGTTTTCAACCTTAGATTTACCCTAGAATTGATTTTAAAGAGCCAAAGAGAAAAAATGAGACCAAAAAATTTATAAGAACGAATGATTTTTAAGGACACCGTTGCAATAATGCTCTCAAAAAGTATTTTAACCCTTACTTGCTCTGATAAATCAATTTTTATGAAATAAAAACATAATAAAACATAAATTTCTCTATTTTTTCTCTTTAAAAAAATATAAAAACTTTGCTCTCTTTACATTTCCCCCGAAAAACTGCTTCCACGCCAGTTTATTTCACGGCAAATCATTTTTCTACTGAATAAAACATTCAAATTGTTAAAAACGAAAAAAGTTAATTGAGTTAAAAGTTATTATTTTTAAATTTTGGGGAAAGACCGACAAATGCGCGTATTTCTGTGCAACCTACGCGTTCCTAACTTCAAGGCGGCACTCTTGTGGCGCCACTTCGCCAGTATGGCGCAGTGGATGAGTGTTCACCTGCAAATCTAGAGGTCGCGAGATCGAATCCCCATTAAGGTATATTGTTTTGCTCATTGAATTCAAACTTTTTTTTGACTTTTAAAACCCTTTTGAGTCATTTTGGACAATTTTCTATTTATCCAAGCCATCGCTGATCCTTTTAAATAGAAAAATTACAATTTTTACCTACAAAATACATTTTTTAGCGGTCAATTCGCCATCGTCCGCCGTGTCACAAAAAGAGCCACGGGAGAGGAGTTCGCGGCCAAGTTCATAAAGAAACGTCGCTATGCCACCTCTCGTCGCGGCGTCGCCCGAGCCAACATCGAAAGAGAGGTCGGTTTTGAGAGATTTTTGGTCGAAAACCAGAAAATCACACGATTTCACTCGAAAGAGGATGAACGGGTGGATTTGACCGGATGATTGGAGTCACTTTTTGCAACTTTGGCGGGGAAACTATGACGTGAGAGAGATCAAAATGAGATTGACTTTTGCAGGTCTCCGTCTTGCAAGCCATAAGCGGCCATCCGAATGTGATCCAGCTTTATGAGGTCTACGAGACGCCGGGAGATGTGATTTTGGTTCTGGAATTGTGAGTTGATCTCAGTATCTCTCTCTCTCTCTCTCTCTCTCTCTCTCTCTCAATCTCTCAATCTCTCAATCTCTCTCTCTCTCTTGCTTTTTCGACCACGAGGAAATGAAAAATGTGAAATTGTGCATGCATGAGTGTTAATGGAAAACAAATCTTAAAGCTAAATCTTTAAGCTTTTCGTATCAAGTTCAAAGCAAAAATTTTTTTGATATTTCAAAACTTAATTTTTTCCTGATCGAATCGATGGAAAGGTCCACTTTCAAAGGAGATTTTCGTTATGATGGTCCAGATAATTCCGACTTCGGTATATGCATTCGTTTTTAAATGGAACGTAAAATTTTATTGTTCAGGTCACATTATGCATGTATTGTAAGTCAAAGTGCGAAAAACTGCATTCAAACGCAACTATTTTCTTTTGTGAGGTTTTCTGGGTCCTGCGCGGACGCACACAATCACATCGCTATTTATGAGTTTGAATTGGTGTATCTTAAACAAAAGCTAAAAGATAATCGTCTTTTCCAATTATTTTCAAAATTATTGTAACCTACCGTAACCCGGGGAAAAAATCGATACTGACCTAAAAATTTCAAAATGGCCTACATTGGCCATAGGAAGGTTATTGACCAAAATGGGAAATCCGAAATGTGCACGCGCAAAATCTAATGTTACTGAATTTCAAGTTTTCTGATGATTATGAAAATGTGTGAACCAATTGAAAGAAGCAAAATTTAGCATATCAAAAATATTTACAAAACAATTTGATTTTTGCGCGAAATTACTACAAAAATAGCTGGTTTTAGTCCTCGTGCAGCAGATCTTGCAATACAACTTTAAAAACAAACAAAGACAATTTCCCGTTGCATGCCATTTTGCGTAATAGATTTTTACATGCGAACACACCGAGAAACGTTTGAAGAAAATTTGTGAAGCGTTTGAATAAAAATGTCACCCATTTTGCATGGAATTTTTGAAATCGATCAATAAAATTCATAAATTTTCAGCTGTTCGAGTGAATCTTTTCCAAACATCGCTTTACCACTCAAAGCCTATAATGTCGAAAGGTGTTACAAAAAAAAATCAAACTTTGAATTCTAATTAGGAACAGTTTCCTCACATCGCTTTCCAAAAACAGCTTTTAGTTCAAAGCTATTGTTTCGAAAGGGAGCTTTGACCCAATTAACGAATGATATCTGTTTTTAATGGTCCCAGCCCCAACCATAATTTTTTAAAATTAGGCCAAATTTTCAAGTCGTGTTTAATTGGAATGCTCAAAGCCTTTTCTAAGCAAAAACGCCGGCTTTCTAGCTTTTTTTCTATTATTAGCCTCGAGTTTATAGAAAGCAGGTCATAATTCCTATATTTCAGGGTCTCCGGAGGAGAACTCTTCGACCACGTCTGTGCCAAAGAATGTCTCCACGAGGCAGAAGCTGCCGCCTTTATCCGCCAGATACTCCTCGGACTGCAGCACCTCCACTCGCTTCACATCGTCCACCTCGATATCAAACCCGAAAACGTGATGTTGAAGAAAAGAGGCGACTCACAGATCAAAATCATTGATTTCGGTCTATCAAGAAGAATATTACCAGGTAGAGCCTTACTTAAGACCTTAGTTACCTTAACGTTTCAGGAGCTCTTTGCAAAGACATGGTGGGTACTCCGGAATTCGTGGCTCCTGAAGTCGTAAGCTACGAACCTCTGTGTTCAGCCACCGACATGTGGGCCATCGGTGTTGTTACTTACATTTTGTAAGTTGTAGTTTGTAGTTTGAAAATTTCTCCAAAATTTCAGACTTTCGGGTGGAAGTCCGTTCCTCGGAGACACTAGGGATGAGACGTTTTGCAACATTACGGGTGTCAACTACCATTTTAATGACAGGTGGGTTTCTGGAACTTGAAACACCGTGGTTGGTTACTGTAGGTATGATAAATAGCGCATTTTATAACGGTAGGTTGATTACTGTAGCTAGGCGACGCCGAGGATTACGGTATCAGCGGTTGGTCTACCACCAGCAGTGTTACGGTAGTTATAACGAGCAAGGTTACTGTATCTAGGGTACTGTAGTGTTCTGTACTACAGCCTGTAATTTGTTTGGGTTTACTAGCGCATACTGTAGCTTTCCAAAAAATTTCTTGCTTGGCGCGTACTGTAGTTTTTTTTTGTAACTGTTACTGTAATCGCTAGGAAAATGACTGTAATCCACAGCACTCCAAATGCCACGTACATTACCCTTGACCCAGTTCATTATGATAAATCAGTACGGCTGGTTCTGTCAAAAGCTGACTGGTTACTGTATTTACAACGAGCAAGATTACTGTATCTAAGTCATACTGTAGTACGTCGTAATTAGGTTATGCATACTGTAGCTAGGGCATACTGTAGGTTTAAAATGCCTTATCTTTTTTGAGACGTTAATATACTTTTTGCGATGGTTACTGTAATCGCTAAAAAAGATGACCTTACGGCGCGTAGCATACTGTATCGGACCTTGAGGTACTGTATTTTTTAGTAACCCCAGTGCCAACCTTTCATTGTTGGGAGGTCCTTGTAGTTTTACTGTAATGGTTACTATAATCGCTAAAATGATGGCAAAGCATACCTGTATCTGTACACAGAGATACTGAATTATAAAGTACCCAATGCCACAGTACCCTTGACCCAGTTAATGTGTTACGGGTTCAGCATTGTTTACTGTTCAAGCGATGCTGACTTACGGTAGTTGCCTAGTTTACTGTAGAATTCATATTCGATTACGGTATTTGCCCTTGTTATTGTAACTACGCGTACGGTAGGTGTACAGTTAGGGTAACGTTCGATTGAGATACAGTAAGTGCCTAGATTCCGAAGACCGGGGATACGATAGACCTCTAGCTAACTTGATTGAAAAATTGGGTTATAGTAGGTGCGAAGCTTACTGTATGATTGGGTTAATGTAGGTATCTTGTTTGCGGTAAGCTCACTTTTGATACGGTAATGCAATGCTATTGCGAAAGCACAAGCAACTTACTAAAAGTAAAATTGTGTTTTCAGATATTTTAAAAACACCTCAGCCATCGCTAAGGACTTCATAGCTCGTCTCTTCGTCCGCGACGTTCGGAAACGAGCAACCGTTGATGAGTGCCTAGCCCATCCGTGGATCCGAGGCCCCGATGGAGACGATGTGGATCTCCGCAAAGATGCAGCCATCACCATTAGCCAGATCCAAGCCTTCAAAACCCGTCAGCGGTGGAGGGTAGGTCAAATTTTCTACTTAAAGGAGGTAAACCGTTTTAGAGAGCAGTAGACCTGGTCATCATTTGCAACCGAGCTACACGAGTAGTCAGGTCTGAGATCAGACGAGCTCGGCAGTTGGGAAGGCAATTAGAGACTAGATACGATGAAGAAGACCTGGTGACTTCGGCTATCCTGGTAGCGGCTGAGGAGGGAAACATGACCGGGTTGAACCAATTGGCCGCGGTGCATCGGTTGTCACCCAACTCCGCTAACAAGGTAAATATGCACTTTTAATAGGATGGATAGGCAATTTGGTTTGAATTTTGGGTTTGTGAGCATTCAGGCGCGAAAAAGAGGGCGTGGCTTGGGTCGAAAAAGTGGGTGCGCTGGGACACACAACGGTTCAATTACCCAACCAACGTTTCTTTCAGATGGGAGAATCCGCCCTCCACGTGGCTTCTGGAGCTGGTCATCTTGACGTGGTCAACTATCTTCATATGAAGGGAGCCCACCTGTGCCCCAGGGACAGCAGAGGAGACACACCTTTGCTCTGGGCGGCGAGATCTGGTCATGGAGGAGTTGTAAGCTACCTAGCTGGAGAGAGGATAGACATCGATGCCTTGAACAAGAAGAGCGAATCTGCTCTACTGGTGGCTACAAAGTACAACTTTGCTCAATGTGCTCATGCGTTGGTGGAAAGAGGAGCGAGGATTGATATTAGAGATCAGGTACTAGAGAGATTGTGTGTGTGAGTGTGTGAGTGTGTGAGTGTGTGAGTGTGTGAGTGTGTGAGTGTGTGAGTGTGTGAGTGTGTGAGTGTGTGAGAGTGTGAGTGTGTGAGTGTGTGAGTGTGTGAGTGTGTGAGTGTGTGAGTGTGTGAGTGTGTGAGTGTGTGAGTGTGTGAGTGTGTGAGTGTGTGAGTGTGTGAGTGTGTGAGTGTGTGAGTGTGTGAGTGTGTGAGTGTGTGAGTGTGTGAGTGTGTGAGTGTGTGAGTGTGTGAGTGTGTGAGTGTGTGAGTGTGTGAGTGTGTGAGTGTGTGAGTGTGTGAGTGTGTGAGTGTGTGAGTGTGTGAGTGTGTGAGTGTGTGAGTGTGTGAGTGTGTGAGTGTGCGAATGTGTGAGTGTGTGAGTGTGTGAGGGTGTGAGTGTGTAAGTGTGTGAGTGAATATGAGATAGTCAAAAGAAACAAAATCTCTTTTCAGGAAGGCAACACTCCAATGCATCTGGCTGCCCGTGGTGGCCACGACCTCCTCCTAGCCATGCTCTGTTCCTTCCGCCCACCGCTGGCCCTGCTTAATCAGGTGGGTAGGGCAGGTGGCAGCTATGAATACGCGATGAGACCATCTCCATGACTAATTGGCGCGCCCCCAGGGGCACATTTGCCCCCGAATTGGTGACAAATGCCGATTTTTTCGTCGTCTAGCGTCTAGGCAGTGAATTTCGAAGCAGCAGAATCTGGTTTTTCCAAGAAAATCAATCAGAAAGTTTCGAAGAGTTTAGGTAAACTTGTTATAAATTGCCGATTTTAAAAAGGTACAACACATGTATATTTCAATTAATTCCAACTGTGGCGGTTTGGCGCTCGTCGTTTAACCGGTGCGTGCCGCTAATTTTTAATTTTCATGTAAGAAATTACCATTTTTGAATACATTAGGTGAAATTATAGCAAATTGCGATTCGTTAAAGATACAACACAAGGATTTTCGAATTAGTTCAAACTATAGGTTTTTCGCTCGACGTTTTACGTGCGCGCCGCGTCGTCACAGAACCCCCACTACGGCTATCAGTTAGCATTATATATATTGATTATTTTACTGCTTAGACTGCAAATTATACAATCACTGCGAACTTTTTGGGAAATAAGAAGAAAAACACACTTTGAAAACTTAAAATGCCACGAACCGACCCGTTAACTTGCAGAATTCTTGCGATTGGGGCGCATTTATTGACCATTTTCGCGACAAGACCGCATATTTTGGGAATCTCATGCTAAAAAGTAAAACAAAGTTATAATAAAGCAAATATGGTGCGGAAACGATGGAACATCGATGAAATTTCGATTACCACTCGGTTTTGCCCAGTATTTGCAACCGGGGCGCGATTTTGGGAAAAACTTGTTTACCCAGTGCAACGGCGCTGGAAGGTAGCCATAAATGTCCCCAACTCATGAAAAGCGGCTGTCAATAACAAGGGCAGGTAACGTGTCGGCTGTCAATACCTCATTCCCGGGTGGGCTTCCGGATTCGGCGACCCTGCAGAGCCAGCTGTCAGGAATCCCCTGCCAGCCGCCGGCTGTCACCTGGGCAACCGCTAAATCCGGAGAGCCGCCGATTGATCCGGCGGTACGGTGCACCCCTCTTTGCCAATTAGTCGTTCGCCCCCCCCCCCCCCCCCCCCTCTCGCAAACGATTGATCGTGGGCGTGCCAGCCGGCTGGCTGTGGTCGCGAAGCTCCGCCCCTCTTCCGCGGTCGATTGGCCCTCACTCCAACCACGGCAACTACCTACCTGTCGCCTTAACCTTAATAAGGCCTTAACCCTTAACCCCTAAAGAAGAACAAGATTTACCGCCACATGGTCTGCGCAGAGGATACAGGAGCCTCCGACGAGGCTTCTGACACGGAGGAGTCTCCCAGGACGGCCGTACTCCCGGGCTCCGTTCTCGGATCGTATCTTTCGGACCCCGTTATGCACCCGGCTGCTAAAAGTCTATTTCTTACGGACTACGGTAGTCCCAGGCCTAGGGCTGCGGATTTCGTTTATCCTTTACACCAAGGACACTATAAGGACAAATCCACTCCGGCTACAAATGTGTTCCTCGATGTGGTCGCAGGCCTAACTGAGGTCTACGAGTGCTGTCCCGCGGTAAGGGCTTAAGCGTCTTAAGAACATTACAAACTTAACGGTGCTTAACGCCCTAAACTTTCACGACCTCAAATTTCAAAACACCTGCAAAATTTTCAGTGTTCGGGTATTATGTTTTAACCCTAGCATGAATCTGCCTATACAGCCTAAACCTTTTTGATCGCTAAGTAAAGGGCCTTAAGTCTCTTAAAGCCAAAAAGAGGTTGCGGAGTCTAAATCTTCGGATGACTAACAAATCTGCTAAGGCCTTATCCGCAAGAAATCTTTGTGTTAAACATTTGTCAGCTTTCTTGCAAAAGAAATTAAGGCCTTAGGAATTTTAAAGCCTTAGATGTCTGTTCTGTACGAGATTTCCATTAAGTCATTACAACGCCAAACGTTTGAGCTTTCTTGTTTTAACTTTCCTAATTTTATTAAGGCCTTAGAAATAAGGCCTTAGACGCTATGGCGCTTTTGCTTGAAAGATTTAGTCGTTTTCGTTGAGGGCTTGGGCCTTAAGAGCCAAGTGCGTAAATTACACCTTAAGACTCTTTAGCGTCGTTTTAAGGCATTACCCAATATGAATCGACCTTTTTGGGAATTTGACATTAGCGCGCGTTTCGCCATAATTTTCTGAATAAGCGTTTAGCGTCCCATTGTTTCGCTGCCGTTCTAACCACAATCGTAATTACCTAAACACCTTAAAGGTACAACAGATATTTTAAGCCCAATCGGTTAAGTTCTAAGAGACTTCTGATCGAAAGATATAATTTGTTTGTCGCCACTTGGTTTCCAACCCTTGAACCTTTTCAATAGAACGCAAACAACCTTTGCAACGTCTCTTTATATATGTTTAACGTGCCATAGTTTCGCTGTCATGTGGAATTTGGCGATGGAGCGCGGAATGTGATCACCTGCGGTAAGGTCACATCCTGTAATTGTGTGACCATGTTCGGTGTGATTGATCGCCCGCTTTGTGTATCTGACGCGTGGCCCCTATTGTACTTCATCCGGAACACGCAGAGCCCGCTCTGACCAGTCATGATGGTAGTACAATAGAATTTAGCTTCAGAAGACAAGTTTATGCCAAATTTCATTCAAATTCCAATTTTCTAGTCTAATTACAGCGAAGCGTATTGTGTAATTACAACGTTGGCGCCCAAAAACCGCGCCCCAATTGCAAAAATCCCCCAAAAACAGCGTGACACCGGGGAAAATATCGACAAATCACATACTTAACCAAAAATTACGCAAAATTTCATAAATATAAAGAATTTGATGGCAAAATGATAATTTTCAAGACAAATTTGCGCAATTTTATCAGTTGGTCATTATTTCGCAATGGAGCGCACATTACCAACAATAACCCACTGCACCTCAAGAGACGTTGCCTCACTCCAAAACGTTTTTATGCAGAGTTTAGTAGATTTCTACTATTAAATTACGTTTTTTCACTACTACTACTTAATTTGCCATAATCGCATAAATTAGCATTAGAGCACGTTTAGTGAAAGTTCATAAAAATCACGGAAAACATGAACCAGGAAGTGAACATAACAGTCGATTTTCCTAATTATGCCTTAAAGGGGCAGTAAGGGGCCTTTTCATTTCATTATCGATCGGATACGGTCGGAAATTAATGAACTATGCAAAATTGTCTCGCACCCTCCTCATTTTCACAGCTAGAATGAATTCGTTTAGAATGAATTCGGTTCATTAGCATCCCCTGTAAATACCGGACACGCAGGGCGTACTGGCCATCCGCACAATCTGCGGATGGTCGGCCGTTTTTGGACACTTTAAAGCCAGGTCTATCGAAAACCGTACATTTCCGACCCATAGTCATATATATTTTCTTGATCAGCAAATTTTTCTCTCCTAGATGAGCCAATGTTGTAAAACCCGCCTGACTGTCCCTTTAAGAACATAATATACTGCAATTAGCACTCTTTTTTGTGAAAATTGAATTTTAAGGAGAAAATTGCGAATTGCATTGAAATTTATCCTGTCACCTGTTCAAACATTGTCCGTCCAGTAGTTTAAAACACATCGAAAAATATTTTTGAAAAATCACCGCTTCAAAAGAAGTTTTTTGTCCAAATCAGTGTTCGCCAGTGTTGGATACTGTAGCAATGGAGCGCAGTTAAGATTAGCGCCGAATGTTTTCTAAGTATTGTAACTAAAAATATACAATTTCTTTAGAATGAGGCATTTCCTTCTCGAAAATCCGCATTAATCCATAACGTAAACAAGCGGTTACTGTAGATTTGGATATTCCATGTTTTGGTGGGTGATATAGACCGGATTAGTGACAAATTTCCAGGAATATCTCATTCTATTACAGAAAACATATGTATACGTGATAAAAATTGAAAATAATTAATTAGGAAAGTTAGGCTCGGCTGTGGGTTCCCGCCTACCGCGCCTTTCGCGCGCTTCTTGATACTCAGTGGAAGGCAAATTGAGAAGCTGAACCAAAAAATGAAAAGCATTATACAAACTTTATAAATCTTACAAAATTCTCATTTCAGGACGACGAAACTGCCCTTCATTGTGCAGCCGAGAGAGGTCACACGGAATGTGTTCAATCTTTGCTGGATGCGGGAGTACCCTTCGACGCTCAGGACAAATTCGGGAGGACTGCCCTGCATTGTGCTTTGGAACGTGGTCACGTTGATGTAGCTCTTCCACTGATTACCAAAGGGTGCAGGATAGATGTGCAGGTTTGTGAAATTTCGTAATTTATTGTCAAAAACATGATTTTTTGTCAAATTTTGGTTGAACACACATTTTTTCCCAATTAAAACCACTTTTCTAAGCATTTAAACATAAAAGCAAAACATTCCATTACGGTAGGAATCGAACTTTGGTTGTTTTTCTCATAACTTAGAGCTTACCGCTGCGCCATGAGTGTTAGCACCGCGGCGGTGCCGAAACCTTCCGTTCTAGCTCAAAAGACGCTTTCCATTGCAAAACTTTTACTTTTATCTCTCAAGTTCTCTTTGTACCTGAAAAAAATGTAGTTTCACCTCGAATTTGTAAAGAAAAACCGGTTTCCCTCTATTCTCTGGTTTTCTGCCCCTCAAAGGGTCATAAATTTGTTTTCTCTCTGCGAACAAGGCCTATTCCGGTCGAGAATGACACCACTTGAGCTGATCGACGCGTGTGTTCACTGTAATACATCGTAAGGATCATAAATAGCCTTTTTGCTGGAAATGTGGTTTTAAACTGATTGGAAAAGTTGTTTAAGAGGTTTTAGTGGTTTTACATGTGAAATTTGGTTTTCATTCTGAAGTTAAACAGACGAATTAGTGCGCGCAATTCACAAGGCAGATCGGTTTCGGCGGCACCTTCGACTTGATGGCCGAGTGGCTAACACAGAGAACTGGTACTCTGAAAGTCAGGGCCTCCCGCCTTGTGCATAACATTTTTGCTTTTTTGCAGAAATCCCAGAAAGTCATTATGACGTGACTTTTTTTCCATTTCTCTCTCGTTGAGCAGTTCCCACCGACATTTCTGTTTGTCACTTAGCCGGGGGCCTTGTTTTCGTAACCGGATACTCCGTGAAAAGTCAGAAACCAGAACTTGTCGCCTTCGAACGACGGAGGGGAGAAAATTGGACCCCTTCACGTCGCCGTCCCGGGGAATAACTGATGCATGGCGACGGCTGGCCCCGGTTCCAATTGGGAATTCGCAAAATGAGCCATAAAATGAGTCTTCGATTTATGCGGGGACAGCCAAGGGTCATTTGTCAGAAAGGGGGAGACAGGGAAGAATTGGGAGAGAGAGAGAGAGAGAGAGAGAGAGAGAGAGAGAGAGAGAGAGAGATACCTTTACCTCTACCCCTAAAACCTCGATTATTTTCGTAATTGCCCCTTCGACTTGAATTATTCTCCTCAGACATCTATTATTTAGCCGTGTTTTGACAACCGCGACCGGTTTCATAAGGTATTTCCACGTCACTGAACGATTTAGCTCCTGAGTGGCGAAATAGGCTTCCATTTGGAGCTTCAAAGAGGGATGTGCACCCAACATGCTTTCTTCTTGGCGGAAAAGCCGGCTAAAAACGGTATCGAACTCAAAATGTATGTTTCTATGCAGAAAAATGGTGTAAAACGGTATTGATCGATTGGCAGCGCGCGGCCGCAGCGCAGTCGCAGCGCAACCGCAACGCGCCGCGAAGCGCACCCAAACCTCGTAAAAACACAGAATTTTCCAGATCAAATGCTTTTTCCAACCCTCTTTTCAGGACGAACACGGTGACACTCCGCTCCATGTCGCCTCACGTGCTGGGCTCCTCTCAGCCGTTCAGACCTTGTGCCACTGCGGAGCCGCCGTGAACGTGGTCAATCGATCTTCCCTAACCCCGCTCCATGTAGCAGCTAGAGAAGGATACATCGATGTCGTTAGAGTCCTCTGTTTGGCTAAGGCCAACGTGGGACAGAAGAATAAGGATGGGCTCACTGCTGAAATCATCGCTTTGGCTCAGGAACACACGGAGACGGCTACATTGTTGGCGAGGCTGAAACAGGTGAGGAATTGTTTACGCGAGGGCCATTTTTTGCGTAAGATACTAAATTTCAACGACTCGATTAAAGCCAGATTGTCCTTCTGGCTTTTTTTGAGGCATAAGGCCCTTAAGATCATGTTTTTCTAAGGCCCTTGTTTTATTAAGGTTCTATGTTTCATGTCCCTAAGCATCGTTTTCCAAATTGCCCCCTTTTGTTATTACTTCCTTACGGTTCGTAGTTCATTAATGTATGCATTTCAACAACGTCATTAACTAAATCAAGACCTTAACTACCCAAAGTTCCTTTGCCTAGATTGCCAGCCTGTTTCTATCACCCTAATCCTTGTTCCAACTGATGCCTTACTGTTACATTACATCCTAAAGGCCGAAATTTCCTTAAGGTCGATATGCCTATAACGGGCTTAACTAAACTAGGACCTTAACTTCCCAAAGTTTCTTAGCCTTGAAAATCAAGCTGTCTCTCTTAACGTTCTTATATCCTAAATGTTTAAAATGCCTTAATGTATACATGTTAAGAACGTTCTTTACCAAATTAAAATCTGAACTACCTAAAGTCTACTTTCAAAGCCCCTAAGCTTGCATTACCATATGAAATCTTCCTTCGTGTGGTAAATTCCTTAGGGCTTGAAATTCCGTTAGCCTGACTCACTTACCCGATTCGTCCTTGGATCGAATCTGATCTTCCCCTCCGCTGACCAGTCGCTTGGGAATTTTCGCACACGTGGGACTCAATTAGCCACACCTGGCGACTCTTTGCAGCCCTTTGTCTAGCCGACACAGGGTTGCGAAAGGGATAATGCCAGCTGCGTATAAACTGATTTATCGGCCTATGTAGCGCAGTGGAAAGTACAACGCATTGGGAAAAGTTATTTGGTTGAATTCCTCCAATTGAAAATTTCAGGATGCGGCTAGAGAGACCTACATCAACCAACTGTATCCACTTGATGCCCCTCTGAGGAGAATCAAGATGAAGCTGTTTGGCCACTCTTGTAGTGGAAAGACGAGGCTGGCCCAGGCACTTCAGTCTACGAGGGGGATCGGGTCTCTGTTTGGAGCTGTTTCGAAAAGGATTTCGGATCACTATTCACCGAGTAACTCTATGGGGAAAGGTGAGATTCCTAGTCTCTCTCTCTCTCTCTCTCTCTCTCTCTCTCTCTCTCTTTCTCTTTCTCTCTCTGAATGTGCCTCAGATGCCTCCATTACTCAACCTCTCAAGTCTATCTTCTAACATGTCTGCCTCAACCAATCTGTTCCTGTCTCAATCCTGAGTCTCCCGACTCTATCCCTCAGATCTCTCTCTCTCTCTCTCTCTCTCTCTCTCTCTCTCTCTCTCTCTCTTTCTTTCTCTCATTATCCCTCCCTATCTTTCTATCTCTCTATATTTCCCCTCTTCCTACGTCTCAATCCCTTATTCTCTAACACGTCTCAGGGTGGCAGTTCCTTTATCCTTACCTCTGTTTCTGTCTCATTTCCACATCTTTCTCTCTCTCTCTCTCTCTCTCTCTCTCTCTCTCTCTCTCTCTCTCTCTCTCTGCCTATGCACCAATCACACACATAAACATTCTGTCTCTTACTCTCTTTCTCTCTATCTCTCTCACTCCCTCTCTCCGCCTCCTTGCATAACTCTCTCTTTCCAGATGACGGCATCCACTCCGCCCAAGGCAGTTCCTTCTCCTCCGAAGCAAACAACAATGGCTCCCCTCGCGAACCCTCCACCGCCCGTCTCACCTCCTACGAGCCCGCTCATGCAGCCTACACCCGTGGAATAGACGTCCAAACGGTGAACTGTGCCGGTTGTGGAGAGTTCAGTGTGTGGGAATTCGGAGGCTTCGAACCCTACCACACCGCCTACGACCACTTCGTTGGCAATACCGACTGCGTCCATGTGCTTCTATTCCGAGCGGATGAGCCGACAGAAATTCAGTATAAACAAGTTTTGTATTGGATGAACTTCTTGAAAGGAAGGGTCACTCCTCAGGAACCCATAGGTAAAAATTCCATCGGGAAATTAGAAATTTTGAAATTTAGGACACTGTGGAATCGTTGCCAGACGGTCGAAGGTCGTCATAGTCGGAACTCATGCATCGCCATCTTTTCTTCAGAGGAATGCTGAAGGTAACTTTTTGATTCAATATCTCTGCTTAAGGCCTCAGCTCAAGGTACTTAGCGCCTAATCTAGGTTGCCCAAACTAAAACCAGAAAAGCGAAACTTTACACGCCGGTAGGGATTGAACCATGGCTGTTTGTGCGGGGCGAACATGGTCGCACTGAGCCAGGCCGCCTAGACGGCGTGGTGCAGTGCGTTCGGGCGCGCGCTGGAATTTCAACGATGGTTCGATCCTACAGGTTGTATTATCTAGCGTTGTATTACTGTAGTAATTTTGAATACGATATATTTTAAATAGCAACAGATACTTTAGATTCGCTTTAAAGACGATTTGCCGCAGGGGGTTCGAACCTGGGTCGTTTTGTCAGTGCCCGCCGTATCGCACTGCACCACTCAACATGGCGGGCAATGGCGTAACGCGTTGTGGCGCGTCAGGGAAAAACGACGATGGTTCCAATCCATGCCCAAAAAAACCAAAAAATCTACAGTTTTTGGTTGAAACCCGAATAAAATCAGCAGTTCAATTAATATTTTCACCAAAATATTCCCAAGGGCTTTTTTCTGAAATGAATAGCATTTTTGCGTTCAAAATGTGACGGGTTGTGGGTCGAACCAGCGTTGTTTTGGTTGCGGGCGCAGCAACGCACTGCGCCAGGCTGACCCGATGGTTCTGGCGCAGTGCGATGCGGCGCGCGCTGAGAAAATTGTCCCTGGTTCGACCCCCACCTCATGGAAAGCGGCAAAATCTCATTTTATACCCTAGTTTTCAACAAAAAAATGACGTTTTCCAGGCGAGTATATCTCCTCCGACATCGAGGCGATGCTGAAGACGGTGCGTCTCCGCTTCGAGACCCACTTCGACATCTTCGACCGACTGATCCTCGTGGACTCTACCCAACCCTCCTGCGCCGGAATGAAGCTCTTCCGCTCCTACTTGGCCAAGTCTCGCCAAGACATCGTCGCTCGTCTTCAGAAGCCGATGGGTCTTCTTGAAGCCGCGGTGCAATTTCTGACGTCTTTGCGGAAACTTCATGGCAACTTCCCTGTGTTGACTTGGCCTCACTTTTCCGCCATCGTTCGGGAACAGATCAACCCGTTGGCTGGAGACAGTCACTGCCGCCAGCTGATCCAACAGCTTCAGCTGATCGGAGAAGTTGTCTACTTGAGAGACGACTGCGCCGAGTTGGACTATGTGGTTCTAAATGCAGAATGGCTGGGAACCCACGTTATTGGTCAACTTCTATCGGCTGAATTCCTCTCGAGGTGTAGAATCAACGGCAGCTACGCTCTGGAGCACTTCGCCCCCGTGTTCCCAGAGATCCCCGAACCCGAAGATCTTCTCAGGATTCTGGAATGTCTGCAACTTTGCGCACCAACTGAAGCAGACAGCGATGAAATGTTCGAGTTTCCGGCTTTCATTCTAATTCAACCGCCGGAGAACTGCTGGGTCAAGGACAAACCGACTTATCAGTATGCAGGTGGGCTAAAGTTGCATATTACAAAATTAGCAAAAGAGCGCGCAAACCCAAATGAGTGAGTATGCAATTTTTGTGGATACATCGATTTGGCAGTGGAACGAAAAGTATGAACTGGTTTTCAATTAGCAATGAAGCACAAAAAAGTCGAGGCTGCGCTTTTGGATTAGCAACAGAGTGCAAATCGGATTAAAGATAGGGTATTTTTTCGATTCGGATAAAGATCATAAACTGGGGATTCTGTTCAAGAGATGATTGGAAATAACATTAGATTAAAATTAGCAATAGAGCGCGGAAACATTCCTAGTGCAAAAAAATGTTATTTGAAGCTTTAAATTAACAATAGAGCCCAAAACGTCAAGGGTGAACTTTTGGATTAGCAATAGAGCGTAAATACAGAAAAAAAACACATCAAGCCATCATAAACAACGCTTCACAGCTGATCATAATTTGTTAAAATTAGCAATAGAGCGCGAAACTTTTCGCTAGCAAAAACGCAATAAAAAACCATCGCTGCTTAAGTACAAATTTATCAGTGGAGCTCAAATTTACCAGCTCCGTAGACCAGTCAGGTTATCCGCATTGGAGCACAATTTTAGCAACAGAGCGCGTATTTGTCTAGCGAACCAATTTTCAAGCGGTCCTTCTGAAAGTGTTGGAAAAACTGTTAAACACATGGTTTTAACGGAAATGTTGTAACTGCGAAATAGATTGGCGATAGAGCGCATTTTCAGTGCAATCAAATATACAATAGAGCGCAAATATAGCCCAGGAGGGAATGAATCGAACTGGAGCTCGTTTACAGCCTTTTTTCGCAATAGGGCAACAGTTTCGCATTGGAGTGCGTTTGCTTTCTAAACCATTTTTTTTTCAGGAGTACGGGTCTTCCCAATGCGGGGTATGGAACGGTCTCTTCAGAGCACATTCCCAAGGATTCAAGTGGCCATGAGGAGGAGTATGTATGATTTCAAGGTACGATCTCACTCTCTCACTCTCACTCACTCTCTCTCTCTCTGTCTGTCCCTCTCTCTCTATTTTTGGCGTCCCTCTCTCTCTATCTGTAAAACCTGTCTAACTTTCCCTTCAGGACCCAATGGACGCCGACATCGTTCAGTGGGCCGGTTGCAGTAAAATGTCCTCCGGGCAGATGGAAGCCCTCGTTCGTCTTTGCGGAGACGCCGTGGAAATCATCGTCCGCGGGCCTGCCGACCGAGCCGTGAACAATTTCTACTTCCTCGACGATATGGTGAACATCGTTGAGCAGACGGCCAGTGAAGTTGCGCCTGGAATCGGACTGGAGAGACACTTCCTCAGCCCCCGGCACCTGAAGGACCACAATTCGGCCCCAGCATCTTTCCCTCCTGAAGCCATGATGGCCATGCAACAAAAGGAATCCCTCTCAGTCAGGGGTACCCAAGACGAGGAGGAACTCTTTGTCGACATTGTTTGCTTCGGATCCAGAGATGTGGCAAGGTTACTCACACTTGGAATCGATATTGGAGTCGCTGATCTGCAAATCACTTCGAGGTGAGACTCCCGTCCGCGGCACATAGAGGGCGCCGGCGCGCACAGACTAACTTGGCGCAGCGCCAGCGCGCCCGACCTATATGCGAAAGGTCGCTGGTTCGAACCCCTGATGGTGCCATTTTTTTTTGCTTATTCGAATTTTAATCTAGAAAACAAGCTTTTTCATCTTACAACTGTTTGATTGATCTTAAATTTGTCTTTCAGATGTGAATTGGCGGCCCTCCTCGATCCTCCAGATGGCATGGGACGGGATTGGTCCATCCTAGCGGTCAAGCTCAATCTGACGGATCAAGTTCCAGAGGTAAGGAAAATAATGAAATTCCTAATATTGCCCCTGGGAAGCTCAACTGATACTAACGAAGCTCAGAATTGTAGAAGCCATTTGAACGTTTTCGTGTACTCTCAAAAAATCATTTTATCCAATTGATGATCGCAAAACCCAAAATCTGCTCCAATCGTAATTTTTTAAGTGCGGTTGTCACAAAACTTATAAAATTAAAAGAAAGTTTTTATTCTAATAGAAAAAAAGGTGCTTACATTGTGGTATAAATTAAATTTACTAGCATTTTCACAATGGGGCGGAATTTTGGCGTTGGAGCGCGTTTCGTCCTTTTATCCCCCCAAATAGTTTTAACGACGGTATTTACATAATTGGAAACAAAACTATTCATATTTTACCCAGAACTCTCTTTATCTTCAAAGTGTTTCCCCATTGGGGCTGATAATTTAGCGATGGAGCACGGAATCTGACAAACTTCAATCAGTGTCAAAACATTTTCTGTTCTTTTTGTATTTAAACCGACTTTTAGAAGAATGTTAACAATTGAACACGTTTTAGCCGTGGAACGCGAAAACTTAAACAATTTTTTATGCCAAATTAATAAATCTCAAACTAACACCTAAATTTTCATGGGAGCAATTATTTCGGCGTGGAAACAGAATTTGTAACTTATACAACTGTTAAATTTAGAATTCGCTAAATTTTAACAATTTTTCCCATTGTAGCATATAATTTAGCGGTGGAGCGCGAAATGTAACGAAATCGTTTGCACTATCGAATGTTTACAATTCAAAAAAGCAAATTCAATAAAATGGCATTCACAATGGAGCACATATTTTTAGCCGTGGAGCGCGAAAACTGAAACAATTTTTTATGCCGATTCCAAAAATACCAATTTCAGGTCGACTCCACCGGTCAATCTCTCTCCCGCACGGATCAACTCCTCTGCGAGTGGGCCATTCAGCACCCTGAGGCTGCCACTGTGGGCAACCTCTGCCACATTTTGGCCGAGTTAGGCCGTAGTGACGCGCGCGACGCGCTCTACCGCACTGTCCCCCTGTACCTCGTGGTCCCCCTGGACGAAGCCCTGGCCCCCGATTGTGGTGACTCCGGCGTAGTCTCATCCTCCCATTCATCAGCTGATCAGAGAAACAGCTCCATCTCTCGCTAGTCAACCGATTCCCTCTCTATCTCTCAACCCGTGCTCAGTTTGTGCCCTCTCACCCCCGGCGACCGGTTCTTTTTGACTTGTTACGCATAATATCAGAGAATTACTCAGATAGCTAATAATATTCCATCGTCTGTGATACTACAAAGACTCGCTCATTTTGTTATTTGGCGTGTTTGATCAATTTGTGATCTTTCAAATGAAGATTTCTATGTCGAATAGTAAATATAAACAGATAAATCTTGAGAGAGACAGAGAGACATAAACGTAAACAGCAAAACAAAACAGAATCAGAAAAGGCAATAAACAGATAAATCTATATTTTCAAAACATTTTTCGAAATACTTTATTTTCAAAATATAAACAGATAAATCTTTATTTTTAAAATATTTTTCGAAATACTTTATTTTCAAAATATAAACAGATAAATCTTTATTTTCAAAGCATTTGTCGTACTCGACAATGAAGTCTTTAAAATGAAGAGGATCTTTCGTCAGCTTCTAAGCAATCTATCAACCAAATTCAACCGCTTCGTTGTTGTAGCATCATGTAACATGAAAATTGACCTGAAAAAAATGGTTTCTAGGACGAAAAAACTTATTGCTTACTTTTTCAAATCAAATGTCGTCCAGTGAGTAAAGTGAATAACGGTAAGTACAGGTGCGGTGAACAAACAAACATCTTCTGAAGAAAATCAAAAATCCCTTATAATAAAACGATAGGCATTTTACGCGCGCGCGCGCGCGCGTGTGTGTGTGTGTGTGTGTGTGTGTGTGTGTGTGTGTGTGTGTGTGTGTGTGTGTGTGTTTGTTTTTTTGAAATTTTTCTCACCAACCTTATGGTTCCGGACAAGGAAACACAAACGTATATAGTTTTCTTGGCCTTTATTTCTCAGAGGGCATATATGACCCTGAAATGACCACATTTACTTGAGATAATGGCATAGAGCAAAAGAGGATATGTTCGATACCACGACAGCTGTCAGGTACAAACATAAATGATCAGAAAAAAGTATACAAAGAAACACTTTGGCAAACGTTGAGAGAGAAGAATGGATTGAATCGATGCGGCCGGAAAATGAACGTTCTGTAAAAAGTGCCGCGGCGGCAAGCTGACGAACGCCCTTTCAAACAACATTCGTAGTAGAAAAGCTATTTTATAATCGAATCGTACCTTTTTTTTAAAACTCAAAAAATGTATAAATCTGAGTCTGACACAACCATTCGGTGTTTCGTTTTGCTCTTTAAAGGGCCAGTAAAGGGGCTTTTCATTTCATTTTCGATCGTATACGGTCGGAAATTATGCGAATCAACTATGCTAAATTGTATCGCACCTTCCTCGTTTTCTGCGCTCTTTCAACCAATTAGAATGAAATTTGGCTTATTAGCAAGCCTTGTAAACGTAGGAAACGCAGGGCGTTCTGGCCGTCTACAAATCTGTAGACGGAGACCCGTTTTTGACGACTTTGAAGCGTATTTTCTTGAAAACGGTAAATTTTCGACCCATAGTCATATACAGTGCGGGAAAAAAGTATAGTTCCACTTCAAAACTTGGATTATTATGAAACTCGTTTAGAATCTTGGTGAACCCTATGCACCATCGTTTTTGTCATGGTCGAATACCCTTTGCTGCAACGAACAAGATCTTCACATTTGCATATTCAAATTTTACGCTAACTTTATCGAAAAATGCAAAATTGAGGTGAGAAAAAAGTATAATTCCACCCTCAAAAAACCGATAATTTCTCGAGATTCAAGGAACATCATTAGTCGATAGGTCCTTAAACAATACGGTGACAGTCTTAGGAACTTCTAAGAAGGGAATGAGACAGTTTGCGGAGCATCGAAGGCATCAACGTAGCCCACTTTTGACTTTTGGCCTTATTAAGATGATGGAGGTTGCAAAACTGCTTGTTTCCTTTGGCTTCAGCCTCCTCATGACACAAAATGAGAAAGTTTGGAGTCACATTGAGCCCCAAAGCCGCCCAAAATATTCTGAGAGTGAAAACTTTGTTACAATCATCCGTTGAATACGACACAGACAGGCGCCGTTTGCCAAAATGTGCAAAATCGGGATACCGGTAAGAATTTTTTGGAGCCCCGAGACCCACACCATTGGAAAGCCCTTGAAAAGTTGTCTCAAGTTGAAAATGTTTTTGTTGCTGTTCCGAAAAAATTTGTCTTCGAACAGACAAGCGTGAAAACATGAAAAGTTGTTGTTTTTCTGCAAGAAAATTCGCCATTTTTTAATTTTCCATTGGAATACAGAGTGTAATTTTGGTTTTAAATGCTTGTCTGTTCGAAGACAAATTTTTTCGGAACAGCAACAAAAACATTTTCTGAGACAACTTTTCAAGGGCTTTCCAATGGTGTGGGTCTCGGTGCTCCAAAAAATTCTTACCGGTATCCCGATTTTGCACATTTTGGCAAACGGCGCCTGTCTGTGTCGTATGCTAATGAAATTTCGTTTTCAACACCGTAATCGGTTTCTAAGACTTTGGTCAATCGAATGAGTTAGACCATGTCACTCCTGAAGCCCTCGAATGACTTTTAAAGCAGCAAAAAAAGTGGAACTATACTTTTTTCCCGCACTGTATATACTCATAATCAGCGAATTTTTCTCTCTTGATTGAGACAAAGTTGTAAAACCCGCCTGACTGTACCTTTAAAAGAGTTGATAACTCGGGATGTGAAATTTCCAACAATAAAAATAAAAGATTATAATTTAAAAAAACAATACCTTGCGAGAGAAAGCATATTGGACAAATTAAACATGATTTTATCTTCCAGTAACCCAAATTTACAAAACTCGAAATTAAAAAAAACAGAAAGTTTGGAGTAGAGGTTATTTTCCGCTTGCCATTGTTTAAAATCTTCTTTTCTAGAACAATTTTCGTACTCTACAGTAAAGTAAGCAAAAATTATATAACAGCTTCTTATTTAGCAACTTGTTTAATTTATATTATAATCTATTACAAAATTTAAAAAAATCACAAAATTTATATAGCAACGTTGAGAATGGACTTCTTCAGTTTGATGGGTAGCAGAGATACTGAAAAACTTGGTGACATTCTCAGCAAAAAACATACCTATCTCAGGTGAAGGTTGATCCTATCTAATAATATTCACAAAAAATTCACCTGAAAAATAATTAATTTAAATTAAACTGCAATTTTACCTACAATTTGAATTGCCATCGTCGGGTTAGAGTGTCGTAGGAGCTCACTTTCTAAACATGGGTGATTATTATAGAAAAAGTGGCTTTCATTATAAGCATGGTTTCTTAGAAGTTTCGTTAGAAGAAATACACCAACACGAGGTCCATGAAATTACGTCACATCACACTGGAAAAGCGATATTTTCATAAAGATATTTCAGTAAAAACTTAAAGGGAACATCAGGGTCCTTTTTCAAGTTTATTTTAATAAATAAATTAAATTTAGTTGATCAATTATCTACTTATAATTTTCAACTCCTTTTTCATAAAAAACCGTAATTTCAAATCAAAACTCAAAATTTTTTTCAACGGGCTCCAGCTTACGCTTTTTCACACCATCTGCCCGCTGCCCAAGGTGAAAGCCGCTGGGCATTAGGAACACGCAGCGCAGCGCTTCCATCAATCTCATGGCCAACTGGTTAGCGCCGGTAACTGGTAACCAAACGATCCCGGGTTCGGTTCCGCTCTCGTGCAAATGGTTTTTGCTGGCAAAAAGAAAACTAACTGATAAAATCGTAATCTTCTATTCTGACGTTGATATTAATTGTAGAAAAAAGGTCCCTGATGGTCCCTTTAAGACAGGACGTCTATTTTCACGAAATGTTACGGGATTTTACACAATTTTTTATATAAATATTAAATTTAATCAATTTTTCAATTAAGTTTTTTCTAAGTTTAGTTTTTTATAAATAAATTTGGTTAATGCAAAAATTATATTCAATTTGGTAAATTGAATTTTAAATTTTTAGGTTTATAAATTTGGTCAATATTAAGATTAGCCCAGGTTACCGTGGTTTTGCTCAAAATGGTCCATTTAAAGTGATTCAACTTAGAATATTCTTCTAGAAACATTTAACTTAAGAAAAGTCTCATGGATATTATAAACGAAATATGAAAAGTTTTTTTTTTTTTGCAATTTTGGGGCCATTTTTGATGGTTTTTTCACTTTCAAGTGGATTTTTCGGAAAATGGACACCTTCGATTTTTGATTTTAACGACTTAACCGACGCCAAAATTCACTTAGAATTTGACAATGTATATTTTTTGCACTTAATTAAAGGTCTCGGTTCTTAGTTTAAGGTCGAAAATAGAGAGATAGAAGGGAGAGAGAGAGAGAGAGAGAGAGAGAGAGAGAGAGAGAGAGAG
>OZ059902.1:21291017-21323517 GCA_964057215.1 Oscheius myriophilus
AAATGTCTTTCAAAAATTTTTTTTTAGGTTTTAAACGAAAACAGAGCCAGTTATAAGACTGAAGTAAATTGTTAAAGTCATATTAAACCTTCGATTAAATTGAAAGCTGAGAAAAAACTAACCTTTTTTAAATTCTAAAAGCGATTTTCATTTTTTCGAACGTGCCGATGATGATAACAGAGTGGTTTACATATCCTTATAAAAAACCAACTTTTCGAAGCTTCTTTTTTCGCCTGTTCCTGAAACTAGAAATAATAAACTACATTATAGTTTGTATATTACCACAGAATTCTGAATTCGAATTCTTGTCTTCAAATTTGTGTAAGCAGAATTGAACGCTAAATTAATCTTCTTGGGTCCTTCCTTAACTCAATTTTTTTTTCTTGTATTCATTTGAACTGTACCGGAGTAAGGTAATAGCAATGGACTATTTTATTGTTCGATTCTTAGAAAAATCAACACTTTTGAAAAGAATAGGAACAAAATTGTTGATTTTGAATTCCTAGAAGGTATATATGACCCTAAAATCAATAATACCCGTTAAAATGAACAAAAAGGGAATAATTGAAGCATATGAATGAAAACACAAGTGGATTAGATAACCGTCCCATTGAGCAAGAAAGACCGCTAATGATAGACCTGATAACACGATAGCTGTCAAGAAATTGCATAAAAAATGGTGGAAAGAAGAAATTGGGAGAGATTGGGTAAAAGTTGCGATAGAGGAATGAAAAGATCGTTGCGGCGGAAAAATGAACGTCGTGTAAAAAGTGCCGCGGCGGCAAAGTTGACGAACGCGCTTTCAATCAAACATTCGGAGTCGCAACATCTGGACCATTCGGCATCTTTGAAGAAAATTGGAAAGGGATAGCAGAATTGAAAAATACAATCTGTGTTCAGCAGATAATTTTGCTTCATTTTCGAATAAAGAAAGTGCTATTGCGACGTTTCTGCGCCTAAAACGGCCTTATTGCAGCATGCGTGTGCTACTCAGGCGAGATAGCGTGCAATTTGCAAAGATGCAGAGAAACGATCGCTTTTTTCGGCGGACCCACGTTGATTTCGTTTCTGCGCCTACCTATACAATTACGCGTTCTATCTTGTTTTCTGAAGTTGGCCCCGTTTATTCCATTCGTTGAGAGACATTGTGAAATGATCGTTTGAATAAAAACGAACGAGAAATATCGTGTTAGGCCTAAGAACAAAAAAGCAAAACAAAATTACACTAGAAGGATTAGAACCCGGGAGCTCCACAATGGTAGAGCAGGCACTTACCACCTGCGCCGTTCTGCAATCTCGTAGTGACACGCGCGCGGTCGCCTTTTAACCCAGCACGGTGTTCAGGTATAGTAGCCGTGCTATCTCTCTCTCTCTCTCTCTCTCTCTCTCTCTCTCTCTCTCTCTCACTCTCTCTCTCTCTCTCTTCATCTCTATCTCTGAAATATTCCTTTACCCCTCTCTCACTCACTCGCTGTCAAATCGGATGTCCCCTTACATTATCACCCAATTAGAATAAGAATTAAAGGTAGGAAATGAATCGCCAGCAAAATGTTAATCACCTCATATCATTCTCATTAGCCTACTAATTTGAATGTGTTAATCCGCCGAGAATCGCCACGAAGAGCTCATTCTATCGTCTTCCACCATGGAAAGAGGCTGCATCGTCGAGGAGGCTCCGGTCTTTGTCTTCTACAACTACCACTCCGTCCCTCTGCCTTCGGCTGCCGTCAAGGAATTGCTCTCTTTTGTGAGTCTCTCTCTCTCTCTCTCTCTCTCTCTCTCTCTCCGCAACCTAGTTTCATCCTCCTTCTTTCAGGTGACTTCTAAGCTCTCTGCTCCGAATCTTCGCTTCATTTGCTGCTGTGATGTCCGCCGTACTCCCTCCGATGTGCTGGAGATCATCGAGTCTTTGGAACAGTGCGAGATCGAGCACTTCTCCTTCCCCCGCCTCATTTCCTTCCTCGCCGAACGCATCCGCCGCCACGTGGCCATGGTTGGCTCAGCCGTCGGAACCGTCTCTCTCGTAACCGGTAAGTGATCTCTCTGTCTATCTTTAGCTCTATCATGGCTGGTTAAAACTGGGTTTTCAGACCACGGAGACTTCGAGGAGGTCATGAAAGATCTCACCGCTGGAGGTTGGAAGATTTCTCTCTTCTACCCGCCCGACGGGGCTTCGCAGCTTCTGGAGTACGCAACGGAGACTTTTGTCCTGCCGGTCAACGCTTTGCCTCTGTCCTTGGGGGAGGAGGCGTCGCTTGAAAAGTCTGATGGAGACGTTGAGGTGAGGCTTATATTCTCTCTCTCTCTCTCTCTCTCTCTCTCTCTCTCTCTCTCTCTCTCTCTCTCTCTCTCTCTCTCTCTCTAAAACCTCTCCCTCTTTCAGTCCCTGGTCGGTTCGGCTGCCTCTCAGCACAGCGGATGGGGTCAGCCCACGAGTCCTGCCATCTCTCCTCCCACCAGCGCCCCCTACGTTTTCACCGCCCCCTCGTACACTCAGGATGTTAGGGCCCACGCTCCTCCCCGCGGCTTCAAGAAGAACGGTTTCAAGAAGAATGGCTGCGAGAAGAATGGCTTCAACTCTCCCTCTTTCTCCGCTGAGCCGAATGTTTCGTTCGTCGCTACCCCTACCGGCTTGAAGAGGAACGGCTTCAGCGTGCCTTCTTTCACAAAGGAGTCCAAGGACAAGCCCAATCCCTTCAACGTGAACCCCTTTGAGGTACTTTTGTCTTTCTAACCCAAGTAAATCTCTCTTTAGGGCCCTGCTGTCATGATCAACGCTGTTAACGCCCCTGTGGGCAACGGCAACCCTCGTGGCAACCGAAACCCCTTCGGTTCCACTCCCAAGGCTCCTGGGAATCCTTCGAAGGCTGTGCAGCAGGCGGAGAGTGTGATGGGTGGAGTCTGTGCCACTCGTCCCTTTGGAACCCAGTGTCCCCATTGGGAAAATCGTCGTCACAGCAGCCACGGCCGCTGTGGGCTCTACCACCCTCGCAAGCCGTGCTCCTTCTTCCCTCGCTGTCGCCTCACGGCCGAAGTCTGCTTCTACGCGCACCCGTTCTGCAATGGAGGAGAGTGCATGTGTGGAGAGGGCGCCAGGAACCCGCAGCTCAACCATTATTTTAACGGAAACCAGCATTAGAATGGAGAAACCACTATCTAACTGCCCCTAATATCAATAAATATTGGTTTCTCGTGTTGTTATTTGTGTTTGTTCTTACAATCAATCAATAGAGTAGCCAATATTCATCGAATCACTTTAGATCGTAAGAAAAATGCGGCGCCTGTGTGAATAAGAGTCTGCCGCGCGCTATCAGTTCGTGTGGCTGGGTGGCGCAGGCGGTAAGAGGCTAGGCTTTTACGCTACAGGTCGAAGGTTCGAATCTTTCTTCTACGGATTATTTTGCCTTATGTTTGTTTAGTCTTGACTCGCTTTTATTTGGCATTTCGGTACCATTTCATTCAACAATGTAGTCAATTCATTTTTAACATGGTGAATCCAATCTTCTTTCAAGAACAAAGCTTTTTTGGGCGGGATATGTGGCCCTCCCGATTTGGTACGGGTGTGCGCCGCAGAAAAGGATGTGCCCAGGGCGTCTTCGCAAATCGTGAGTCCGAAACCCCTAAAAAAACTAACTTTCAATTTTTTAATAATGTAATTAAAATCAAAATGTTCTTCAAATGTTTACATAAAAACATGAAAAACGCAAAAACAATTAATACACATTCGCTTTTCACGGCCATAAAAAAGCAAACCTTTCGCATTTTTGTCATCGCAATTTCCTTAATGATAACTTCGCTTTTTCAAATTTAGTCTTATTTTTTTCATAAAAACGATGATTCTATTTTCCCTTCTGGCACAACATCTCCAGGTTCAAATAATTGAAAAGGTGATTTTATTTTTAAAAAAAAATGTTTAAAAACCAACCGTTTTTGTCTTTTTAGGTTGATTTCTATGATATTTTGGAATTTCACATTTCTTCTCGTTATGCGGAATTTATTACACGGCAGATTAAAAGAAAAATCAAATTTTACGAAAAACATGTAAATGTGGTGCAGCCACGAAATGTAAGTTTGTTTTTTGTAGTTAAAAAAGTTTTGTTTCCATTTTAATCTTAAGAAAATCGTCTTCTATTCGTTAATAAATGTCGAAAAAAAATTTTCTATTGTAAATATGGTGCGATTAAAAAAAAGGAAAGATATAGTAATTTCTATTTTTTGTGCTTTTTTGTTTCCACAAAAAAAACATGCAATTTGTATGTTGTACTAGTCATTTTTGTCTCGTTTATTTTATAAATAACAAAGGTGATTTCTTTTCAAAAAAGAAAAAAAATTTTTTTTTCAAATTTTGCTCCGCGCTGCCGTTGGCGCGCCGCGCGCTACGGGTTACCGCAGGCTATGGAAAAAAAGTTGTAAAATCTATTTTTAACGAGTTTTAAAAATATTTCAATTTCAAATTGATAAAAAGCTACGTTTTTTTTAAACACATACAAACTTCAGATTCTCGGTTTTCGCATTGAAGCTACGCCAACATGTTTCATTCTGCCGGATATCAGCGTCGCATTGATAACTTATTCAATGAATATTAATGTTTGTTTAATTGGTTTTTTAAATCTTTTTTATTGTATAATTACTCGTTTAATATAAAAATACATTCAGATTCCAAATCTGACTGATGACGTCTGCAACAAAGTCATACGTTTTTTGAATGTTACTCAGTCAACCACAAAGAATCTACAATTCTCAGGCAAAGTAATTTGTTGCGTGGAAATATTTTTAAACCTTTTAAAAGTAAAGTTGCAGCAAGATAATGCTTATTTTGAAAATTTCAGTTATCTCGGGCCACAGGCATTTTTTGCACCCAACCCAATCAACTATCGAAAAATATTTATACGTCGCCGGAATTCGTTGAGGTTGGGTTAATTTTAAAAGGTTAAAGGTTAAGGTTAAGGTTAAGATTAAGGTTAAGTTTAAGATTAAGGTTAAGGTTATGTCTATGGTTATGGGTAAGGTTAAGGTAACGTAACTTTTGTTGATAGTTTTTAAGTATATTAAATGGCATGTATTTTTTTTTAGCTTGAATCAATTCGCCTGAAGGCCGAAATTGAAAATGACGATTTTATTGCACTGAAATCGCACACTTTAAATCTTGAAAACACACTTATTTCTGATTCAGGCATCAATTATTTTCTAAAGGTACAGTTGCCTATGTTTATAGCCGAAGGATTTTTTTTTAGAAATGGATCCAAGGCGAACGAGAAATTTTTAGAATAACAATATCCACACAAGCACAAAATCGATTTCTTGTCAAAGAAGTTCTCATGGATATTAATTATAGACGATTTTATGGAGCAGAGGAGTTTGCTGCAAAATTATTCAACGGCTTTGGAAAAGAACTGAACGTTTTCATTGAGGAAAACACTTTTCGGGCTGTATTGTTATTATAATGATAAATGAGTTTTACTTTACAAATAAATTGCGTTGTATGTGTATGTGTGCGTGCGTGCGTGCGTGCGTGCGTGCGTGCGTGCGTGCGTGCGTGCGTGCGTGCGTGCGTGCGCGCGTGCGTGCGTGCGTGCGTGCGTGCGTGTGTGTGTGTGTGTGTGTGTGTGTGTGTTCAACCTTCTTAGCTAACATTCTATCAATGTGTTGCCTATGAATATACAATAGAAGGCGTTCATATGCGTTGACGCCGTTACATTTACAAGTCTTCGTCCCTTCGTCGGTAAGCCACGTCGATCAGTTTCCTTCTTTTCTCATTCAATATTTTCCCCTATTTATGTATTTTTTTTTCAATATAATGGCTTTGCATACGTCTTACTCAAATAGTTACTACAATCTTCCCAATCAATCTTTATGATTCTGTGTTGTTTCTTGTTAACGAGTGCTTTTATCCACTCTTTTGCTTGTTACTGGGTTTTTAAAAAAAATTTTTGTTTAGGGTCATACATACCCCTGAAAATCGAATTTTAACGAATTGTTTTTAAAGTAAATATTATTTGAATTATCTGTCATAGAACAAAAGAAAGGTAAGATCGACACGCACACGCACACGCACGCGCACACAAATGGTTTTAGGATTTCTATTTCAAAAGATGGATAAAGCAGTAGAGTCGACATCTTAAAAGTGCCCTTTTTGCAATGATTCAAGGCACATGGGTTGCAAATTTGAGTTTAATTGAGTGGAGAAGACATTCGTAGGAGAGAAGGCGTTTGAAGTGGGTTTTTCGCCCTATTTTAAAAATATTCATTTAGATTGAAAATGAACTACAATCATGAAATTATTGGGGGAAAAGATTTAATTCCCATCCCAACACATTATTTCTTTGACCTCACTTCGTGCTCGATTCTATTTACACCGAAGCCGTCAGATTACATTATTTTGTTTGCCAATTTTATCTTCTTTATACGTTTTGTATTTTTAATTGTTCAATTACCAAAATGAAAAACTACAAATAATTTACTTTTTTAATACATTTTGTCCTAACAAAATAACTGGAGCCCTTTGTGCACGAAAAAAATGTTCGGAGCTTCAAATGCAAACGGGGCGCGGTTTCCGCTGTATCGCGGCGGGAACACGACATCGCGAACCTAGAACCCGCGACAGAAGTTATTATTTAAATAGGAAAACTTTGATTCGCTGTGAAAGCGTTAGAATTTAATATTTTTCTTTCAAATTTTGGGTGAAAACAAATAATTACAATCTCTCCCAATTTCTTTTCATCAGTCTCTCCAAATTTCTTCTATCTATCGGTTTTTACAGATTTTCTTTATGGCTTTGTGAGAGTCCCCTGGACACCTCATGTATCTGCGGCGCACACCAGCACCAAATCGGCACATAACCCTCGCAAAAAATAGATTTCATTCGTTAGAAGAAGAACCACAAAAATAAAAAGCGCGCCATGACTAAGAAAACAGTAAAGCAAAACGAATTAAAGAACGAAGATCCGAACCTTCGACCTCAAGCGTATGAAGTTAGCCTCTTACCGCCTGCGCCACCCCGCCGCATATCCACCGGTTCTCTCTTATTCGCACTGGCGCCGCCTTTTTCTTACGATCCTGCGCCGATAACTCTTCGATTTATCAAACTACAGTTATTCGATGACTATTGGCTACTATATTGAAAATTAAAAGTTAAACGAGTTTTCGAGGGTTTCGGGCCCACGGTTTGCCGCCCTGGACACCCCCTATCTGAACCTGCAGGTGTTGGGGTAGAAAAGGAAATTGGATCAAATTCTTTTGAAAAAGAAAATGTTATTTTAGAAACAATAATGGAAGTTAAATTATTATATAAGAAATTATAGTTACCGACAAAAAACAAAGCGAAAGTTGGCTTTTTATGTGGTAAAAGGCGAAAAATGGCTTTTTTTGTTGTAAAAGGCAAAGGCGTTATTTGAGCATTTACACATTTATCGAAAATAGATGAGTTTAAATAAAAAATGTATATAATATAACTATTAATAAAACTTACAGTTTTTAAGCTATAAAGTGAAAATAACCTTGTGAAGTTTTACTTGTCAAACTTGAGCAAAAAACCCAAAACCAAAGTATATAATTCATAATCTTTAAAAACTAAAAAAAGTTATTACGAACTCAAGTTTTTTAAAAATAATACTTTTTCTCAGTTTCAGACCATTTATTATTCTTTGAGGTAATTTCAACTGGTTTCCAGGAATTTAAAAAAATTTTAATTGTCCATCTTTTTGTAAAACAAATTTTTATTATATATCTTTTTGCTGAAAAAACAGTACGAGAGCGGAAAAAAAACCACAAAACAATTTCTGGTAAAAATATCCGATTTTACAAACTTCTCTCAATTTAATATTGTCGAAATTCGCAGTTCATTTTCTCAAAATTTTATGAAATTTATATGTTTAGGGAAACAGTTACTAAAAGAAATTTTAATAAGTTTTAACTTAAAAAAGAAAATTAACCTTGTGAAGTTTTAATTGTCAAACTACATCAGAAAAAAGTTTCAAAATAATTTTATTTTTTTTCGCCTGAGGTTTTCAAAAAAAATTAATTATTCATTTTGCTTTAATAAAAGGAAAAATAAGAGCAGACAAGTAATATCATTTTTTTGTTTAAAAAATCTTTTCACTACAAAATTTTCAAATTTTATACGGTCGAACTTCACTTGTCAATTTTAGTCTTAAATTTTTTAAAAGGTTCAAAAACTTTTTCATAAAACATGTTGCTTTATAAAACTTGTATATTAATATCATCATCTGATAAATTTAATATAGTTGTACTTCGCTCCTTCAATTTTCAGCATTTCCGTTTGTTCTTTCTCATTTGCAGATAAAAACTTCGATGTGATGATCAAATTATGAATCGGGACATCATTTGTAATGTAGAATAGCGGATTTTCTTCTTTTTTGTTAATCAGGAAAACTTCTTGAAACTGAAAGTAAATTTAATTTAGTATTCAAAATACTAACTCTTTCACTTCCAACACAAAACAACCATTTCGGGCCCAAATCCAATTTTCTTACGTGGGTGGGCTGAAAAAAAGTCATTTTTAGAAAATTGGTTTTAGATTACGCAGTTTTTAACTTTTATTGGGACCACTTCTTTTTTCATCATGTCAATATCATAGTCAGGTCCTTCCCAAAGAACGGTCATGAAATTGCTAGCTTCACCGAGCAAATCACCGTCAATGTCAAATCCCAAATCATAAGAAATTCTTCTGATAGAGCCAAGATCTGGTGTATTTACAATATCCTAAAATTGCTATTAAAAAACTTAGTTAAGAGGTCTTCTCTGTAATATTTGAGCAGAGGCTTTATATACACTGTCTTAGAATTTCAAAGTGCTTCGATTGGGCTGAAAATTTGTGTACAACCTTCCCATAGCCTAAAACCCTTAAGCTGAAGGGCTTCGGTTGACGGGGTTTTCGACCTTCCACTATAAAACCCAAAAAATACGTGGCAGATTCAAAATCTACGTCGAATTTGCATCATTAAGTGTTTGAAATCAAAAATTGGAGGTGACTATTCTTGTGAAAAATCCACTAGAATGAGAAAAAATGGCCAAAATGTTTTTCGGTCCCTGCGTTTTAATGTTTCAGTGGCAATTTATGAGTCTTATGCAGGATTTCTTTATATGGGCATTTCTGGGTCAATGTTTTGCGCTGATTTTGAAAATCACTTTTAACAATTGTAGAAATCAAGTACAATTGCCCTAGGGGTGGTGACATGACATTGATATCCCGCCAGAATATGATTTTCAAAAATTGTAGCTCCTAGCGGTAATTTAACCTGCCCAGGGCGCTTGTAGTTGATTTTCACAATTTTTCAAATTGATTTTTAAAATCAGCGCAAAAATTGGCCCAGAAAATGCCTATTTTCGAAAAGCATGCATTAAACTCATAAATTGCCACTGAAACATTGAAACGCAGGTACCGAAATTTAATTTTTGCTGATTTTTGGGCTATTTTTGGCCATTTTTTCCACAAAATTAGTCACCTCCCATTTTGATGTTGTACACAAATTTTCAGCTCAATCGAAGCACTTTGAAATTCGAATACAGTAGCTTACTCGACTTTTACAGAGACGACGTCTTAATAAGAAAAAAAATAACTGTGTCGATTAAAAAAAATTATTACCTCCAAAATGTTCCTTAATGGAGTCGCACTTCCCATGCTCTCTGTTTTAAAAGAATTGAAATTTTTCAGCAAATCAAACGCGCCCTCTTCTTTGCATTCGTCAAAAATCAAGTTGAGATTCGAACGTCGTGGAAACTGAAATCAAAAACTTTACATAAGACACCGTCTCTGTAAAACTCGAGCGAGTGACATAGAAAAAAATCTGAATTTTTGAATACTTGTGTAGGACCTCCCTTTTACCAAATTTAAATTTTTGAAACTTTTGGGGCTAACGATTATAGCTGTTGTCTACTGATTAGACTACGAATTTCAACATCAACAGAGGATCACTAGGACATTTCAATGATGTTGCCTTGATTCCAATTTGGCGACGGCTATAGTCATTTTCGGATTGCTGTAGAATCATTTTTGCGTATAAGCTTATTTTGTATTTTTTTTTATTTTGTTGCAAATTAAATTTCCAACAACATTTTTTAACCAAGCCCGTGAAACTGAACGCAAAAAAACGTTTGCCATTATTTGGGATGTTTTTAAGTGTTTCTCAAAAACTTTCAAAAACGGGAAAAGGCTAACTAATAATTTTGCTTTTTTTCAGAAATTCACATTTTTTTTCTTTTAACACCTTAAAATCGCGGAAGCTAAAGTTTTCATCAAAGCGTTTCTATGGACTTTTATCAACTGAAATCGTTATAAACACATTATTTGTTTTTAACAGCAACAACCGCCCGAAATACTTTAGAACCATCCGATTTTTAAGATTTTATAAATATGTGCGTTAACACTTTAGCCTTTTTCCGTTTCTGAATGTTTTCGAAAAAAAAAAACCAAAAGATCCCAAAAATGGCAATTTTTTCAGTTTTTGTCCGAAAACTTTTATCACATTCAGCCTTACGGTTTTGGCAAATTAAGAATGTTTTTGAAAATTAAAGTAGGCTACAACATGGATTATGTATAAAAGTGATTCGTATTTTGAAAATGACAGTACCTAGGGGTACCCTACCCTAACATGGCACCCAAAAATTACCAAACCCCAACAGTTTCAAAATTTTATATTGGAGCCATATGAAGGTCCTACATAAGTTTACAGAAAATCAGATTTTTCTATGTCCCTGCCCTTAGTAGGCTGCTCGAGTTTTATAGAGACGGCGTCTCAATATGTTTGTGTATGCATGCGTGCTTGTATTCGTATGTCTGTAAACAAACAAAAAAAAACATACCTTTTCTAAAAACTTGGTTGTATTTTCAAATTCTTCGTCATTTCCAAAATCCAAAGTTACCATAGCAAACTTAAAAAGTTCCATCAGCTTTAAAATTTCTTTCGTTTCAATGTGAGTATCAATATATAACGTTTCCGACGTAATATTAAGGTTTTCACAAAACTCCAAAGTTCATTAGCAAATGGCTGCGTCCAATGTAACCACAAAGGCAATCTCTAAAACAAAGTTCAAGTAGTTGAGAAAAAAATATTTAAGAAACTCACAATTCTAACAGTCCAAAAAGCTATGGCGCTTAGTTTGGAGTAATAGTCCGGTGTAAATGTGACAGCAGTTTTAAATGTTTCGTCCGTGTTTGATATTTCAAGGCGGATTTCTCCCTGAACACGATTGAATGTTTTTAACAATAATAATTCTACGCTGTCTTCTTGAAAAATGAGTAAGTGACAGCCGAGGCAAGTCCGTCGCGAAAATTTGTGACGATTGTCCTCAATAAAACAATTCATTTGGGAGCAAGTTGCACGTAATCGGCAAAGGGATATATTTGATATCTGAATTTTATTACAAAAGTAAAGAAGAAAACCAACCTTGGATAAAACTGAAAGCACAATTGTAGGTGGTAGCGTTTTTAGCGAAAAGGCAGGCATGTTTACTGGAAAATTAAGATTAGTTACAAACATAAAGCAAGGTAAGAGAAGAAAACAGAAAATACTAAGAACAGCCATAGTTTTACTCAACACGATCGTTGTTTTCAAAGAAATGTTAGTGAAATGGCTTTCAAAAAAAACAAATAAAAAATTTAATACGTTTAAAACAAGTTTTAATAAGTAATAAACAAAAACAAATCGTTTAAAGAATCCGTAAAACAGGAAAAGGGAATTGATGAAACTGCGCGTGCGATTAAAAACATGGCGCCAGCTGATTGCGTATGCCGGCTTAAAAATACTCCGAAAATCAAAGAAAACGCGAAAAAGTTTCATTTGATTGAGATTCAAGTAAAAAACAGTTTTTCAGATAGTTGGTTAAAATTGAAACTTAAAAAATTCCGAAAAATGTGTTAGCCGACCGTTTTTAAAATGGGGCAAAAATAATACTGTTGTGAACGTTATCAGAAAATGAAATAAAAATCGGTTTTCAAACTTTTGTGATTTATTCCCTGCAAGTTGACAAAATTCGTGCAGTGCCAAAATTCGGTAAGTGTTCCTTTATCCGTTTGCCCAAAGCAAATATATAACAGCCCGACGAGGGGAATCTCCATTTCAGGCAATTTACTCTGCAAAACAAATTTTTAAAGCCAATTTTGGGAAAATCCTAGACAGTTTGAAACATCAAACAAGCCCCCTTTTCGTCCTAATCCACCTTGCGGATCTCATCTGAAGTGCGATTGTTATCTTTGCGTCTGCAAAGGTAATGCTCCCCTATCGACCTATTCTATTCTTCGCTACTTTTCTCTTATTTCTAAAATTTTTCTATTTTAACACTAAAAAGGTAAAGTTTTATAAATTTTGAAAATTAATGTAAATAGGTTTCAACGTATAATATTGATTTGTCGCCAAGACGTCACCCCGCCACAAGATCATTGGATATTCTAATTTTAGTAGTTGTTAATTCGAAGTCTGATTTAAGGGAATATAAGTAAGTGTTTTTAAATTTGTAAATTTAAGGCTTTCAGGTTCCCACTAGACACTGTTAAATGTTACGCCCGGAAACATAACTACAGGTTGATAATTGTGAAAGACTCTGATTTTTCGGAGAAATGTTCTCAGAAAGATGTGAGTTTATTCAAAAAATGTTCTTTGTTTAACCGTGTAGATCAATTTTAAGTTTATTTAAATTTGTAAAAAAATTTATTAAAAATTATTCAAGAAACTTCAACTATGAAATGGAAAATTTGGTGATCTTATTTTTCTCAATCAATTCTGTATGTTTTTATGTTAGTTTGCTTTGTTCTCCATCCCCATCGACCATTTTGGAAATTTCGAAAGTTTTTAAGAGCTGAGACGTCGCCAAATAAAAAAAACTGGTTTTTGAAGTTTTTTCGCTGATGCTTGGGATTTTTTCGGCTTTCGTAAAAATAAGATCACACAAATGTATAAGGATAGTGTTATTAAAAAAAAATAAATATATGTATATATATTTTTTTCACAAATTTTGGGCCATATCGGAATATCACTTTCAACCATCGTCATATAATATGTTCATAGCGCTTAACCCTTACAGAAGTCATGCCTCTCAACGTTAGTAAAACTTGAATAAGTAATCCTTAAAGTTGAATTTTAAAGTGTTGCCTTAAGATGTTTTTTAAACCTTACAAACATTGTAAGAAAAACCATTAGCATCACGGAACTTTTTCATTACAACGTGGTATTTTATTAAAGTTTACTTACCCTAAAAAACTTTAAAGCAACTCGAGCAAGCCTGTAGTCGCTTTTGCTCATGTTTAGATGGTCCATTAAATTCACGACCTCAGACACTAAATTCTTGCCGATCGGAAACGCATAAACTTAGGCTTCTTCTGTCAGATCGCATTAAATTACGTTATAATGTGAAATCACCTATTACGTTACTTATTAGATAACTATTATTTTTCTGGGGTTTATGCGCACAAAAACTATATTTCATTCTTTTGATCATATCTGAAAGTCCCTTACAGTCCACATAGTATTACCTCTTCTCAAACACATCACCATATGGTGCCCGCCAACCCTATTTTGGCGCACCCTTTATTACATCAAAATAGTGCGCTAAAAAAGGGGCGTGGCCGCTTTTCGTCCGAAGTAAGTTTGGCGAGGAGTATATGTTGAGTGAAAGAAAGGATCCAACGTATTTAACTATTTTTTTCATTATTTTTTGTTAAAAAATAACTTAAAGCTATATATTTCTTTAATTTTAGTACATGTTCCGACGACATTGTATTACCGCCCAACTTCTTTCAACAGCTGAGTGGCTTCTATTCCTAGACGCCGATATAGCCGTTGTAAATCCAGAACGTCTTATCGAGGAATATATTGACCCCAAAGCTGATCTCATAATGTACGATCGCTTTGACGGTTGGGAGATAGCTATGGGTTCTTATCTAGCAAAGAATACAACATGGACAAGGGATTTTCTTCTGAAGTTTGCGGATTTCGAAAATGAGTTGCCGGATAGTTTTCATGGAACGGATAATGGAGCCATTCATGTGAGTGATGAGACATATTATTTTTGTAATCAAATATGTTTAGGCTTTTGTCGTTAAAGAGCTACTTCCTGAAGCTGAAACATCCACTGAACAGTGTTTGGAAGTATGGCGAAACTCGAGAGGATTCGATGACTTGTTTTTGTTTGAAGCTTGCATAAGGACTGTGATTGGAGTTAGGGAGAGGATCGAACCACTTTTGGTTGTACCGAAGGTCAGCTGAACTTCTTTCAATTATTGGAGACTATACTTGTTTCAAGCGATTTCATGTTTCTGAGCTTTTGGGCAAAAAATGGGTTTCCAAGAGTAAAACATTTTTAATGGGATGCAAGGAACCCACAGTATTTGGTAGAACAGCACTTCGCAAATTGCATCGAACCTATGCGCTCGATTGACTTGACGGGTCACTGTGAAACAGATTTTTAATAACATATAGCTGTAGCCAAGCTGAAGTATACATTAATCAGCCTTAGTACATCAGACGTCTGATACTCAGGCGGAAAAGCAAGCAGAAAGCCAATAAGGGTTTTTTCGCGTTCGTTCAAAAATAGCGCGTTCTCGCGTATTGCCAAACTGAGAATTGTTTGTTTGAAAAAAATACTAAAAGTTACCATCCATGATAGATTCAAGCGGTCCAGTGACAGAGAACAAATCGAAATTCGGGAAAGTATTAACTATGGAATTATGGATAATTTGTTTTTGATACCATGTTATGGTAAGAACACTTTTGTCATTGTGTAGCGCACAAATGAAGAAACAATTAATAAACCAAATCCAAACCAGGGTCGCAGAATCCGCTTCGTAAAGGAAGCCAAACAACGCTCTTTCTGTTTGCGGTGTTTGCAGTTTTCTTCTTTCGCGGAGAGACCACATAAATATTATATTTTAGGCTGCCAATTGTTTTTGTCTTCAAAGACTATAAGGCAGCATCAATGAAGACTTCTAGTTAAAGAACTAAGCGCGCCTAGGGCGCCTCCTGGCTTGCGGCCTGCTGCCTCAAATACCGTGGCCTAAGGCCACTCATTACTTTGCCTTCGACCTTGAAAGTGACGTGAAGTCTGTTTAACTCGGCCTACGGCCGACCTCAAAAAAGCTAAAAACCGCAATATTATGCTAACTTCGAAAACATACAAAGCATGCTCTGTCGACACATTAGAATGCGAATGCCACATGTCAACATAGCATCACTTGAACATTCTAATTTGTTGGCATGATTCCAGTTTGGCGACAACTATATATAAGGGGATTCATCTTGTGACATTTTGTAGCACATAAACAAGGCAAAACAATAGCAAATAAAGCCCAAATTGGGAAAGCGAAAACAGAACCTGTAAAAATTGGTATGGATCTGCGTAGACGGTGCCAAGAAAGCAATTTTCCGCTTTTCTTAGGCTCAATATCAATCAATTTCAGTCAAATCTCATTCTAGTAGTTAAAACGGGAAATTTCAGTTTTATTATCAGTGGTTTATATACTCGCCACCCGTTCTTCGGTCAAAAGCGGCCACGCCATTTTTGTAGCGCACTACTTTGAAGTAGTAATTGGTAATTCGAATAATAACATAAGAAGAATCTCACTTTTTTCCAAGCTGCGGCAGCATTAAAGCCCTTTCCCTTTAAAGATTTTTCTTTGTTTCAGGGTCGAGGCTGGGTCCGTGACGTCTGGCTCACAAACTCTCTTTGGTCACAAGATCGAGATTTCATGCTCCACGGCTTCAAATCATCCGATCGCCGCTTACGAACAGGCATTTCTTTCTTCGACAAGGCAAGAGAACTTGTCTCATCTCGCTTCATTTGGTACTCCTTTCTCACTTCCGATCTTCGTCCAGATAGTAAGCTAACCCGTGTTTTAGACGACCTCTTTTCAGCTTGTAACTGGTCCTACTCCCCAGCCCTTCAAGTGTCTTCAGAAGAGGTTGAAGCCCTTCTGAAGCTCCGTTACCGCCAAGTTGAACACCGTCGCTGGCGCACGCTGGCTCGGCTGTCAGCTAATCCGGATAGATAATCTGTGCATCTCATTAGCAGTTATTCGCGATCGATGATGACTCGTTCCGAATGCCCACAGTCCCACCTCCCCAAACCCATTCGAAGCCGGATGTTGCGTGACCGCCGACGGCCGCCACTGGCTATAAACTGTTGGCCTCAATCTTCTCAAAGTGTCCTAGTACTCATCTTTGGAACTCTTCCAGAGGACTTTTCCCTTTCAACACGCGTGTGCGTGTGCGTGTGCGTGTGCGTGTGCGTGTGCGTGTGCGTGTGCGTGTGCGTGTGCGTGTGCGTGTGCGTGTGCGTGTGCGTGTGCGTGTGCGTGTGCGTGTGCGTGTGCGTGTGCGTGTGCGTGTGCGTGTGCGTGTGCGTGTGCGTGTGCGTGTGCGTGTGCGTGTGCGTGTGCGTGTGCGTGTGCGTGTGCGTGTGCGTGTGCGTGTGCGTGTGCGTGTGCGTGTGCGTGTGCGTGTGCGTGTGCGTGTGCGTGTGCGTGTGCGTGTGCGTGTGCGTGTGCGTGTGCGTGTGCGTGTGCGTGTGCGTGTGCGTGTGCGTGTGCGTGTGCGTGTGCGTGTGCGTGTGCGTGTGCGTGTGCGTGTGCGTGTGCGTGTGCGTGTGCGTGTGCGTGTGCGTGTGCGTGTGCGTGTGCGTGTGCGTGTGCGTGTGCGTGTGCGTGTGCGTGTGCGTGTGCGTGTGCGTGTGCGTGTGCGTGTGCGTGTGCGTGTGCGTGTGCGTGTGCGTGTGCGTGTGCGTGTGCGTGTGCGTGTGCGTGTGCGTGTGCGTGTGCGTGTGCGTGTGCGTGTGCGTGTGCGTGTGCGTGTGCGTGTGCGTGTGCGTGTGCGTGTGCGTGTGCGTGTGCGTGTGCGTGTGCGTGTGCGTGTGCGTGTGCGTGTGCGTGTGCGTGTGCGTGTGCGTGTGCGTGTGCGTGTGCGTGTGCGTGTGCGTGTGCGTGTGCGTGTGCGTGTGCGTGTGCGTGTGCGTGTGCGTGTGCGTGTGCGTGTGCGTGTGCGTGTGCGTGTGCGTGTGCGTGTGCGTGTGCGTGTGCGTGTGCGTGTGCGTGTGCGTGTGCGTGTGCGTGTGCGTGTGCGTGTGCGTGTGCGTGTGCGTGTGCGTGTGCGTGTGCGTGTGCGTGTGCGTGTGCGTGTGCGTGTGCGTGTGCGTGTGCGTGTGCGTGTGTATGTGTATGTGTTTGTGATGCACCTACAAGTGGTCCAAAGGTCTCCCAAAATTTTAGATGACTATACGACTAAAGTGTGCCCGTATTTTTTATAGATTAGGATTTGGCTAATACTTGAGCTTGTATCAATCTTCTTATAGTTGGCAGCTTGTTTTGAGACAAGTTGTAATGCAAGGTTTTGGTTACGGTAGAGCTCTCTCTATATATCTTTTTATCTCTATCTCTCCCCATTTCTGTCTATCCCGCTCTCTCACTTGCTTATTCATAAGTCTCTATTGTCTTGTCTCTTTTCATCTCTCGCTCTCTCTTTCTCACACCCTCCTGCACTCTCCTTTTGTCTGTGACTTTCTATGTATGACTCCCGTACTGTAAACCTCTATTTTAAATTGCCTTATTAAAAACTGAAAAAGCGATTTTGATTAGAGTTTCAAATAATTATCTGTCGCATCGCACCCGAAAAAGCTAAAGCCGCTTTCATAGAACGCTTTTGCACATATTTCCCCTCCCAAAGCCATTTTTTTCATTATTTCACTAATTTATCACCTCCGTTTCTTGCAATTCTTCACTTATTTATTTATAAGTATCTCAAAAATGTGATTTTGATTTGATGCACGTAACCACCTTTCCTGATTTGGAAATTAGTGCTTTTGCCACTCTGGAAATGGAAATTAGTGTTTTTACCACAATTGAGCTGAGTTCGGAGCACTTTGACGAGTTATATTTCACTAGCGTCTCTCAATTTATCATGCTCTCTCGCCCTGCTGATCATATTTCAACAGCTCCTCGGTAGCGCAGTGTCCTGTTCAGAGAATTTTTCAAAACATGTTTGGTTTGGTGCTAAATACAGTCTTCGCAAAGAAAGCGTCTTTTTTTCTACGAAACCCTAGGTTGGCGTAAAAATGCACAATTTCTAACTTGACATACGCACAATTATTGAAGAAAACCAGGATGTTAATATGAGTTCCTGATTTTTGATCCCTCATGAGACTTCGGCATCACCACGTGAAAGCCAGAACTACGCACGTCCGCCCCTCTTATCCTCAATATTGCATTCTATGTCTTCTCTCTGACTCATAAACAATTTATGTCTTTTTTTTGCTACTTTTTCCTTGTCCTAAAAGCTCCTAATATAGTCCATAGCGGACGAAAACATTAGATATATTAGGAGTACATATTTGATGTGCTAATTTGTCCGTGCAACGTTCGATCTCCGGCCGAGTGCACAACGAATCCGATTAGGAAGCTTCAGAACACTCAGATGCTGCTATTTTGGGAGGAGTGAAGATAGGAAATTAGAACTCGTGCTCACAAAATCAGAAAATCACTCACACCGTGACAATGTCGATGTTTGTTTGTGGTATGTCGAAATCAAGTTTTGATGTTCATTCCTTAACAATTTGTAACCTTAACCTTAACAATTTGTAACCTTAAGGTATAAAATTTTACATGTTTCCTCACCTTAACCTTAACCTTAACTTAAACCTTGATCTTATTAACCTTAATCCCCTTAACCTTACCTTTAGCCTTGACCTTAACCTTAACTTTATCCTTAACCTTAACCATAACCTTAATCTTACCCTTAACCTTCAAAAATCAACCCAACCTAAACGAATGCCGGCGACGTATAAATATTTTTCGATAGTTGATTGGGTTGAGAGCAAAAAACGCCTGTGGCCCGAGATATCTGAAATTTAAAAAAAAAAAAAAGCAATATTTTGTTGCAAATTTACTTATAAAAAATTTAAAAATATTTCCACACAACAGGTTATATTGCCTGAGAATTGAAGATTCAAAAAACCAAACCTTAACCTTGACCTTAACCTTACATTGTTCTTAACCAAAACCATACCATGACCTTAATCCTTACCAGAAAATTCAACTTTAACGCTTATCCTGTCATGAACTCTGAACGAACTCTTGTTTTTAAGTTTTAAATTTTAACCTCCACATCCCTAACCACAAAAACTATTTTTTGTATTTTTCGCATAATTTCAACTTATTTTTTCGTGTTCATGAAAACAGAAACTAAACACACAAAGTTTTTTCGAAGAAATCTTGGAAATAAAAATGCCACTGGATTAAGAAAATCCTAGAAATTCATCCATTCTTCACTTTCTGTTTGTGCACTAGGTATTCAGGTCTGCATAAAGCGTTTCCTGGCGCATTTGCACAACAAATTTCGGAAAAGTCATTTGAAAATCATTGACACACACACACACACACACACACACACACATCGCTGCAGTTCCTTGCCCTCTCCCCTTCTTGATCCATGTCTCATGATAAGTCTCTATAATCCGCGGCCTTTGATAATCCGCGCACCTCGGTCTCCATGGATACATCTTCTTCTACTTTCTTATCTCCTCAAACTAACCTCATTCAGATGGACGAGGAAGCGGTCACCGAACTTCTCACTACCCTCAGTGTCGAAGAACAGGCCATCATTCGGCCTGTTTTGGAACGGGACTTGGAATTTCAACAAAGAGAACGATTGAGGCTCCAGGAACTAAAGGAGCATGTGGAGAAGAGATACTCTCTTTTGAGTTCAAAGTCCCAAGAAAGTGTTGCTTCCAGTATGTCTACCTCTATAAGGTGAGTGTGTGAGTGTGTGAGTGTGTGAGTGTGTGAGTGTGTGAGTGTGTGAGTGTGTGAGTGTGTGAGTGTGTGAGTGTGTGAGTGTGTGTGTGTGTGTTTGTGTGGGTGTGTATGTGTGAGGTGAGTGTTGTGTTTCTTTCTGTTTGCAATTCTACTTATTTCAGTCCTTCGTCTCCCTCATTTCGAGGCTGTGTGGTCTGTCAAACCAAACTTGGGTTTATCCTTAACAGTGGTGCCAAGTGCCGCCGATGTGACCAACTTGTCTGTGACAATTGTCGTTGTTTCTTGAAGCCTGATGACAAGTCGATGTGGTTATGTCATCCGTGTTTTCATGAAAGGTGGGTATCTCTGTTTCTCCCTCTCTTTGTCTGTGTCTCTGTTTCTCTGTTTTTCTGTTTCTATGTTTCACTGTTTCTCTCTCTCTCTCTCTCTCTTTTTCTCTTTCTTTCTCTTTCTCTCTATCTCTCTCTATCTCTATCTCTCTCTGCTTCTCTCTCTCTGCTTCTGTTTTCTTCAGAGAAACCTCATTTTCTTGTTTGTTTGTCTAATTACCTTAAGCTTGTTGTTTTGGTCCACCCAACGGCTGACTCGCACAAACACAACAAATCTCTTAAGAACGTTGGGTTGCATACTTCCAAAGCAGATCTTTTCATCCAAACCACACACAATTTGTATCCACAATAACGAAATCGTTTTAGAAATGTGACTTATTGACTAAACATTTTGAGCAGAGTTTTATGCGTCCGTGACTTTGAACAAGAAATCTTTAATTAAGCCCTCGTTTTCTGATCATCAGGTCAAAAGTAAGTGATTTTTGGTGCCATTTCTGAATTCTAGCGTTTTTTAAACATTTTCTTGATAGAGTCGCAAAGATTTCCAATCATTCGTGTAAATTACGTAAAGTCCTAGTAGTCAGTCACGAAGAACCTTACATCCTTCAATCGATTTCCAATCAACACAAGTATGAAAAATGTCTCAATCGTTTTATTAGAACACAGTTTTCACAAAAGCAGCCCTTTTAAAGAAAATGGTTTTCAAATTTAATGTGTAAAAACAGAATTTTTAATTCGCCATTGGTTTTTTGACTCACGATCAGTAACCTAAGTTCATCTGTGTGCCTATAAAGCAAAAAGTAAAGAAATACAACTTCGATAAATTTCCGTGAAGACGCACTAATACGTGAAATAAAAAATGTGCCCTGTGGAATTAGATTATACAAGAACTATGCACATTGTTAGACTTTATTTTATAATGCTAGAAATTGTAATTTTTTTAAATGTATAAAAAATTCATTTATGAGCTTGCGACAGGCAAATTTTATATTTTAAATTTTTCTTTCATCCGTAACCTATATACCAAATCAGGCATTTTTGTAGCCTTTGGTTTTCTGTTTTAGGATTTATCTTCAAATTTTGATGAGCTCGTCTGGTTTTTGAGATTATGCGTTTATTTAAACCTTATTTATTTAATAACGCAGTTTTAAATAATTTTTTTTTTTCAAAAAATTGAAATTGGAAAGGCCATAACTTGAAACTCAGCCGGGCTTAGCCGTTTTGGAAGCAATTTTGGAAAAGGGAAGCACTCTTTTATTGGAAAATGTTGCATTTGACTCATTTCGCCTCTCTCTTTCTCTCTCTCCTCTCTCTCTCTCTCTTTCTCTCTCTCTCTCTCTCTCCATTTTGACTCTTGATCTCTGCTTGTTTATCTCTCTCGGATTACAGTACCCTTGCCATTCCCAGACTAAGAACATCCCATTCCTCATCTTGTTTTCCTCTCCCTACTATAGAAAACAACAAATCCCCCAGCCAAAACAACTCTCTCACCGGAAAGATGAAGATAATCGAATCTCTTGGTTTCAGGGAACTCATGGCGGCCAGTGGAGAATGGGCGTCTGGAGGGGAGCTTGTCTCCGAACAGCTCCTCACTCAGATGAGGAAGATCTCCAGTGACAGGAGTAGGGCAGCGAGTGCCATGGAGGCAGTGGATCATCAGAGGCACCCCAGGATGAGTAGGAGGAACATGACTCTGCCCTCACTCCCTGTGAGGCCTTTCCTATGTGTGCCGACTGAGGCGGAGGCAACCCACAATCAGAGGAGGGACGCCACGCGGCGATTCTGGGGAGGGAGTCCGTCGCCCAGGAGTCCGTCTCCGAGACCTTGTGAGTTTGGAACCTTAGTTGCCTTTTCTGTCTTACGTTCCTTAGGTTAACCTTAATTACCCTAAGGCGACGTTAAAAAACAATAGCAAATATTGGAAAGCGAAAAGCGAATATGTCTACCTTAACCTTAATGTACTTGGGGACAATTTGCGTCTTAAGGACCTTTTATGAAGGCCCTTACAACGCAATTACCTTGCCTACCTTAACAACCATATGATCCTTAAGTTAATCCTAAATACCCTAAGGCGAATATAAAAAGCATTAGGTTGCTACTGGAATTCATAACTTGAATATGTCGACTGATGCGCAACTACCTTGATTGCCTTTACGTAGTTATATAACACTTACATCTTTCATACTAATCTTAAGGTCGTTAAGACCCAATCACCTTAAGGTGCTTATATAAATCTCCGAAATAACTTGAAGTGACGTATTTGCAAAACACTTGCATATTAAGGACCTTAGTTTATAAGTACCTTAGGAACTCACGTACCTTTTTATGCATTTGCATAACAGGCCATAATGTTGGTGTTAAAAGCTCCTACCAAAGCAATGGTTAGCATAGTTTAAGACTAGCCATTCCTAAATACCTTAAGTACTTATAGCTGTCACTAAACAAGCATCGTCTAAAAAAATTCGCTTTTTCTCTGCGTCTCGCACACTATTTCCGCCTGAGTATCGCTCGGTTGCTTAGTTTACCTTAAGGACTTAAATATCTTTTTAGACTTTACCTTAAGGTGTTGTACCCGTACAAGCATAAGGTTACGTTAGTATTCTGAGCTGTTAGGTAATTATCGATTGACACAGTTCGATACTAACATTCCCTTAAGTGCATTGGGTACCTTAAGTACCAAGGTTAACAACTTACTTCAGTTGACCTTAAGTACCTTCAGGTCTTCACCTTAAGTACATAAGGTGAAGGCTAATTAGTTTATCTTAAGTACCCCCAAGGAATTTACTAACTTGATGAACTTTTAAGAAAGAGCATTAACGTTACCCTAATTCACAAAATAATGCTGTAACGTAAAAACTGTCACTGTTAGAAAACATTACAAATATAAGTATTAACTCTGACTAATTTAGGGTCACTTCAATAAACCTCAGGCATCCAAAACTGTTTAAGGTAACTTTAGTGACTTAAAGTCAATATGCTTTTACTTTCGTTAACATATAAGTTCAAGATCTAAGTAATTAGCGTCCTAAGTTAAGGTGACAGCTGCATTTAGCTCCCTTAGCCCTTAAATATGACATGTAGGCATTTGTGATCTCACTTAAATGCTTAAACGTGTCAAAATTTACGTCATAAGGTCTTAATTGAGGTGGCACATTTAGTTACTTCACGCCTTAAGAAACAAAGATCTAGACCACCGGAAACGCATCAACTGACATTCTTCCGCTAAGGAATCGTGTTAAACTCCGTCATTAATTTGATATTTTCATGAGACTTGAGGTCTCGACCCTAACTTAGCGATTTCAAATATTCGAAAGTTGAAAATTCATCCGTTTTTCAGTATCTGCTGGTCCCGCCGGTGTGGTCGTAATCGCTCCTACCCCTCCACCAAACTCTCTCATTCCGGAACTCCATCCCCGTGAGGTCATCGGAAGCCCAGCTCCGCGCTCTGCCCCTCCGAGCTTTGTTCCATCCCCTGTGACGCCTTCGATGATGCTCCCGTTAACTGAGGTAACAACTTACGCTCATTAAGTACTAAGGCCCTAACCCCTTAATTTAAAGGTCGAGGCTCCCACTCCAACCTCGGTTCAACCATCTCCGGTGGCTGAAATGAGGCGCTTCCAATTCGGAAACACGAAGAGGTCAGCTCAGATGCCTGCTAAGGGCCGTCGCTGCAGTGAAATCGCCGTACCCACGTTCAGTGTCAGCATGTGCTGAGAAACCTCTGCTTTGCTTGTTTTTTGTTCCGAATGAATGCTTTTTGGAGAGAGAGAGATGTTATGTTGGTGAAGTAGGAGAGACTGAGATATTTGGACTGAGACATTCTGAGAGAAAGAGACATTGACACAGAGGTATGGTGAAAACTAGGACATACTTAGAAGGAGACGGGCTAATAAGTGTATTGAGACCGACACACCTAATGAGGCATAGATATACAGAAACCCTGAAGCATTGAGATATTCTGAGGCTCTGAATGAGACTGCGATTGAAACAGACACACATATACAGACTGAGGCAAAGCGAAAAACTGAGACTTTTTGAAAAAAAATTCAGAAAAACCATTTGAGAGAGGAGAGACTCATTCGTTTAGAGATACCGACGGAAAGAGAGTCAGAGAGAGTGTGTGAGAGAAAAAAAGAGAGAGTGAGTTTGAGAGAACGAGAAAGAGAGTCTCGCAGAAGAATTGAGGAATATGCAGAAGCAGAGACATACGAAAACAGTAAGACGATGGGACTTAGACATAGATGTAGAGACTTTAAGAGAGGCTACGACTGAAATATACACACATCCAAACAGTTTGACTGAGGCATTCGGAAACTTTTCGAGAGACTCAGAATAGCTCATTGGGAGAGAGAGAGAGAAAGAGAGAGAAAGAGAGAGAAAGAGACATATATTACAGAGACTGAGCCACACAAATCGAAAGAGACTAAAATATTGAGACAGTTAAGGAGAGAGACATAGACAGAGAGGCATAGACGGAGGAATGCGCAGAGGGTACTGAGATAAGACAGAAATATGGTGGGTTTGCTGACTTACACAGAGGCTAAGACCAACTGGGGAGAAACTTTCACATGCATGGAGGCAGAGAAAGAGGAAAAACCGTAGTTTTCCAGCTATCGCTCAATTTCTCGGACCGAGACCTGGGAGCCCCACCTCCTTCTCCCAGTTGACCCCAGAGAACCTAGGAGCCGACCCCTTAAAAGCTCCGGAAGCGATCCTCTCCTCCTAGATGACGAGTGGATCCCCTACAAGGCTTCGATCAGTTCTCAAGGATCTAGGGTAAATGACCTTAGTAAGGTCCTAACGTCTTTAGGGTTCATCCGATTTTCTTAACAACAACGACAGTAGACGGCCGTCATCTGTTTCTACGACCTCAACCCTTCGTAGAATAAGGAAAATGAGAAAATCTTCAAGTAGAGACACGGAATCGACTTATAGCGGCTGTGAATTCAGAGACGCTGCGGTAGGTTTTAAAAATTTGAAGAGAAATTCAATTTCAGTCTCAAGCAAGTGTTCATCCAACTTTTGTTGGAGAGGTTTCTGTGACTTGTTTCTATGATCCGGCTACGGCGATTCTGAGAATTGTCGTTTCACAATGCAGAAATCTGCCTCATTTTGGGAGATATAGGCCTAACCCCTATGTGAAGCTCAATTTGTCTGGAGAAAATGGACAGGAGAGGGGGCTTCGGCAGAAGACGACAACGCGGTACAATGCGGTTGATCCGTTGTATGGAGAGAGTTTAATGGTAAGCTTTTGAGAGAGACAGAGAGCGAGAGAGAGAGAGAGAGAGAGAGAGAGAGAGAGAGAAATACTAAGAGATGGGTTGAAACTGAGACTGAGACTGAGACTGAGACTGAGATTGAGACTGAGACAATTTCGTTTTTAGTTCACTCACCTCTCCAAGTCCTCCCTGGAACAAAGAAAACTCTCAATCGCAGTCTGGCACCGAGAGCGCTTTACAAGAAACGCTCTCATGGGAGAGGCAATCCTCTGGCTCAGAGATGTTCGCTGGCACCAACCTTCGCCAACCTGGCTCCCTCTGAAGGCGGTGGGTTGGTTGGATTTTCATAGTTTTCTAAATTGAAATTTAGGCCGACTCACCAGACAAAGCCATGGCTGCTTCTTTGAAATTGAGACTTTCTTTTCGGGTGAGAGATCACGAAAGAGGGATCGGAATGTTGAGGATAACTCTTCTGGGAGTGGATCCAAAGCTAAAGCACGACGTGTCGGTTCAGGTAGGTGTCACTTCTTTCTCTCTCTCTCTCTCTCTCTCTCTCTCTCTCTCTCTCTCTCTCTCTCTCTCTTTAGGTCTCCCTAAACCTCCGAGGCGAACTCCTCTTCCGCCGACGAGGCCATCTTCGCTCCACATTGCCCTGGTCTTGGACAGCCGAGTTTCCCGAAATCAACATCCACGATCTGCACCTGAGGTAGTCTTTTTCTACTTTTCATTACTATCTTAAGGCTTTAGGAACGCCCGTTTACGCTTCTACCGCCGCTGTGGTCTGTGGAAGTATAAACGATTGGCTGAAGTCCATCTCAACGCCTTTGGCCATAACGTGGCGCGGCGAGCTGGGAGTCCGTGTCGATGTGTAGGCTGCCTACCTTGGACTAGACTCACAGAACGACCTTACAAAGAACAAATTGTTAATCTACCACTTGTATTTAAGAAATAAACTCGATTTATCACTTTTTTAAAAATTAAATTTGTCGAAACTTTGCCTTCGGCGATCCGGTAAACATAGCCACGCCCCAAATTCATATCGAAGTTTTAGTTTAAAGTTAGGATGTTGAACTCATTTTCTCACATTTATCTATGAAAATAGTAGAAAACCTGGCAATGTACCGTGCTTACCAAACTAAGCCCCACCCCTAACACCCAAACCGGTGTGTGTTGCAAATTAGACTATTGGATACTTTCCAGTCAATTCAAGCCTGCCCCTTTCGAATGGGCACCAATATCGAAAATTAAAGCTCTCAGGATTACAAAGACCAGATTAAGTTTTACGCTACTGTTATACTGTTATATGTTTTGCCCGGTTGGAGGTTGTCGATTTAAGCCACACCCCCTCTACCTTATCTTTTAGGACGTCAAACAAAGTTTTAAAGGACACACGATTTCCACGGTCCTGGGCTGTTGTCTCGTGAGAGTCATTTTAAGCCAAACCCCTTTCGTTTGCCTTTGATAGCGCTCAGAAATGGATTTTTAAAGGTCACACTACCAATGCTAACTTAGCCTACGCCCCTTTATTTATCTCGTAGTTCGCCCAATTGAAAGTAGTCAAATTAAGCGACGTCCCCTCAACACCCATTATTTGATGATCAAGGCACGCCCTACTGTTTTATGATTAGTCAGGTTGGAGGTGGTCGATTTAAGCCACGCCCCTTTGGCTTTAATATATTGGAAGTCAATTTCCTTTGCAAACCCATTTCATCCTGTTTGAGGGAAGCAAATTAGGCCGCGCCTCTAACGTCATTTGAGCTTGGGTCTCGCCCGCCACAGGTTTACAAAAAGTTCGCTTAAAGATTGTGAAATAAGGCCACGCCCCCTCAACCCACACTCCTAAGTCGTTCATTCACTAAGCCACGCCCACCTGAAAATGTTTACAGAAAACAAACTTTATTTCAAAACTGTTATAATTGCACTGGGATTATACAGAGATACAGGCATGGCAGTTGGTCTTCACAGAGATATTTGGGGTTTTCAGACCCATTAGGCATAGAGTCCTAGGCGATACACCTTCGTAGCCAAGAAGGAATGCAAAATGAAAACAACCGGTTTGGCCGAAGTCAGCAGATCCATTTCCTATAAAAATAGCATTTTCTGTATCGTGGGTGGTCTACCTGTTCGCCTTGAGGAGGTCCAAAGTCGATCCAGAGGAATCGGCCCCCGTCGTCACCAGTACCTCGGATGGCTTCGAAGGGGTGCTGCCAGAGAACCTGAATATGGTTTAGAAATTCAAAATTTTGCAATTCACTTCGCCATTTTGAGAGCAGAGGGAGATGCCGTGGTCGATGTTGACGACAAGTTCGCAGTTGTCTCCTCGCCAGATGCAAGGGGCGGAGACCTGAAAACGGGTCAGTAAAGAGAGGGAGAGAGAGAGATGCATAGAGGAGAGGTGAGGTGAATGCGAAGGAATTGAGGCAAAGAGAAGAGTAACTACCTGAGCCGTCTCAGCACAAGCCTCATACGTTCCCAAAACCATGGAGCGCACCCATCTAGCCAGGTCAGCATGGGTCTCGAGACGAAGCACTTGTGTTCTTACACCTTGCTGTGTTCCGGTTCTTATTTTCATAGAGATCACATCAGAAAGTCCTGAAAATGAGAATATTATCAACTGAATTCTCCACGGAGATTGTCAAAGTACGCCACGGAGATTGTCAAGACCCCTCAAACAGAGAGGCTAGTGATGGTCAATTTAAGGATTGAAGTTCGAAATCCTAGTGATGGTCAATTTAAGCCACGCCCCCTTATCTTCGCCTTTTAGAGGGAAAGTGTTAAGCTCTTTAAAACCCCACAAAACACCATACATACAATTAGACAACTCCTGTTAACCAAAATACGTAATTGGTTATGTGTTATAGTCGGTGCAGGCAAATTAAGCCACGCCCTCATCACTTTAGCAAATCGATCTAACAGTAAGCCACTCACGCATGAGCTATTTGCATGAGCTAATAAAAGAATTTGCTTCGCATGGAACAACTAAGCCACGCCCCCTAAAATGTCATGAGTCGTCTAGTAAAACGCCGATTTAGGCCCCGCCCTTTCAAATTTGTACGCCAAGTTATGTCCCGCTCGTCTCAAATTTCAACACTGTTTCCATCGAAGAGAGGCAAAGTTTAGCCACGCCCACTCAATTCCCAATCATTGTCCGTTTTTCGAAGGCAAAATAAGCCACGCCCAACTTGATCATTACCAGTTTCAGGCAAAACCTCGAATAACCCACCTTTCAAAACGGGGGCAGATCGTGACGTGGTTTGCATGATCCTTGTGGCCACTAGAGGTCGACTCATTCTAGGTTCCGCCCACTCGGCCTTCATCTGCGGCACTGCGTCATAGAAAAGGATCTCGTTCTGAGTCAAAGTGACGAATCTCGGCTGCCACATTATCAATCCGTCTTCGTTGATCTACAAAATTGATTTTCAAAACAATGAGACGGGTCCTACCTGTTCCGAGACCCAGCCCATTTTCCGCACTTGGGGGTGACCTCCGAGCATCAGATTGACCTGAAATGGAACTTTCCTTTGATGTTATAACAGCCCCCTTCTTTTTTCTAACATTCCCATCACAAGAGAATGTAATCCCTTCGTTCTACTCTTCTATTTGTTTTGGAGAAACGGGAGAAACGCCATGAATTCACACGCACACCCACCCCTTTATTTGAGTTCCACCCAGAAATAAGCCTAACGGAACAGTTCTCACACAGAAAACAGCCAGTTTACAAAAACCACACACACGCACACACACACACACAAACCTGAGCCAAAGCTTGTGTTAGAAGGGAGTTTGTGCAGGTGTGGACGGCTTCAAACCAGGAGTCAGTTTCGGGTCCTGAGGCACAACGGAAAGCGAGTGAGTAACGGCTAGATGGGCTACGGATCTGGAAAAGTCGCAATAACTCACTCACTTGCTCAGTCACTCACTCCACTCACACAATCCTACAATCACACACACACCACTTACCTCAAAAATTCTCCCTTCAGCGTCTGCATCAATTCCAGCTCTAGAAACGTATGCCAGCTTGAGGCCGATGGTTCGAATCCTATCGCGGACGTCATCATCCCAATCGATTTTTTCTATTACATTGTCTCGCTTCAAGATTTCATCTTTGCGATATTGCACTGAAAGCGACATTTATCTCTGTCTCTGTCTCTGTCTCTGTCTCTGTCTCTGTCTCTGTCTCTGTCTCTGTCTCTGTCTCTGTCTCTGTCTCTGTCTCTATCTCTGTCTCTGTCTCTGTCTCTGTCTCTGTCTCTGTCTCTGTCTCTGTCTCTGTCTCTGTCTCTGTCTCTGTCTCTGTCTCTGTCTCTGTCTCTGTCTCTGTCTCTGTCTCTGTCTCTTTCTCTTTCTCTGTCTCTGTCTCTGTCTCTGTCTCTGTCTCTGTCTCTGTCTCTGTCTCTGTCTCTGTCTCTGTCTCTGTCTCTGTCTCTGTCTCTGTCTCTGTCTCTGTCTCTGTCTCTGTCTCTCTCTCTGTCTCTCTCTCTGTCTCTCTCTCTGTCTCTCTCTCTGTCTCTCTCTCTGTCTCTCTCTGTCTCTCACCATGAAGATCAACGACCCTTCCGGCCCTCTTAAGAGCTCGAACAGCATCGTCATGTGACGCGTCGTAAAGGCTATCCCCATTAACAGCCAGGATAGCATCGCCTACAAAAAGCTCTCCCGTTTGATCCGCTGCCATTCCTTTGAAAATTTTGCTGAAATTCATTTTATCCATTTCAAAAGTAAAATTCACCTAATAATGATGGGCATTCCATTATCCCTCCCTCCTTTGATACTGATTCCTAGACCATTTCCATCGTACTTCACCACACGGACCATCCGTTTTTCGGATTCAATGTCATGGCTGTCGGTTTCAACTGTCTGAAAATGGAAATTTCAGATTTTAAAATAGAAAATACTTGTACATTCACAAGTGAAATCAATGCCTAAGAAAAACTGAAGTCTCCTAGCAACTGAGAAGTACATTTTGTTTCCTCCGGCACCCCGAGGCATTTACATTTGCGTGAGGCTCGCGTGCCACTCAGGAATTTATGAACCCGCTGTCTCCATTTATCTTACGCGAGGCGCCAGTAACACCTATACATACACTGCCCTTTCCGGCTGTTGGGAAAACATCGTTCTCTTCTATCTGTTTTTTTTCGCTTCCTTTCTTATTACATTAAAGGGACCTTGGAAAAATGCCACTTGTAGTGGTAAAGCGATTTGTTGAATTTTTTTCGTTAGAACTTGTCAAACTAGCGTGTTTCGCATTTTTTCAATTTCTGCGAGTCTCTGGTAAACATCGAACAAAGAATATATTTTAAAATCAAGCATTGACTATCAGAAGTTGATTTTTGCGTAATGAACATTTTACTCCGCGAGCTATACGCGCTCTTTTCAGGGGGGAAAACTAGCTATTTGTGCATTTTTATAGTTTTACTTTGTAAGATTTTTAATTGTAGAATTTCATGATTTTAATCAAACTTTCCTTGTTCCTAAAATAAAAATAAAAACCAAAATCTCGTTATACCGTAAGCACACATCAGCCCTACCGTACGTACTTTTTGGTTAGGAAAAATATAGTGCCCGCCAACACTACTTCGGCGGTTTTTGGAAATGAGTGAGATTATTCTGATGTTGATATTCGAATTACCCATTATTACATCAAAATTGTGCGCTATAAAAGGGGCGTGGCCGCTTTTTGGCCGAAGTAGGATTGGCGAGGAGTATAAACAGTTTAGTTTTACAAAAAAAAACATTTTTACTCTAATCTATTAAAAATGAAACTAAAAGTAAGCATGATAATCGACTTAATCAGTTATAATTACAACTAATTCTAGGAATTCAAAAAAAAAACTTTTAAAAACTTTTAAAAACTCAGACAATTTCAAAAAGCGCGCCATTTTACACTATTTATTTTTGTATGATTTCTTTTAATAATAATTTGTTCAAGGTGGGAATAGCCCACCTTGAACATCATTTACTTTGTTAATTTCTGCAACAAATTTATCAAATTGCGATTAGTTACATGTTTCGAAAATTCGATACTTCCAAACACTCAAACTGCTCAAAATTTCCGGAAGTTAACGTAAAAACTTGGACTATTCCATTTAAAACATAAAAAAGGATTTTACATGTAAAGTGATGGCCCGGGGGTCCAATGTGACTGAAACTCAATACCATACCATAAAAATCCATAAAAATCGCGCTTTAGTTCTACAGTACAATTCAACAAAATACAAAAATGACAACTAATCTCCAACAAGACAATTTTTTTTCAAATTTCCATAAATGACAGTAGTAAGCTTCAAAATTGATGAAAGTTTTATCTTTTTCGACACTTTGCACTTTCAAAATGATAAAAAAGGTAACAAAACATTTAGGATAATTGTTGAAATTGATTTTTGAATCTACCGAACTGAAAGATCATTTCACCGTTCAGGCAATAGATGAATAACCTCAAATTACTAATAACCGGTAATTAACTTATCAATTCCAACCTACATCCGGTTTGTTTTTCAAAATTTCGATACTTCCAAAACGTGAAAACAGCTCAAAATTACCGGAAATTAGAAGGAAAACTTGGAAATTCATATTAAATCGAATAAATTTGTTTTTATAAATTGATGACCGGGATCCACAGTGATTAAATACATCTAACAAAAGGTATCGCATTAAACTTTTATGTTAAAATCAAACTCCAAATGTGACAATCAATTTTTTTACTATGTACTATGGTCAATTAGTTAAAATTACAATAATTCAACTATTTAGGTAGATATTATAATCAAATTTGACGTTTTTCGATAATTCGATTATTCACAAACGCGTAAATTGCTCAAAATTACCGGAAATTAACAGGAAAAATCAGAAAATTCATATTAAATTGAATAAAACTACAAAATTACCTGTAAAGTGATGGCCGTAGGGTCCAAAGTGACTAAAACGCGATGCCATTGCTGCTGTACGAGTACGTCGAGCAGTCCGCTGCGGACGGCTGCCATGCTGTGTCCCCTGCGTCCCTGCCCCCTATATCTGGCACTCTCGCCCGGGCTTTTCCCTCTTAAACACCACGATTAGCCCACGAGACGACGAGAATTCCGCCGAAATTGGGGGTTTCCGCCCCACCTACACCCGGAATTATATCCCAAACCCTATAATTAGATTGGAAATAAGAAAAAACTCCCTTATCTCCGCTTTCCCCGGCTTTTATCGCACAAATATTT
>OZ059902.1:21326017-21411017 GCA_964057215.1 Oscheius myriophilus
GGGGCATAATTGGCTGCAGTAATAGCAAAACAATAGTATTATTAATAATAATACATGTATTTTTTTTTATTCAAAATAGGAGTTTTGCTCGAAATTCTGTCCTCTGTTTAGCAGAGTTTGCGGCTGAGTTACAACTAACTCCGTCTAGGTTGGGCGAGAGAGTGTGGGAAATGGAGAGAGGCCAGAGTGGCGGGAATTCAAACTTTGCATCTTTATCTATAAAACCCCGTTTTGTATAAATATCGAAAAATAGACATTTTCCAAAACTATATAATGAAATCCACCAAAAAATATGGAAAAAAATGTGAATTTTTATTTTAAAATTGGTTTTCCCATTGTTCTCTGATCCATTTCCCTGGGCTTTGCTCCTCTACGTGGCTGGTTATTCTGTTGTTGCCAGCCGCCTCCCGGACGAGGTTCTTCCCCGTCGTATCGATCCTCATTTCCCACGTTCCCAGAGTTCGTTCCACATGCAAATCTCTTCCTCTTGAGACCCATTTCCGGGAAATTGAGAGAAACCCGCCATTAATTGGTTTTTTTTCAGGGGGAGGATCAATTAGACCTCAGGCGATTAAATGGAACTTCACGGATTCAAGAACCAGGTGGGTGAATTTAAAATGTAATTAAAAGGTTATAGGTTTGATTTGTTAATTTTTATTCTAGACAAGAGTGAAATCAAACGTTCTTCTTAATTTCTTGAATTTCGTTTTGTTTAAAAAAAAATTGAATAGTTGAAAATTGAATATTGATTGAATAGCTTTCGCAGTTATCAAGTTAAGCTTAAAAAATTTGCAATTTCTTCTTCCTCGAACTCTCTAGGAATGACAATTGAAATTTCTGAAATTAAAATTTGGTCAATTAATATTTTAAAAATTGAACGGTTTTTGAATGGTAATTGAATTTTTCTCATATTCTTGCAGAAATCGGGAAATATAATTTAAAATCGGGAATGCAAACATGTCTCGTTGTTGAAAATCAAATGAGTCAAATTTAATCGATAATGATTAAATCACATTCATCACATTTTCGATCACATTTTGACTATTAAAAAATCCCATTTTTCATCACTTTTTTCGAAACACAAAAAACGCCTTTTAAAAAAAAAATAAAATTCACTTTTATCAAATCGAGAAAAGGAAAGCTTTTAGACTTTTAGATTCAGTTATAAAAGACGGTTTTCTTTGAAAAAAAAGAAAGTTTAGTGCAACAATGCATTTAAAAAATCATAATTTTCAATGGAGGCAAGGTCCAAAAAAGGCAAGACTCCCTGGAATTTTTGCGTTCCTCTGTCTTTAAGCCATAAAAACATAAAATGGGAGCTTGAGCTTTTTCCTTTTTTTGAACCTTCTATCTCGGAAAAAACAAGAAATGCATCTAATAATTGTATTTTTCGCTTTTATCAGATAGAGAAATGAGCGTTAACCCAATTTGATCCCGAAAAAAATAAAGAACTTTGATTTCCCGTTCCTTTTTTAAAACTCAAAACATGTACCTTTATGCCAGGGGCGGAGAACATTTAAAAATTATCTTAAAAAAGGGTTTTAGACAAAAATTAAGTAGAAGTTTACCTGAACTTTCATTTTTAGGTGGGAGGTCACTTTGGTCTACTTCAATGTGGTGGCCATGTAGCCAAACCGATGAACTCGAGAGAGATGGCGTTCTATGAGCTGATGGCTGATAATATTCGACAGTTTACACCCGAGTACTGTGGTAGGTAATCTCTCTCTCTCTGTCTCTCTCTCTCTCTCTCACACACACACACACACACACATACACACACATACACATACCTCCAATTCAGGCCGAGTCCGTGTCATCGCTACCGTCGACGAAGACAGAGATCTCCACCTCGTCACCGATTCGACAGCTGACTGTCACTTAGACACACATCCGGTAGCTGAAAACAAAATTAATTCAACGTCTTGTCAAATTTTCAGTGCCGGAGATCGGACAACGAGAGAATACGTTTCCGAGTTAGTAAGAGTGGACGGGTGGAGATAAATAGTAGCCGACCGGAGTCGCAGTATTGGGCAGCCGGCTGTCAGAGCAAGGTGGGTGGTCCTGGGACCACCCATGAATTTTGTTTTAGGTGATTCAAAAGCTTCTGGAAGGACAGTACTCATGGTTTATTTTGTTGGAAAATGTGGTGCTGAATTTTTCGAAACCGTGTATTCTTGATCTCAAATTAGGAACGAGGTATGTGTAGACTTATCTCTCTATCTCTCTCTCTATATATATATATATATATCTCTATCTTTCTCTGTCTCTTTCTCTCTGCCTCTGTCTCTTTTTCCACTACTGCCTGATTGACAGACTGACTCACTCTCACTCTCACTCTCACTCTCACTAATTAATTATTTAAATACCCCTCCCTCCCCCAGACTGAATCGTAAAATTCCATTTCAATCCGACATGTTTACCTTGCGAAAGACGTTGTTTGCCCAGCTGTAACCAGGTGGTTGCTACGAAAAGGAGTCCAATTTCCATCGAAATGGCTTCTCTCAATCTTATGAGTCAAAATCTGTTTTTCAAGTATCGATCCTAAGAAGGATAAAACGCGCTTATTATCCAACGCTTTCCAGACAACACTCGGATGACGCCACGGAAGAGAAAAGGGACCGTCAGTTGAGAAAATGCATGGAATCCACGAGCGCCGCTTTGGGTGTTCGAATGGTTGGAATGCAGCTTTATGAATCTAGGACGAAAGTGGGAAATGTGAAAAATTGATTTTACAAAAATGAAATTTCAGAGTTACTCGTTTATCGATAAATTGGAAGGGAGGAGATTGAATCAGGGCCAATTTAAGAGTAACTTACAAAGATTTGCAAGATGTTGTGGAAAATTCAGAACGGCGACTTTGAGGAAAAGGTAGAGAGAAAGAGAGAGAGAGGGAGTGAGATAGAGAGATAGAGATAGAGAGAGAGAGAGAGAGAGAGAGAGAGAGAGAGAGAGACGGACATGAAGCTCCCAATATTTCTTCAGATTATCGGAAATCCGTGACATTTTATCGGAATCAGACGGTTATCGTTTCTTTTCCTCGTCGTTATTAATAGCCTTTGATTCCAATCAAACGGTAAAATTTCCATTTACAAAAAAATCCGTTACATTTACAGGATACAACCAATTACGACGCCGTCCGTGTTTATATGATCGATTTTGCGCACTCCACTTTTCCAGCTTTCGAACAGGTGAGACATCTAATTGTAACATTTAATCGTAAGTGGATTAATTTTTTAAAACTATTTTTCTTGTGAAAGACAATCTATTTAGGGAATAAAATTATCAGTTAACTGTTGACACAGTTGAAAAGGGAAAAATGATTTGTGTTAGTAATAACCGAGGGTATTCAATTTAAACTTTCTTGTGATATGAATAAATCAATCCCGTGAAACTTATAACAACGAATGGGAATAAAGTTGATGTTGGGTCCCACAACGAACCTCCGTGGGTGTGCCCCAGCAACTCCTGGGGCTGGCGTTTGGCAAATCTTAGTAAACCGCATAGAATGTTTGGAATTAGAGAACTCATGGCTATCATATGAGTCTAACATCAAGAAGTTTGTATGTTTCTGTATAAAACTACAATGTTTTGAAATTGATTAAACAAATACATTTTTTATATTATTTAAAACTGCAGTATCGATGAGGAATACAATGTGCGTTGTAGTTTTGTCACAACAATAAATTATGGTGACCAACCAAGGCAACGGGCCGGCCCGGGCCGGTTACAAAATTTTCACGGCCCGGGCCCGACCAAAAATTTATGCCTTATTTCAATGTAAAAAATCAAAAATAACAAAAAAAAAATTTTTTTCGGGCCGGCCCGTTCCCAAATTTTTTTCGGCCCGGCCCGCGATTTTGCCATGGTTGATGGTGACATATCATTCCAATACACTGTGAAATTATGGTTATCAATTAACATTTTATAAGCCATTTACTTTGAAACTTAGAATAAATAATTCCTACCAGAGTCACGGTGAGACAGGCTGTCATAAAACGAATCCCGGTTAAAGGACTGTTTTTTTTTAATTGAAAAAAGAAACATTTCCAATATTGTATTTGAAACCCTAACAAAAACTATCGAATTTTCCTAAATATGGGTACCAGACCAATTTCGAAAATACCATCCTCGGTTTTCAAGCCTTTTTGGTACAAAAGACAAGGAAATACGGTAGCTCCAGTATAATAACTCTTCCAAAACCATCAATCCATTAGCGTATTCCAGGACATGAAGTACGAAGGCCCCGACGATGGCTACATCCTCGGCATCAACACCATCCTCTCCGCTTTGGAAGTGTCCCCCACCACTCCTGAAGTCCCTCCCGTGGTGCTTCTGGAACCCGTGTCCGCCTGAACCTTGCCTTCCTCGTTCTTTCTTCATTTCTCTCATTCGCTCCTTCAAAACGATTTTATACAGTGCATGCATATATTAATACAACAACTTGTCACCATGCTGGTTACTTTGTAATCTCACTTATGTACATACTGTAATAAAAAAGGATGCCTATCACAATCTAAATACCCGACAGCAATGGCTCCAAACTGCAGCGGAGAGACGTACCCAAGCGTATTGCACGAACTGGGAAAATGGAAGTGATTGGGGTTGAATAGGAAGGGAACAGAAGGGTACTACGCGTCCAGATGGTCCTCTTCGAGCAGTTTTCGCCCGTCTTCGTTCGTTGCGGGACTCGTCGGTCGCGTCCTGTAACTGAAAATCGACTCATTTGGGATTCTGAAGCGCCCACCTCTGTCTCCTCCGTGCCAGTGCGTGAACACTCATTCCGCAGAGGCAGAGCAGCAGTCCTATGCAATTCACTTGACTCAGTCTGTCGTTGTTGATAAGGTGGGCCAGGAGCAAAGTACAAACTTCCTGAAAAAATCAAAGAATAATTCGAATTTCAAGACGGGAAACTCACTTTTACGATTCCGAAGATGTTCAGCGTGATTCCGGACGTGTTTACCAGTAGGAGATATTCTGACATTTCCATGCAGAAGGCCAAAAGACCTCCGCCGAGGATGAGAAGAAGGACTTGCATCGGGGCCTCCACTCCTTTGTAGAAGAAGACTGTGTTGTAGGACAACTCGGAACCTGGAAATAAAGAAATTAGGGAAATACGGTAGTTTTGGCAAAAACGGAAACCATAGATCTATGAATTACGTGGAAAACGGCTGATCTGGCCCACAACCGTGCGACAAATGACAATAGGCTGTAAAATCCTCCGGCGAACGGCAATAGGGTATAAAAATGTTCGGAAAATGTCAGTAGGGTCTAAAACCCGGCTGCAAACGAAAATAGGACCGAAAACTCAGCGGCAAAGACCAATAGGCTATACAATTCTGCGACAATAGGGTTCAAAAACATGCGGCAAATGGCAATAGAGACCAAAACCCCCATGCAAACGTCAATAGGGTGTCCAAAACCACGCGAAAACGGCAATAGGTTATAAAAATAAGTGCGGTAAACGGCAAAAGGCCCCCGTGCGGAAACTGCTACAGAGAATCAAACAGCGGGCGAATAACGTCGATAGAACGTCCAAATCTTGCGAAAACGGCAATAGGGCCCACAATTCTGCGGAAACTGGCAACAGGATAAAAAAACTGACACTAGGGGGTCCAGAAAGCTATTGCAAATGCGAATTTGTTCCACAATCGTGCGGCATACGGCAACAGTCGAAAACGCCGCGGCAAATGGCAATATAAAAAAAACCAACCTTCAAACATGAAAATGAGGGGGACGATGGGAATGAGCATCCAAGGCTGCACATGAGCCACCATGTCCAGGGGATGCCTCACGGCGTGTTCCTCTCGCTGCATGACCAATTGAGACACTGTCCACCTAAAAACTACCGTAACCCATCGCCCATCTACAGTAATCTACCGTATTCCCGTGCAGGAAGCAGCCAATTCCACGAGCAGCAATCCATAGAGATCCAATTGGCTACTCTTCCACGTGAAGAGGAAGAGGCCGGCTGCGATGAGACCCGTCTCCAGACCCAGTGTCGCTTTCCACCTGGTAGAATTTTAATAAAAACCGAAAATGAAGAGAAAAACACCGTTCTAATTTGAGAAGGAGGGAGAAGGCCACCATGAAGATGATGGAACTAGACTTGGCCATGGTGTAGAGACTCACGGTGACGTACTCCAACGCCCAGTTCGAGAGGCCAATGTCCAGAGAGGCACAGATTCCTATTGGAGCCAGCCATCTGGAAAGATAGACATTAATATAACATCTTGGACATCTTTGAAGGAATCCCCATCTTGGGGGAGAGAATAGGTACCCTTATTTTTTACAAGCGGAGATCCCTTATAATAAAACGCTATCGTGTGTGTCTGTGTGTGTAGTGGATCAGCGGAAGTTCACGCGTTCATTTCCCCACGAGGGAAGGGCGAGATCGGCCGTAGGCCGAGTAATGAATGGCCGTAGGCCATGAATCTGCGGCCGCAGGCCGCCTAATTGAGTGGCCGAAGGCCGCGTGTCGGTGCGGCCGCAGGCCGCAGACCAGGAGGGTGCGCGCCGTTGGCGCGCGTACCCTCCTGGTTTAAAAAAAAAGCTTCTTTAAAGGAGCCGGGAATGTCTCATTTGGTCATTTAGCGAAAGAAACCCTCCGTGAGACATCCATTTGACAAGGTAGCTTATGTGATTCCCACGTTAGTTTTGTAATTTTTTTGTGTTGTCGTCGAATTTTGGGATGTTTCATTCGCTTCACGGATTTTGGTTTCCTTTGCCAAACCTCGGGAGGGTATAGTCAGCCATACATTGTCAAGCTCCGCCATAAGCGGCGGTGGGCCGTCGCAAATTTAAGTGTTCGTCAAATTTTGGTAAAGAATGGGGCCCGCCGCCAATTTTCGAAACTTTTTGTAATAGAAGTGGGTCGCCCAAGTATGTAGTCAGCGTACCCTAAGTTATGAGGCCCCAAAAACGCAGAAGGGCTGTTAGGAACTATTTTCGTTAAGTTCAGATCGGAAAGCCAAGAGTTAAGGGGGGGCTACTGCATTTGAGGCCCCAACAGTTAAGGGTGGTTCCGTCAACGTCAACTCCCACGATCTCCTGAGGCATGGCGCTTTCCCCAGGATCTTAAGCAAAATCCTTCTTGGCGAAACCACCCACGTCGTCATAGTCGGGCTGCCGCCCATGTATGGAACTCCCCGAATATTTCAAAGAGAAGATGTCAAAGATGCCTACAATTTCTATTGTTAATCTTTATTGACATCCAGCTGGCAGGAAATGGGCCTTCCCGATTTCGCATTTTTTCGGACAGGTCCGAGAAAATCTCAGCGGACCGAGCTGGTACAAAATGTGCCATGGTTGTTTGCAACATTTGGCCTATTTTCACCAAATGACACAGGTGTAAAGTCGGAAAACCAGGATTCCTCCTTCTGACCTCCGTTACCATTACACTCCCCATTGACGAATGGCAGTCGGCTGGCAGGAAAAAAGTAAACTCGGCAACAAGATGATCAAACCAGCTTTGAAAATGAAACAAAATGCCCGAAATTTCAAAACAACCAAATTCAAACCACCTCCGTTCGCGCTCATTCTACGAAAGGATGAGTCAGAAGCGACGGCGGACGCAGCTGTGCGCAGTCCATTCTGCCCATCTCCGCACCACTACTACTGCCAAGCTGGCCCAAAATTTTGGTATTTTCTGTCTATTTTCTTCATGTAAATATGTTTACTCGCCCTCTGAAGGTCTTGAAAAACCCGTTTTCTACTAGCAAAAGGTGGGAAATTGCAGAAAACCCTCGCAATCGGCGGCCTGTTTACGAAAAAGAGCGACAGAGTTGCAATATCTGTGCAAAAAGACAGTTGCCAATCCCACGCGTTGATAAGGCGGTCAAAGTTCCCACGAATTGTGTCTCGGCGGATAAAAATCGCTCAGATAGCAACAAAAAAGCCCGGGAAATCAAGACTTTTGACTTTTGAGGTGTGTAGTATGGTTTAAAAGTCGCCAATACCATCATTCCAGACTGAAGCTGAATTCGGGGGAAATTTTAGGCTTGCTTTCAGCACAAATAATCGATTTTCCACTGCTAACTTGTCATGCCGCATAGGGAATATCGATTTTTTATACTGATCAATCAATCAGCGCTGCTGGTCCTCATACATGGGCAAGCTCCCCAATATGGGGCGGTAGGGGCGTCGCAATTTTAAGTTTTCGGCAGTTTTTCTTAGAAAAGGAGACCGTCGCAAATTTTCGACGCTTTCGACAATTGAAGGGGGCCTCGCAAAATTGACCCCCGCGGTAGGTTGCCCAGGTATGCTGGTCCTTCGCCATTTTTGAAAATTGCGCGCTCGCCATACGAAAAGAATAACACGGGAATCACGATTTGCATGCGAGCGTTTTTTTTTTCGCTTTTGTACAAAGACTTTGTATGTGTAGGTGTGAGATATCATGGTAAAAAGAGTGTGAAAGTGTAATCATACTTGGGCAACCTACCGCTGGGGTATAATTTGCGACCCCCACACCTCCCAAAAGATGGTGATCTGCGACCCCCCTCAGTCGATTCCCCGGTCATTTTTACCCCCGGATACAAAATTTCATGAAATTTGGTTGAAAACAGACAAAAATCTGGGGGGTCGCACTTTCAACCGCAACCGGCGGCCGACTCAATTGAATCCGCCGCCAAACGCGGTAAGTCATTTTTTACCCTAATTATGGACTTTAAAAAAAAATCAAATCACGAATTCTTAGTGGCATATATACTGTCTTCTTAATAGGGGCGTCGCTTTTCATTTATTTTGACGCTTTCGTTTAATTTACATTAATAAAGTTTGGCGATGTTTCCATAATTGCGCGCCGCCGCATTGAAATGACGGCCATACCGCGAAAGGACAAAGGCGCCGGGAAGCGCAGCAGCATGCGGTGCCCGCCACCCACCAGTCGTCGGATCGATCCCCGCCGGTGTCATGACTGCTAAAACCCAGTTTTCCAGTATCTTATTGAATCTTCTTCCCCTCTCCAGACTTTTGCTCAATTTTGCAATTCACAATCCCAATTTGCGACCCCCAACCCCTCCCACCCCCAAATTTGCGACCCCCCTCAGACCGCCGGGTGCGGAGCTTGCCCAAGTCTGAGTGTAATTTTGATCAAAACGTGTGAACGTAAGGATGGATGTGTAAGTGTGAGCGCATTAAATTATTTAAATGACTCTGTGTAAATTTCATTCGACTATCCCGACGAGCTATTAGTTGTAGTTCGATGATTTGTAAAATTTCCCCCTGTAATTTTTTTAAAATCAGTTTCGGTACCCGGGGTTCTCACGGGCCATAAGGAAAATTTTGGTCGGCCCGGCCTTGGACGGCCCGTTTACCCTGGACCACCCAGTCAAATTGCCCCCCACACGACCAGGGTTCGATCCCGGTCGGTGACATTCTATTTTTGTACAACTAATATTCACTTATATGTTAGTAACAAACATTATTAAGTTGTTTAAAAGTTTAAAAAAATTATTGTACCGATTTATACAAAAATTAAAATTTAATTTCTCATACCCGGGCCGCCCCTAAAAATCCTTCGGCCCGGCCCGTCATTTGAGAACCTGGTCGGTACCCCACAAATAATCAATTTTCCACCGCTAAATCACCTTACTGACACTAAAATATAGCTTGGATTATCGATCGATCGGCAATATTTTGAACCACTGTGATTTTCATCTAGACGAAACTTATGATAAACACTAATTCAGGCCCGACTTTTATGCAATGAGTCCCGAAGCGCAAAGATTCTAATTAAAGATCAAAAGGTCTACAGTATTTGTCGTATGTAATTTCGTCTTCTTAAATAACACACAAGCCCCTTTGGGTACTCTAACTTAGAAAATGTGGTCCAATCAACTTTCTTCCCCAATATATCGTCCATGCGTTTTTTTGGGGGGGAGGGGGGGCTTGATGCATAACCCCCCCCCCCCCAAATGGTGCCTGCAATGCAACGTCAGCCCCCTTTAATTTTGCTTAAAACCCAAACGCGTACCTCACGTCTGCCAATGATATCGTCACCTCAACGTGCACAAACAATCGATTACAGTCCTGTTTGTCAAATTTCCCATGATTTTGATCACAACAATCTCGCGTTTTAATCAAATATTGTGACGAATCGTCAGCCGCCGCCGGCAAAACAATAATTTTGCACGTGGGAAAACATTATTTTTGATTTAACAAAAAAAGCAGGAAAATTCAACAAAACCCAACCTCAGCTGGTCCCTGAAGTTCAGTCGTATCCTCCTTGGGTTGTTACATTCGTAAATGAAGCGAATTAGCACGGCCGCTCCGTACTTGACTAGGTAGTGGAAGCACACCACGAACAGGGGGAGTTTGTAATTCTGAAAATGGGGATGTTACGAATTTATTTAATTTATTTGAAAAAAAAAACATATAAGAATCGGCATTTTAGAGAAGCGTTGTTGAACGGGCGGAAGCAAAAGACTTCCTTGGCACAAAGCCAATGAAAATAATGGATCGAAACGTCCCAGAATTCGGATTTTGACAGTCGCGATTCCAACCTTCAACAGCCTGATTTTTAAACTTCGCGGCTGGACCAATTTCACCGATGTTCCAAAATTGAGCTGTAACACAGTGTTTTCCCAATTATTGAGTTAACGTTCCAAAATTCTTGCCGACATTTTGCTTCTAAACGCCAACAGCTAAATTCTGGAACGTCGTGGCGAGACCCTTTGCACCGACGTTTAAAAAAAACAGATTTTATCGTTTAAATTTGTGACTGTCAACAGCTGAATTTGGGTACGTAGTGTCGGTTTCACTAACGTTCCGAAATTCGGCTGTTGGCTCGTGTCGGGACCCCTTAGACCCGGTTTTCCAATTCTTTTTTCAATAACGTCAGTTCGATTTTTGGTGGAAACTGTGGCATTTTCCAAGTAATTTAAAGGGTCGTCAAAATATGGGTCCCGCCACGACAATGAATTTTCGGTGAAATTACTCATTCTTCATGAGTTCAGTGGTTTCAACATTTAAAAAAAATCACCTTTATGAACCATTTCTGGTAGAAAGTTAGGCCGATGGAGAGGGTGTAGTATAGAAGCGCAGTGAGCGCGATCTTCAGCACCATAACGGCCTCCTCTGGCGCGGCTTCTTATTCCATATGTTATTTATACAAAATAAACAATATAGGACCTGAAAATATAAATTATTCAATTTTTAAAACCAAATATAAGCAAAATTAGGCATTTATTGACCGAAAATGGATAAGGCGTTCATTCGGGCGAGGAAATGTTGGATTTAGCGTGGATCAGATAGGGGAGGACGGGTTTTCGGTGCAAACTTGTGGAACGAACAGGTTCTTACGGGCCGGCCCGGTTTCTTAGGAAAAAAATGGTCTTTTGGATTCTTTCGGCGAGCTGCTACGCGTCGCGGCGCGCCAGATCCACTCGAGTCCACAATTTTACTAATTTTATTGACATTTTAGCCATTTTCCTGCTAAAATGAACAGTTACGCGGAAGGAGAAGTCATTACCAAAGAAAGAAATGGTTAGACCCAGAGAGAATCGATAGTTTCTGCGGACGCCAGTGATAAGGCTGGACACAAATACAGATTACGAGGCAAATTAGCGGAATCCTGTCGTAGTAACGGGGTAAACACTAATAAAAACTATTGCAACCCGATGAAAACAGCGTAAACAACAACAAACTGCCAATTTTTGGAAAATTCGAGCAAAAAAAATCACAAAGAACCGACTGAAACATGACAGCTGGCTGTCACATAAAAACAACTCTTGAAGCCAGCTGGTTGGAACCAAAGTACAAAAATCACAATAAATTCAATTAAACTGCTAATTCCATGTATTTTAGTAAAATACAACAGCGAAACAACGGTGCATGTCGACGCGGCGTCCTTCACTTTTGTTTTTAAAACAAAAAATTATCTTTATTTCTAACTTTCGTTGGTTTTAAAAGCGAATGATGGGTCATATTTTAACCAGATAAATGAAACTGCAGGGGTCTCGACTGAAATGTTAACAGAAGCATTGAAATTCGCAACGTCGGCATGAATAAAAATGGCGATTGTCAAAACGGCGATCGAGAACCACTCTTTTTCGGTTTTCTCTCGCAATTTCTAGCTTGTTTCCCCAAATACGGCCTTGAAACCAAATGCAAACATTACTTCTTCGGCGGAAAATTAAGAAACTGTAAGAAAGTTACCAAGTGCACAGGGAAACCCGTTGAAAATCAAAAACTTCAGGGTTTTGGTGGGATTTCCGATAATTTCGCTTGGGTTTTGGAGGAAAATGTAATCTTCAAAGAAATGGCACAAATCGCAGCATTGGGAATATCGTACGTAAAGACGGAATGATCAATCGGTCCCGAAAAACAATAAAAACACCTCTCACGTTTTATTTACTTCCTTTCACACTCGCAGCAGCATAAATACATTTTAAACGTTACAAGGATACAAATTAAATGTAATTTTACAAATAAAAGCGATAGGAATGCAAAAAAAAATCACCCGCAAAGCGATCAAATCGGAAGCGACCTGGAAAAAATCCAGCCAGCCGGCTGTCACGACCACGTCGCTTGAATTACGGATACGGTAGTCGGCATTGCGTACCCATCCGGGTGTTTCAAAATATTTTCAAAAAATTTAAATTTGACAGGTCGAACGACCGGTCGAGCGTGTTTTCAAGCTGTTTTAAAGCTTTTTATGGTTGTTTCTGCTTTCGTTTCTGCGTAAAAGCGAAGATAAACATATTGTACACAAGATCATCACAGAAATTTGTAAGATTCGAGGGAAACTGTGAATTTGGACTTTTTTGTTTTTGTTAGCTCTGTTTCAGTAGTAACTTTAACATTTTCAGCCGCATGGTTTGTCCGAGGAAATGAATCGTCGTGAAACACGCGGCGGACTTCCTGGACGATTGGGCAGAGCTTACCGAGTGAGAGCGCAAGAAAAGTGAGTTTTTGAACAATTTCATTTTGTTTATTTTCTGCTTTATCAAGCGTATATCGAGAGGAACAGGTAACTTTTGTTTAAATTGTGCATTCGCCTCTGTTTAGGGTATTTCGAAATTCGAGTGCCTCTTCGAAATTCGAAGCCGAAAAGTTTCGCTGCGCTGGAGCATTGAGGCGGTTTCATCCGTAAGCCCCCGAATGGGACAAAGTTTTTACTGGCCGGACCGGGACATTTTTTGATCGGGCCGGGACGCCCGTTTACCCTAGACCACCCAATCAGATTGCCACCCACACGACCAGGGTTCATTCCCGGTCGGGGACGTTCTTTTTTTGTAGGACTAAAATTGGCTTATTTGTTTGTAACAAACATTATTAAGCTATTTAAATCAGTTTTAAAAAAATGATTGTACAATTTTATACGAAATTTTATGTCCAAAATATTCCTTCGGCCCGGCCCGTCATTTAAGAATCCCGCCTAAATGGAGCGATCAGTGTTACACCTTGATGGTTTTTTGTTAACAGTTTCGACTAAGCGCCGAATAACGAAGCGCTAGTAACCTCATGTCCAGCTATGGTTTCGTAACAAGTTTGACAAATTCTCTATCGTTTTTGTATTCGACATGTTCATTTTCAGTCCTTTGGAGGACGACGAAGACTTCGATTCCACCTACGATCCGGACATCGGTGATCAGCCGGACAACGACACCAACGAAGACATAGAAGAGGAGGATCTGGGCGGCGACGCGGGCTACGAAAGTCTGCACGAGTTCATCGCGCGTCGCGGCTACGAGACTCCGCCCTTTCTGCTTTACGACGTGGGAGGAGAGGGAGAGGATTGGGAACAAGACTGGGAGAGCGACGTGGACGACAGGAGTAGCTCCGACTCTTCAAGCAGCATCAGTACTACTACTACCAGTTCGGATAGTTCCGATAGCGAAGGAGAAGAAGAGATGCCGGTGGGCACTAGGAACACCCTGCCCCACCAGCCCAGGCTCATTTCGGTAAGGGGTGGCAAAATTTTTCCAAGAATGTTTGATTAAGCTGGACTCTGATGGTGAAGTAGTCCCGCTCAGCCCGCCCCCTCCTGCCAGTCCGGCGCGAAGTCTGCCTCCGCCGGCCAGCCCGGATGCTGCGCCAGCCGCAGGGGCCTCGGTGGAGATTATCGATAATCAGGTGAGGATACACTTCGATGTGGCCACAGGGCTCAAAAGGGCTTAACAAACACTGGTGCATAGATGAACAAGTCCCGTAGGTACGGTTAGGGAGCGTGGTCGCCCCCGGTGTATGAAAAATAAATGAAAAAACAACACTATGTTCGTATAAACCGGGGTCAGGGGTGGGCCATAAGTTTGTAGTTCGATTCTACTGCACCCCCCCCCCTCTTGGTATAATTTTGACCAGTTAATGAATATCGACTGATATTCAAGCAAAATCGATAGATTTCGGGGTATCGATCGATGTTTTGGGACACCAGCACCCCCTCTTGATATAAAAAGTTTGTAATTACAAACTATGGCCCACCCCTGACCGGGGTTCTCACGGGCCGGGCCAACTGGAAAATTTTGGTCGGCCCGGCCCGTTTTCCTTGGACCACCCAGTAGATTGGCACCCACACGACCAGGGTTCGATCCCGGTCGGTGACATTCTTTTTTGTACGACTGATATCGACGTATAGCTGTCGCCAAAATGAAATCATATGCTAATAGCGGAAATGTACAAAGCATGCTCTGTCTACTGATTAGACTACAAACTTCAATGTCAACAGAGGATCACTAGAACATTCTAATTTTATTGGCATGATTCCAATTTGGCGACAGCTATATATGTTAGTGAAAAAACATTATTAAGTAATTTAAAACAGTTTAAAAAATTATTGTACCGATTCACACAAATATTAATTTTTCATAACCGGGCCGGGCCTTCCCAAAAAATCCCTCGGCCCGGCCCGGCGGGCGGGCCCGTCATTTGAGAACCCCGGTATAAACGTATGCAAAATTTAGTTTGGAAATATTATTGTGGGGTTTCCCGGTCGCACCCGCATTACGGGTTAGCACGGAAGCGCCGCCCGTAATGCAGGTGCGACCCGGGGTAACCCCACAAAATAAAAATGTTCAAACCAAACCTTGAAAGCACTTTTTGATACCACTCTTTCCCACCCTTTAAAAATTACCTATGAGGGAAGTCGGGCTGACGCCCATGTATGGGCAGCATAGCTGGACAGGGAGCGTTTGGGGGTTCGGTGCGTAAGCCGCCCAAATGGTGCCTCGGCGTCAATGTAAGTCCCCCTTTAATTTTTGGTTACACTTTTCAACCAAACGCCGAATTACGTAGGTATCACAAGCATCTCGCATCCACCTATGATGGGCAGTGCTTTTGTCAACTTTTGACCTACTTAGTGCCAGTTTGGTAATCAATCAATGCTTCAGATGCGGATCTTGCGGGCAATTAGTGATTGCTCGCCCAACTTTTGTATCCCTAGGTTGGCGAGCGAGCGGGCAGCCAGTAAAATTTTCAACGACGCCGCATCCGCATCTTCAGTGTGCTAATAATTTTCTGTACGATTTCTTAAATTTCAGCCGTCTGTTTCTGGTCTGGGGCGCCATCGTCCTCCCCCGGCTTCTCCTGACTCCGATTCGGATGTGGAACTGAACGTCAGGGGTCGTAAGAGACCCAGACTGATGGATTCGCAGTCACCGGAGGAACAGGAGTGAGTCATTTTTCCTAAAACACTATGTTATGTCCGAGGGAAGGTAGATGGTAGAGGTAGACGAAGGCTTGGACAGCAACTTTATTAGGAAGAAACAATGAACGAAAAACAATGAGAAACTCCGGCTTATATAGGGTAACCATGGAAGGTTCTAGAAGAAAAGGGGCGGAGCTTAGAAGGTTCGAGAAAGATCTCGAAGGTAATAGAATATACCAGAATGTGATAGAACATTCTGGTAGGATATGGAAAGAGGTCCAGAATCTGATAGAAGATTCTGGAACGTTCTAGGTTGTGACATTTGGCAATGCCCCAACACACTAGCCTCCGTATTGTGAGCATTATGGCGTTATTGGGGAAAACTTTTATTTCATGGGGTTTTAGGCCACAACCGTCCACAGCTGCTATCAAGGAAGAGGACGATGATGATAACGGCTGCACCATCTGCTATGAGGTTGGTTATAATTTCTTGTTTTAGGGACATCTGAGTGGTTTTCATAAACAAGAAAACGTTTAACGCGGCCTTTCCAATTGCTAACTCGGTTCACTTCAAAAACATAACTGGAATTTTGCCAAACCCCGCTCCGTTTGCAGTATTTGGACAAATAGTCTCGCCACAATAAGCACTTTTCCGTTGCTGTTCGTGGTGTGACCAATGCAGCGTATAACACTTTGCTCTCGGCGGCTGGAAAGTGTCCATGCCGGTTTATTCGGCAGCTGGAGTTCCTTCAAACATTAAGGAGGGAAGCCCGTGAAAGTAGACCTTTCTTTGGAGAAAGTCCGCCAAATGGATATTTAAAGCCATTTATGGCTGTTACCCCTGACATTCCCTCTATTCGTAATAAAACGTGAATATTGGCATTTTGCTATTGTTTCGAATTCCAGGAATACACCACTGTTGGTGATCACCGCCTGGTTTCCCTCAAATGCGGCCACTTCTTCGGCAAAAACTGCATCGAGCGATGGATCCGCGCTGAAGGTATGTTTTTTCTACTAATTTTTTCGGGGGTTCCACTAATTTTGAGGCTTTCAGGTCGCGCGGCCGGTTGCCCCACTTGCAAGCAAAAGGCCGCTATGAAGGACGTCCGAGTCCACTTCATCAAGAATTTCAAGGTTCGTACTCTTTTCTGCCCATTTGTGACCGGGCTAGCCCGTAACAGATCGTAAATATGAAATTATTCCTTTTCCAGGGGATTGACAACTCGGAGTTAGTCGATTTGCGAACCCGCTGCCAGAGCTACAAAACCCTGTCGGAGGGGTTGGAGATGGACAAGGCCCGTCTCACCAGGGAACTCCAAGTGCTCCAGGAGCAGAGGCAGAACCAGAGGTGGGCATAATTTGTACTCTGCAATTGTAGTTTGTACACTTCCAGGCCTGCGCTTGTTCAGCTTCCTGTTGTGGTCCGCTGTGGCCATATGCGCCTGTCTCCGGGATTGAAAGGAGAATTGTGCGCACGAAATGCCACTACTGGTGAGTGACACTCCCTTAACTTTATGGGCTAGCTGCCATGGGCTAAAAGTTTGCCCTAAATCCGGTGCGCATCTCCTTTTTACAATAAATTCCATACTTCGTGGGTGGTCTACAGTTTTTTTCGTGCCAGCCGGGTGTCAATAGGGCAAAACGTGACTGCTTCCCTACATGGCTGATCTTGGAGCGTTCGGGAGGCGGGTTGGGGGTTAGAAGCGTAAGCCTCCTAAATGATGCCTCTGTGGTAAAGTAAGCCCCCCTTAATTTGTGTGACCTTCTCCTATCAAACGCCGGGCTACGTAGGTACCCCAAGCGCCTCACTTTCACCTATTGTTATATAACTTTGAAGAAGTAAAATTTAGCCACTGACTGGCTAAGAATCGGCTAGCCTACCTTAACTCTGGGGACTTTGAGTCGGACCATACCCCGGGTTCTCAAATAACGGGCTAGCCCGTACCGAGGAATTTTTTGGGACGGCCCGGGTATAAAAAACAAAATTTTAATTTTTTTCAATAAATAGTTACAATAATTTTTTTAAACTGTTTGAATAACGTAATAGTGTTTTTACTAACATAAAAGTCAATATTAGTTGTACAAAAAAGAATGTCACCGATCGGGATCGAACCCTCGTCTGGGTGGCAATCTGACTGGGTGGTCCAAAAGTCAAGGACCCCAAAAGTGCGTTTTTGGGGCCTCTACGCCCCTTCACTATACATGGGTGCTACCCCGACTATGACGGTGTGGGGTGTCTCGCTTAGAAGTTTTCTAATAGGAGGGAACATACCTGGGCAACCTACCGCGGGGGTCAATTTTGCGAGGCCCCCTTCAATTGTTGAAAGCGTCGAAAATTTGCGACGGGTCTCCTTTTCTAAGAAAAACTGCCGAAAACTTAAAAATGCGACGCCCCTACCGCCCCATATTGGGGAGCTTGCCCATGTATGGGAGGGAGTATCGCTAGGTTCCCCCACCGGCTATTTTTCAAAGGGTGGGGTCTCGCCCAAACCGGGGTTCTCAAATGACGGGCCGGCCCGCCGGGCCTAGGGATTTTTTGGGACGGCCCGGGTATGAAAAATTATATTTTAATTTTTTTTATAAATCGGTACAATACTTTTTTAAACTGTTTTAAATTACTTAATAATGTTTGTTACTAACATATATAGCTGTCGCCAAATTGGGATCATGTCAATAAAATTAGAATGTTCTAGTGATCCTCTGTTGACATTTAAGTTTGTAGTCTAATCAGTAGACGACAGAACATGCTGTGCACATTTCCGCTATTAGCATAGGATTTCATTTTGGCGACAGCTATACGTCGATATCAGTCGTACAAAAAAGAATGTCACCGACCGGGATCGAACCCTGGTCGTGTGGGTGCCAATCTGACTGGGTGGTCCAAGGAAAACGGGCCGATCAAAAGTTTACAACTGGTCCGGCCCAAACCACAGTGACGGAGCTCCGCCCATCTATACCCTTAACCTAGGGTAAGTTGAGTATCCCCCGAGGTATGGCTAAATGTTTGTGCCAAACTGCAAAAGTTCCCTAAAGGTCATTTTTAAAGGGTGAGTATGTAGCCGAGAACTAAATGACGGGCTTCGTCTGTTGATGGATAACAGTTTCATTTTTCCAGCCTCCCGTGCCTTCGACCACAACGGGGAGTACTTCGCTGTGGGTATCCACTGTCCCGGTAACGCTGCCCTCTTCCGTCCCTACGGTATCAGAAAAGTCACTTTCGACCAAGTGAGTTTCTTTTTTCGCGACGAAATATTTAATTATTCCAGGGCAACCAGTTCAGAACGATAAGTTCCCTTCCCCTCCACGCCAATCGCAGCAGGGTCGTCGTTTTCTGTCCCTTCGAGAGCAGTATACTTCTCTCAGGTACCGTTTCTCTTCTAATCCGCATTGAAATTTAACTGTTTTAGCTGGAGAGGACAAGCGAGCCGTGGTGCACAACATGCAGGGCAACGCGGGACAGAAGGAGTGGATGATGCCCGGCGAGAGACAAGTGTGGTCCGCTTGTTGGATCTCAGAGTCCAAAGTAAGTGCTGCAGAAATGGACGAATTGTGAACTAATCGTGGTATATGGGGCCATTTGGCTTGTCTAAGTTTTATTACAACGGGCTTTGAACCAGCATAATGTTAAAAACCATGAGTTGCAACACGTTCCGGTTGCAATGGGTCTAGGCCATAACTGGACGTGAGGTGTTCGGGTTACCTACGTAATTCGTTGTTTGGTTTAAAATACAAACAAAAAACTACAGGGGAACCTACGTTGCCTGCTAAGCACCATTTGGGGGGGGGGATTTACGTAACCAGCCCCCAAACCCAGCTCGTCCAGCTATGGTCTAGGCAACCATGGTAAGGGGTCGGCCCGACTTTGAAAGTTTCTCGGCCTGGCCTGGACCGGTCCGATTTTTCTTATCAATAACCCTAATTTTCCTTAGCCCGGCCCAGGCCGAAAAACTCTCTGCGGTTCTGGACGGACCGCAGAGAGATTTCAATTCGCCTAGGTTGCACACATTGTCAAATTCCGCCAATAGTGGCGTTAGGGCCGTCGAAAGAAATTTCAAGTTTTCGGCAAATTTAGTTGAAGAAAATTTTCGTCGCAAATTTTCGAAACTTTTTATAAAAATATGCCGCGAAATGACACCAGCGATGGGTCGCTCACGATCAGCTTTTTTTTACTTTCGAACTAAAGTCGAAAAGTCTTAGAAAAAAAAAATAAAGAAATTTTGCGTTCGAAAATGCATTTTTCCCATTTTTCGACCTTTGTCATATTAGGGGCTGCAAAAAAGTCACCATCATAGGAAAACATTATTTTTGCTCTGTCGAAAAAATTTTTTGAACTGGGTCTAAATGTTTATGAAACAGCATAAACAACAAATTGAAATGTTTTATAGAATTCTGGAGCGAAATCTTGCGTAAACCGGGTAAAAATGTCGATATTGAAAAAATCCTAAAAGTTTCGAAACAGTCTATATGGGCCGTGGAAAGGTTGACCAATTTTGAGCCAATTCTAGGACTTTCTATATTTTCTTAAGATGCGGCCTGATCAAGTTTCAGTATGTGTCTCACAGTTTTGGGTAAAAAAAATTCTGTTGGAGGGCGTCATAGACTAAATATCCCTTGGACTTTTTGTTACAGTAGTCTTTGCATATATTTCTATACAAATAATTTCGCTATTTTCAGTTCGCTGTGGGACTCCAAGACGGCCGAGTCTACGAGTACGACACAAGGGGCGAGAGTTCCGAGCCCGTGAGGGACATCACCCAGGGATTCGGCCACTTCCCCATAATTTTCCTCGCGTATGTTTGAATTTTTTTATTTTCTGCTTTTAAAAGTTTTTGAAAGCAATTAAAATTGCTTCAAATGTACTTGTTTTAGCTATGACGTGCAATCTGGAGTACTGGTTGTGGCTTCTTTCAAGAAAGTTATGGCGTACTCTAGGGACCGAGTCTTCCCGCTGATTTCGAGTGATAAAGGTATCTCTCGCTCTCTCTCGCTCTCTCTCTCTCTCTCTCTTTCTCTCTCTAACCCCTCTTTCCCTTTCAGATGGCTTCGACTCCATCCGCAGTGTCGCCTGGGACGCGAGATCCCTCTCCTTCGCCGTCACTTTCTCCGCCGGCAGTGGTAAAACCATCGTCCACAGACTCTACCGCCTGGATATCGACAACGCGGAGGTACTTTTTAACTCCGAAAATTTCCCGGGCGATTTTCCACGCAATCTGGTCCCCATTATGTTGTCATTTTGCGGAAAATGCCGATATTCTGACGATTTAGGTCATCTGCATCGAAGTGGACACCTTCACCACGCCCTACGTCAAGTGCACCACCATGTGGAACAACTGCCTGTTCTCGCTCGAGAATCACGGTATCTTCTCGCTCATCTTCTGTGAGGACAACAGGACGCTGGAGGCTCACGACTGGTCGAAGAAGCGCCAAGATGTGGGTGGTTTTATTGTAGTTTCGTAAATTGAGATCATGGCTGGACAGGCAGCTTCTGGGGGGTCGATGTGTAAGCCCCCAAAAGGTGGCTTGGAGCCGGGGTTCTCAAATGACGGGCCGGGCCGATGGATTTTTTGGGACGGCCCGGCCCGTGAGAACCCCGCTTAAAGCCAACGTAAGCCTCCCTTGAATTGCTTGCTACTATTTTCAAGCAATCAGCGATTTACGTAGGTACCAGAAGCACCTCATGTCCATATATGATTGAGACATGAGGGAATTTTACTCCAAGGCATACCTTGAGAGCCTCTGACAGTTGACGGACCCATGCTTAACTTTTGGGGGCCACAAATCGGGTAGCCCTAACGCTTAGCCTTCTGAGCTGAATTTTACGAAAATAATGCCTAACACCCCCCCCCCCCTTAATTTATGCGGTTTTGGGGCCTCTACCCCCTTTGGGGGTAAGGCCGACTATACCCTCCCGAGGTATGCGCGAAGGTAACAGACATAAGGCATATTGACATCCGTACCCTATCCAGGTATGTGTCAAAGAAAGCAATTTTGTAAAATTAACGGGGATTTGTGATAATTAGAAAAGGTATCAAAATTGTTCTACTTTTACCTATAACCTTGACCTTTCCTTGGTTGACTGTTATCAGCACTGTATAACGGGTTCGGTAGGAACTATGACCATCGCACTCTTTTTTTTCCCAAAATTTCAGGTTTCGCCGAGCAGAATTTCTCATTAGGGGGCCCACCATACCTGGACACGGTACGGAGCGGGTTCAAAAAACTAAGGCCCCGCTAAGGCAGGGGGACCCCAAAAAATCAAGAAGCCCCTAATTTTACAAGCCCCCATGTTAGGAAACCCCCGAAAACCAAGGTCCCGCAAGCGCCATGTTCTGGTATGGGACCCACGTCTAACATCATATGTGAAATGTGGGGGGGCATAGTTCTCAAATGACGGGCCGGGCCGAGAAAAGTGTCGGCCCGGTTTGTAAACTTGTCTGATTAAATTGTTATTTTAGATTACGTCAATTTTTTTAAACCCCGAAAACACTTTCATTATACTTCTATTATACATTTAAACTAATTTTAAGTAAGCAAACATAAAGTGTCCTGACCGGGATTGAACCTTGGTCGTGTGGGTGACAGACTTGGTGGTCCGAGTGGACGGGCCAAAGCGGGCTGGGCCGAGGATTTTTTTCAAGTCGGCCCGGCCCGTGATAACTATGGGGCGGGGTCGCGCAAAGTAAACCCCACGGGTAGCTTGAATGAGGCTAAGATAATAGACGACAACCAAAAATTCCTTGACCCGCCTGTCCTGCTTTGCTATATGCACGGCAATATGTTTTGGGAACGGAAGAGGCTGAAATTCTATTTTCAAGCTGTTAACACGATCATTTTCAGGTGGTGCTCAAGTTCTCCACTACTGAGAACGTGTGTGCGATGAAGGCGCTCTCCGGCGGACCTCCCAACGGCAAGACCATCGCCGTGCTCACGGAGCGCTCCATCTACCTGGTCACCTTCCGTCTCACCGAAGACTGATCTACCGTACTCCTGATAATCATTTTTCTCGTTCTTTCTACAAACTACCGTATCTCGTTTTGTTACAGTATGCCTTCATAGCTCACATAGTATGCCACGTGTCACAGTATGCTCATATTCATTATAGGCACCAGATTCGCTTTATCCGTCTGCCTTACAATGCATATCTCATTTTTCGGTGCATCCCTCCATTTTCGGGCCACCTTTTCCCCGTACTCGTTTGGTCTCAATGGCTTGCCGTGTAAATACGATTTTGGCTGTTTTCTGTTGTGGCGCATTCACTCTCGATTTCCACCCGTCTGTTTTCGGCTGTCAATCGCAGAAGATGTCGTCTTGAATTAGCCTGCACTCATAACTCCGCCAAGGAGGGGAGAGGGTCAGTCAGTCAGTCTGAGCAGAGCCGTGTTTTTCAGTCGCTTTTTGGGAGTTTTTGTGTTTTTTCAAGGCAAAATTTCGTTTAAAATCGCATGAATTTTCTATCGACGGCCCCCGTTTTTACCGCGGGATGCTGCAAAAAAAATCTCGTAAACATCAGGCAAAGCGATTGGCATTCTTAACATTAATGCAGAAGTTGTGGTATGCTTAAAGGTAAAAGTAAATGTTGAAAATCGGCCTGTTTTGAGAAAATGACTTAATTGGTACGTTTATGCGGTGAAATTGGAGGGTTCATTAGAAGGCCATTTGTCGAAAAAAGCGATGATTTTGAAGCAGAATAAGTAACGCTTTTGTCGAACACTTCAGCTTTTTCTGTCACTTCAGCTTTTCAGAAAATTTAGTTTCGATGAAGTTTGAAATTGATTCGAATTTTAAAAATAGAATTCGATAGAGCAAATAAGACAAGAAAATCCCTGGAGATAGCAAACATTTAGGTCAAATCAGGCCAGATTTTGGGTTTGACTCGACTCACTTTCGACTTGCATTTTTTCTCGCTCAACATTTTTTTTGATCGTTTTGAAACTTTATGAAGCAACCCCTCACAGGAATCTGCCTCACAAACACATTTCCTGCCCTAAATGATGCTTAAATAACTGTCTTCGTTCATGTTTACCAACATTAAAACTTAAAAATCAGCGTTATTTTTATCGTTCTCACAAAGCATGGCAAAATTTGGGTTGGGGCCGAGAAAATGTGGGAACGGGCCGGCCCGAAATTTTGTTTTTTGTTATTCTTGATCGTTACATTGTAATATGGCATAAATTTTTAGCCGGACTTGGGCCATTTTTGGAGCCGGCCCTTCATCCAAATTAATTATATTAGAATACTATTTCTCAATGCCGCTACAAAGAAAAATTTTAAAAATGTATCTGATTGCCAAACGATTGTCTTGGATTGAAATTTCCCTGATAGCCCACTCTTTGAACCACTAGTAAGCTAATAAATCTAAATTAATTTGGAATAAAATTTTCGCCGACCGATCCAAGCAACAAAATATTTTATTGTGATACGATTGCCATGCGATTTTAACCTTACACCACTCCTCCCACAACGTCACAATGTGCTCCAAGCGTGTGTTCTATGTCCAACTCATGAATTTTTGGCCGTAATTACTCGGCCAAAGAGTTATTTGATCAGGCGGCCAGGACGGAAGATCGGCAAACGAATCATTTCCATTTCAGCTACGACACAACGGCACAGCAACAACGGCTCCGATTCCGGTTGGGAGGGCACTCCTATGTCATCCACGGTGGGGATTTTGCATTTTATAAAAATAAATTAGAAGAATTATAGGAAATCAATAGATTTCTCAGGGATATACAATTGGTCGATGGGCACCTATATTGTCTAGATTGCAACCATTGTTTTCGAAAAAGGGATATAACAGGGAACGCTTTGAGAGAGAGAGAGAGAGAGAGAGAGAGAGAGAGAGGAGTGAGTGAGTGAGTGAAATAGTGAACAGTTTAAAAATGGCTCCAGTGGTCTCAGCTTAGGCCCGCCAAGTTTTAATAGTTCAGTCTTGTTTTTTGTCTTCGGCCCGCTGCGCTCTGATCCCGGGGGAGCGACGGATGTCAGAGCGTTGTCAAATAATCCATTTGACACGACGCTTCTCCTTCGTTCACCCTTCCACTTAAGCCAGTCTTGTCTGAATCTTAGGCTCTACATCTCTTTTCCCCTCACTCACTCACTCACTCACTCACTCACTCACTCACTCACTCACTCACTCACTCACTCACTCACTCACTCACTCACTCACTCACTCACTCACTCACTCACTCACTCACTCACTCCTCACCTCTTTTAGATCTTTATCTCTCTAGACACCATAAATCCAATGTCTCCAGGCGAGTAGTTCTGTCTTGTCAGTCAGTCGTCCGTCAACGACGAGCACTTCCGTCGTGGTAGTCGCAATCAGACGACACCCGATCTCTCACATACTTCATCTCCATTTTGGTTGGGGAGATCCCACGCATTCTCTCTCTCTCTCTCTCTCTCTCTCTCTCTCTCTCTCTCTCTCTCTCTCTTCTCTCTTTCTCTCTCTCGCTCTCGCTCTCGCTCTCTCTCTCTCTCTCTCTCTCTCTCTCTCTCTCTCTGTGTAACTCTCTGCGGAATCATGCCGTCATTCGTAATTCGACCCATACAGATCCACTTTGTCGAATCTTCGAGCTGAGAGGACATCCAAATCAAATTAGTTTCGCTGGACTTGCCGCGTGAGGACTCGATTTTTGGCATATGCTCCTGAAAATGATACATTTACTTGTGTGTCTGTAATACAGCCGTGATTGCAAGATTATAAGATGCCGGTAGCTACCTGGCGCCAGTGTCATTCTGGCCGAGTGGTCTAAGGCGCTGCGTTCAGGTCGCAGTCCTCTTCGGAGGGCGCAGGTTCGAATCCTGCGGATGACAAAACTTTTTGTCCAATCGTATTCACTTACTACCAAAATGAAAGAGGCCCTCTTTTCTTATCTTGATCCTGGTTTCGCCATAGCTTCCTACTCCTCCTCCCCTTCCTCTCCTTTAGCTATCTATCGTACCTTTTTTCTATTTAAATCTTTTCCTTGAAGTAGCTCAAAAGGGTAAGAAGTATTATGTGTAGTGTAGTACTAGCCTTCCGATTATGCCTCCGATTTGAACCGATTTGAGGTAGCTTAAGGCGGAAAACAAGCTGCTCTCTCCCCAGGTGCTTTGTTTGCCGTCTGCGCGTGGCTCAACACCCCCGATCTCTATGACACCGACCTCTTGACGCATCCTTTCATTTTTTGCAATCGATATTCCCATGACCTACGAAATCGATCGATACTTCCCTGGCGTCGGAGTAATCGATATATCGATTGATCGTAGAAGAATGAATCCTTTTCACACGATTGAACACGTTATTTTTCATGGCGAACGACGCCATGGGGCTGACAGCCGCCGCTTCCGGACACCATCCGCCAGCATTTAACGACCCCATTTGTTCAAGTTCGGAGCTTGTTTTTAGTACCCCCAATTCCAAAGACCTAATTCGGACGGAATCCCCATGCCTTTGGCAGAAAATCTTTGGTTTTTGGCCTTTTCTGAGGACTTTTCGGCCTTTGATCGACTAAAGGGCTTGTTTCTGAGTGTGGGAATTTTTCCTCTGTCTATGTCTCTGTCTCTTTGTCTCTCTGTCTCTCTGTATCTCTGTCTCTCTGTCTCTCTGTCTCTGTCTCTTTTGCTCTAAACGGAAACGACCTTTGTTTTCAAAGCAGACAAGTCAGCGTTGAATTACGTGTATTAGCATTTTTGCTTTTCGTGAGTAGTTTCTCGAGCGGACCATTTTGATTCTTCCTTTACTGCCAGGCGCTCATCTATCTATTCCTTCTACGCTGTTAAGTTACTTTCAATATATTCGTATTCCAAATCTTACTATTAATTAATTGTTCCTTAATACTGATCCCTATGCAAGACGCTATGCCCAGACCAATTTTGTCTGAAATAACAAAGCGGGAATATCTTTTCAAAATTTGCACATTAACAGTTCAATTGTATGAAAGTGGACCAATTTTTTCCAACTCAAATCGTTCAGGAAGGCGATCCCCAGCATTCAGAAAAGCGATGCTCACCCCTGTCATTTCATGTTTGTTTTTATGTTAAGAAACGTTCGCGCTAGTATCAACTAAGAAAAAGCTACCGAAAAGCGTATTCCTGTGATCCCATAATCTAGTGCTTGCTATTTACGTTCCTAGGTCCGGGGTTGCCAAGCAAACCACCCCCATCATTCGAAAATTGGGTTTTATTTGGATTTTCCTCTCAAGGAGACATCCCTCCAATTTCTAAATAGGTTTCTTGTCGTTTCTTTGTATTGTAGTCGCGTAATTTCGGTTTATTAACGTCTGTCTAGTGATTTTGCTAAAGTAGGAGATATCATAATCAATCTATGCTTCCCGGCAGTTTTTTTTACCCTACACAGCCCGCTGAGGCCGGCGGGTTAAAGGGCGGCGCGGAGGAATTCGTGCTCCAACACGAACGCCTCGATTTTATGAATTTTAATTAAAATTGTCTATTTTTATTCATTTCAACACGAAATTTGCTCTTTTAATGTTGAAATAATTAGAAAACCGTACATTTCACCTAATTATGGAAAGAAACTGGTCCGGAAATGTCTTTTTCGCGACAAACAGGTGGGTCGTGAAACTCAAACTGGCTGCAACGAACCTGGACGTTCCAGCCATTTTTTCGAAGGATCTTTGTGTCAACTTTTAGCTCACAACTGCATCTTTTGGAATGCGTTTTTGCTCGAAAATTCATCCACGGAAAATAATTGAAAAACACAAAATACCGTTTTTCTCAGGCCGTCGAGCTTCCGATGCCGCCAAAAAACTCATTCCAAGAGATAGAAGCACTCTTCATCAGTTTATGAAAAGAAATCTTCAAAAAACTCCCCAGAATTCGCAAGTTTGCTGCAGCCAGATTTCCGAAAAACGCCGTTTAAGGGGGGTCGGGTCCCACCACGACAACCCTGAAGGTGCAAGCCGTCATTTTTAATATTTCATTATTTTGTTAATTGACCATTAAATTTTTATTTTGAATGTTTAAAACATGAGAATGAAAAATAAGCTACGCTATAATACATCGTTTCAACAAAAATAATGCAGAAATAGAGGATTTCGCATTCTGATTACGGTAGTTAAACATCGTGCACGAACTGGCTGCAGCAAGAACGGAACGAATACGACATTATTTTAGGTGTTCTCACCATAAAGTAGTAGCACATACTGACATCTCTTGGAATGAGTTTTGGCACCAATTGTTGTCCGGTAAATCTTCGAGAAAAACACAAAAAACCGTGTAATTTGGGTTGGAAACATTTTTACGCCGCCAAAAAACTCATTCCAAAAGATTCAGAGGTGCTCTATCGATCTATGAACTCAGATCATTGGGAAATACAGCAGTTTTCTCAGGTTTGCTGCAGCCAGTTTCCATTGTGTTCCCTTGGCATTGGAGCACGCTTACCGACAGTGCCGTCGTCGCAAGGCTTGCGGCGGGGTGTGCCTAAAGAATGTATTCAAAACGAGTAGATTCGCAAAAACACTGGAACACACTCGGCCAGAGCGGCCTCTTTCGGTTTTTTTCCCTCTACCATGTATAACTTTACGCTCGAAAAATGTAGTTCAAACTCCACTCATCTTCCCGGAACACATCTTTTACTAATCAGCCCCGTTTGATTTACCGTTCCTGACATGTGCTGCTCCTCTCGTGGGCCGGCCAAATCCAATCTCGCCCCCGCCGGGAACGACTTCCCCTTGTGAATAGCCGCTTTCCGGATCGAGTGAGTTGTGTCATTCATCGCATGATGAGAAACAAACAGAGGAAATTAATGAAATTGTATGAAACGCAAAATATTTGTCATCCGCAGGATTCGAACCTGCGCCCTCCGAAGAGGACTGCGACCTGAACGCAGCGCCTTAGACCACTCGGCCAGAATGGCACTGCTGTTGGCGGCGGGGCGCCTAAAAACCATATCCGCGCTTATCAGAGAGTTTCTCTATTCAGTAGTGGTAAACTGAGTTTTTATCGAAGATCTCTAGTCCGTAGGAGATTTAAGTATCTCTCCCGTGTCTGGATTGTTGTCTCCCGTCGACTAATCGCCGGGCGATTACTCCCAATTAGCGCCCTGACTTCCCACCCTCGAGAAGTTTTTTCTCCGAACGCCTCCTTAAGATACACCTTGCCAATTTCTTTTTTTCGTTTTCTCTAAATCTTCAGACGAAGATAATCCAAACAACTGCCTTAAATGCCCCAATTTCGAGCTTTTTTAAGACACGCCGTGACGCATTGACGCAAAGCTTCAATTGCTGTCAATTCAACTGCTAAACATTCCTGATTTCCCTATTATCCGGAAAAAAACTGTCTCTTGAATTGGATTAATTTCACTGCAAAACATCGATTAGAGTTTTTGCTTCGAAAAAATGTTTTGCAAAATTTTTTTCATCCGCAAGATTCGAACCCGCGCCCTCCGATGAGGACTGCGACCTGAACGCAGCGCCTTAAACCACTCGGCCAGAAAGACCCGATTTACTAATGCCGCGAGCCACCTCTTATACAAGGCGCCCCTGTTTCCCCACCTCGAATGAAAACTCGACGAATTTTTGTATTCATGGCTAGAAATATCGCAATTTCCTAATTATTTCCTTTTTGGCAGTGAACGAAAACTCGTGACTGCGATCTCACAGCTATCCGATGACCAGACAAATAGAAAACACTGCCTTTGTAGACGATTTGTCCCTGACTTTCCATCAAAAAACGTTGGAAAAATGGTTTTTTTAAAAAATTTATTTATTCAATATTTTGTTCCGTTTCGAATCTTTCCATGATTTGAAGCAATTGAGAGGCTTCACCTCATTTTCTAAAGTGCCACAAACCTCATAAAATGGAGTTTTCACAGCTGTTTTTGGGCAAAATTCGTTAGACAAACGCCATTTTTGAAAAATTGTTTATCAAAGCTAATCACTGCACTTTATATTACTTGTTTATCTCGAGCCAAAATTTTCACTTTGGCGGGGATCGACCCCTGGTCCTGCGAGTGCTAGGGAAGACACTTAGCCACTACACCATTGGTGAGAAAATTGTGTCAACGTTATTAATTTCATTTTTTAAGTTTTCGCTGTATTTTCAACCATATTCGTCTATTTCTGATGACTTTTCCCTCAAACAGCCAATTTTAACTGTCACCAACATAACCAATGTTCGATTCCGCCTACCTTAAATTTGAATATAAAATATAGAAAGGTAGACTAGAAAAAAGCTCAATCGTTTCCTACGCTGGAGAAGATCAATTTGTTATTTCCTCCGCGCACAGGAAACTTATGATTTGCCAACAAAGCCCTGTTTGTTTTCTCTTCTTACGCGCAAAAAGTGCAGTTTGATCGAGAAAAGCCAGTACTGCAAACGAAATTACAAAAGCGATTTTAAATTTTACAAAAATTGTGATTTTCAGCTGCTGGTTGAAGCTGAAAGTCGGCGCCGCGCGCCTGAAACCCCTACGACTTCGGTTTCTCGGCTGAGCCACTACCAAGCATGGCAAAATTTGGGGCCGGCCCGGACCGAGAAAATTTTTGAAGCGGGCCGGCCCGGGCCGGCCCGAAAATTTTTTTTTCGTTTTCTTTGATTGTTACATTGAAAAAAGGCATAAATTTTCGGTTGAGTCGGGCCGGGCCAGGACGGGCCGGGCCGGGCCGGGCCGTGAAAAATTTTGGAGCGGGCCGCCCGTTGCCATGCTTGGCCACTACCCACCCGAAAATTTGCGGCGTTTTCGTTATTTAGTGATATTTTCAACAATTTTTTTAAAATTTAAAACTTTTTGCATCAAAAAATGTTTTTGAGACACATTTCAGAAATCAAATAAATGACGAATGGCCATTTCTGCGCACTACTCTCTCAGAGTCAGTTCATAAAATGAGATCTGACCTATTTTCGGCCACATAACTAGGTCTCAGCTGAGTGAGTTTCCCGTCGTCGGCTACGGGTTCGCCCTGCGATCCAATTTGTCCTTCAAAAGGAGCCAAGTGCAACTCGTACGAGCGGATAGAGGGGCAGGAAAGCAATTCGGCACTTATCACACGGCCCTGATAGAGGAAGAAACGGCGCGGCTATTGATAGGTTCAGCCCAGCTGTTTTAGTCTCTCTCTCTCTCTCTCTCTCACTCTCACTCTCTCTCTCTCTTCTTTGTCTCTTTTCATCTCTTTTATGAAGTGCAATGGTTTCCAGAATAATCACTACGGCTCCATTTTTGTCTCCAGAGATCGAAAACATTGAATGCTCGTCTTCTCCGCCATGATGGTGCAGTCGACCAGCAAATGCAACTTAGGTAACACACACATGCACACACGCACACACACACACACACACACACACACACACACACACACACACACACACACATCACTTTTTCATCCCGAACACTTTTTGCCGTTATGGAAAGTGCGTGTGATCGGGTGATGTTCTTTCTGTCTCGTGAATACATGGCGTCTGAATTTTAATGCGCCCCGGTTTCACACGAACGATACCGCCCCAATTTTTACGATTTTGATTTTTTGTAAGTTTTTATACGATTAGAAGTTTTAGGGAAGAGAAAGTGAAAAAGACAGAAGTAGAGCAAGATCGAATGAGTGTGAGTGTGAGTGTGAGTGTGAGTGTGAGTGTGAGTGTGAGTGTGAGTGTGAGTGTGAGTGAGTGTGAGTGAGTGAGTGAGTGTGTGAGTGAGTCATACAAAACCTCCGCACAGGTTATTTTCTTGAGTGTTTCAAGCGGAAAACAAACGCTGCAATGTATTCGCTCACATTTCCAATTAAAAGAAGCTCGTTTGAACAGTAGACGCAACCACGGTCGGTCAAAACAACAACAGCCATGCGGCCACACGTGGCTCACATTTAGCCTTCCCGAATGCTCGTCGTCAGACACAATGTCCCAGGTGGGATTGCGGGAGGGAGGGTCGTTTTTTCAACGATAGTGGGGCCTTTTCTGTGTTTTTGAAACCGATCCTTACTTAAACTGTTTGCATTATTCATAAAAATAAAAGTGGAAATTCAGGTTGCTCAAAATTGGCGCGCAGGGGTCCGCGGCGCGGCTGCGACGCTACAGCCGCGCAGAAGCAAAAAGCGGCTAAAAAGCGGTATTTACTCAAAAACCATTCAAAATCAACCTATTTCACATAATTTGACATTACTCATCATGATATCATTTTGTTGATTTCGTTCTTTGAAATCAGAGGCTGGATGTGGATAATTTACCTCACCATGGTCACGGTACGCATCATCAGAAACAATTTTGTTTCAATTTTTGCACATTTGTGAAACATTTTACGATTTTTTCTTTATTGAAGGTTTTATACCGAAGATCGCAGGCGCGAGTCAAAAACCAGCGACTTTTTGAATGCATGGAATGATATGTCGAATAGCTCATTCCGGAGCGATCTTGGGATGAATTCTGAAAGAACTGTTTGTTTGTTTGCCCCGAGGCTTTTGAAAAAGTAGGTTGGATAGTTAAGTTTTAAAAATATGTTTTTTTTTGTAATTTAAAACTATTTTTTTCAGTGGATGCGACGATGTCGCGTCCCGTGTCGCTGTGTCGTCGTCGCAGCGCCTCTCTTCAAAAACGGAATGGCGACGCGAAGGCTGCGGACGAGGAGGAGCCCTTCGACAGAGAACCTGCTCTGAATGCAGCTGCGAAGTTAGTTTAAAGAGAGAGAGAGAGAGAGAGAGAGAGAGAGAGAGAGATAGAGATATATATATATATATATAGAGAGAGAGAGAGAGAGAGAGAGAAAGAGAATCAAAGAATGATGTTTCATCTGTTTACTCTGGACTATGGCCTTTGTTTCACACCCAATTTGAGAACAGAAAAATCAGTTTACACTTTGAAAGTGAGTTTTCAGCTAAAACGAACACACATATGGTGCATTTTTTCCTCCGACTATCTCTTCTTTTAGCGATTTAGAATTCACACCTTAACCTTAGGAAACAGTTTACGACTTTAAATTACATTTTTTACCCTTGCGCCAGAAAACTACTGCATGGCGTAAAATGGCGCAGGCGTGAACATTGGCAGGCGCTGCGGAATGCTGAGCGTGTCATTCTGGCCGAGTGGTCTAAGGCGCTGCGTTCAGGTCGCAGTCCTCTTCGGAGGGCGCAGGTTCGAATCCTGCGGATGACAGTAGTTTTTGTCCAATCGTATTCACTTACTACCAGGGGTGGCTGATCAGCGGGCCGGCCCCGGGCCGAGAAAATCTGAGGAACCCTGATGTCTGAGGAACCCTGAGAAAATTTGAGAATGAACGAGAAGACCCTGGCCGGCCCGGGCCGGCTCCACTTTTTTGGTCAAAATTCGATTATGCCTCCGATTTGAACCGATGTTTCTTATTTCTAATTTTTTATTTTGATACACTTTTTGTATAAAAACACCCAACCTAGCCAATTTTTCGATATGTTTCTGCCCATGCCCTGTTCAGTGGTCTCTTCATCAAATCAGTCGAGTGACAGGCGGCCATCAAACCTCATCAAGCCACAATGACACGGATCGCTGGACGTGAAAGGGAGCCCCAACCGAAAACATGTCAATGAGGGAGAAGTTTGTTTTTGGCTAATTGCGTCTGGAACACGGAGCTTTGAGATGTTTTGTTACACTGCGACCACCACCGCGAGAGAGACAGAGGATGAACAGCCGTAATCCAGAGACTAATGTGTTTTCATTAGTACTATGTCTCTTTTTTCATCGATTTTTTGCCTTTATTTTGTGATTTTATCGTTAAAACACTTGAAAATTCAGACTTATAGTGAATTCAAGGAAAATAGAAACAAGTTGCCTTGATCTTGATAATTTTGTTTCATCTTGATTTCGCTAGAAAAACACAACACTTACAAGCTTTTTTTTGTTTGAAACGTGTAAAATGCCTTAATATCCCTCCATTATTTGATTTATATAGCGAAAATACAAAAAATCGATTTCTTGTTGACGTTTGAAAAGTGTATTTCACTATTTTTTTTTGATTTTGAGGAGAATATACGTAATAAATTACCGTATTTAGAGCATTTGTATTGATTTTACTAATTTTAGCAATAAAAAACCACAATGTCTGCGGAGCCGCGTCGCGACCGCAACGCAGCCGCGCCGCCGCCGCTTCGCCTGCCCACCGTGAAAATCGATAATTAAATAATTTTAATTAAAAATGAGTAAGGGGGTGTAAATGTGACTTTTAAACTTTTCCCTTAACGTACCGCCCGTTACACCCCTTTATTTTTGTATTTTATCCCGATAAAAATTGATTTAAAAAAAAAAAAAAAAAGAAAAAGAAAAACACTTTTCTCACCAAAAAAAAAAGAAAAACACTTTTCTCACCAAAAAAAAACCAAAACAGACTTTAAAAATCCAATTTATGTTTTTTTTTTTTCTGAAAAAGGAGCTTGTTAACCGCGTCACTATATAAAAGAAAAAGTCATTTTTGCATGTTTCATGAAATTAATCTATTTCCTCTTGAAAAATCTCATTCCTTGTTCGGACATGATCAGTCCTCTTAAACGAGATCCAATTTTTGAGGGGGCCAATTTCGGAAACCGAGAAATTCAATTGTTCGTCATTTCGACCGCGTTGAAGTCGCTTGAATGCCCACAACAACATCACAACACACCGATTTTTCTGTTTTTGCTCCGAGACATTAAATTTAATTTTTGTTTTTGCTCATTCGAATGATTTTTTCTTGAAGCATGATGTCAAAAATGCGTGTTTTGGGTCAGTTTTTGATTAGTTTTTGCCATTTCAACGAGAAAAACCAAGATTGTTTGACATCAAGGTGTTTTTTGAACATACTCAATGTTATTTTTCAATTTTGAGGCTGAAATGGCAACTGTTTGGTTTGGCGCAATGCATTGTGGCGCCCACCAAACTCACGACAAAAGTTCGATCCCCACGAAGGCGTTTTATTAAATTTTCTTCAATATGGATGCAATCTGCTCAAAAAGAATGAAACTAGGTAATTAAGTATTTTTACACTAAACTTTAACCGAATTCTGTAATTATCTATAGGTTTTCTTCAAAAACTGGCCGCTTTGCGGTCTTATCTGGCGGCCTTAGCTTATTTTATTTTATTTTTACGCCGTGAAAAGCTAACATTATATCGATTTAACACTTTCAGTAAAAAATATATTCAAAAGCAGAATAATTGAAATTCAAACAAGGCACATTGATTTTTGACAAACCGATCTGCCAATAATGTCGAAAAGCAACCAAATTTTAATATTATTTTGTTTTTTGTAATTAAAATTACTTATAAAAGATACATTTCAGTTTGTTTTCACAAATCCACGCTCTGTTTATTGAAAAAGTGTGTAATTGTCACATTGCCGGCCGTAAACACCCCGTTTCCGCTGCAGTTTGCACCCAATTTCGACTATAAATAGATTTTTAATGATATTTAGCTATTAATTAAGCATTTTTAATGAATATTTTAAAAATTTTACGCTTTAAAACTTTAACTTATAAAAAAAATATGTTTCGCGCTTTTATCGGCGCGGCTCCTTGCGGCGCCATGCGTACGGCGCCCTGCTCACCCCCGAAACCCCTCAATTTCTGCTTATTTTTCAAATTTCCCAAATTTGAACTTGTCATTTTCAAATTCTCCAAAGAATTCAGTCATTGTCACGGAATGTTGAACTAAATCCGTCTTGACTTGTTTTGCATTTCTCGACTTCCATTGTTCCAAGCCAACTCTTTGATGCTTGCCACTTCGTTATCGACTTTTTCGCTTTGAGACCTTATGAAATTGATAATTTTTGTGTTTTATAGTAATCGATAAATTGAACTAATCGATAATTACTGAAAATGAGAGAAGAAAGTGATGACGAATTGGACGAAGAAGTGGTGGTACCGGTGACGAGAAAGGAGTCCGCTGTGCGGTTTGTGGAGAGAGATAGAGATAGAGAGAGAAAGAGAAAGAGAGAGAGAGAGAGAGAGAGAGAGAGAGAGAGAGAGAGAGAGAATCCAGCCTATGAGAGATATTGCACTACGGTATGACAAGAGACATTACTGTAGCTATCTTACTGTAGTGATTTGAGCAACATTACTGTAGCGCACTCATAAGGATTACGGTAAGGAAAAAAGTCAATTACAGTCCGTGCGTCTACAGGTACTGTAATAAAAACCATGTTTTTTTCATGTGGACTACTGTAGGTGGTCACACGGTATATCGATTACTGTAATCATATAGGAGCCGGTTACCGTATTCATATTACCTTCGGGATACCGTAACACGAATGAGAACAAACATGAGAACAAATTATAAACTTACTGTTTCTAGGTTACTGTATAAACTAGTTTCTAGATTACTGTAACTAACAGTGTCTAGGTTACTGTAACCAACAGTATCTCGGTTACGGTAACTGATCTTGTCTAGGTTGCTACAACTAACGATTTCTTGGTTACTAAACTAACAGTATCTAGTATACTGTAACTAACAGTATATAGATTACTGTAACTAACCGTATGTTGGTTACTGTAACTAGAGCATTTGTTATGGTAGTCAATGACATATGGTTGAAAGTACCGTAACTGAGTAAGTACTACGATTACTGTATTCAGATTGGCGTTACTGATAAACGAGAATAACTGGGGTACTGTAGCTATGGTAAAATTTAGGTTACTGTAACCACAACGTAAGTTGTCTTTTGTTACTGTATGTATAAACAGATCGGAATACGGTAGGGCGCTGTCGGGGTACTGTAGAAGCGGATACGTAGCCGTTCTTTTCGGATTTCTTGATTCCAAAGTTAACGTACCGGGAAACTTAAACCCAAGAGTACGGTATGAAATTACGACTTTTGGGCATTTAATTTGGCCTACCTACGTGAAATTGTGATCTACGTAACATCCCACGTAAGGTTTCTGAAAATCACTAGAACCCCCGTCACTAATCGCTCTCGTAGGGCCTCTTCCTCCCGTCTCCGGAAGCAGCAGCGAGTGCTGCCTGGTTGATAACAGGAATCGACCTGCCAGCTGTCGCTAATCCTTCGTCGCGTGTGCGCATTTCAGATGAGTCGGGTCGCTCGTCTCCAGTTGGCACGAGTTTTTCTGACTTGTCCTTTAGTTGGAGAGACTTGTTTTGATCTGCTTCACTTACCTACTTCTGCCTCTTTGCCTCTTTTCTGTTTCTCTGTCTCTCTGTATCTCTGTCTCTCTGTCTCTCTGTCTCTCTATCTCTCTGTCTCTCTGTCTCTCTCTGTCTCTCTGTCTCTCTGTCTCTCTGTCTCTCTGTCTCTCTGTCTCTCTGTCTCTCTGTCTCTCTGTCTCTCTGTCTCTCTGTCTCTCTGTCTCTCTGTATCTCTGTATCTCTGTCTCTCTGTCTCTCTGTCTCTCTGTCTCTCTGTCTCTCTGTCTCTGTCTCTCTGTATCTCTGTATCTCTGTCTCTCTGTCTCTCTGTCTCTCTGTCTCTCTGTCTCTCTATCTCTCTGTCTCTCTGTCTCTCTGTCTCTCTGTCTCTCTCTGTCTCTCTGTCTCTCTGTCTCTCTGTCTCTGTCTCTCTGTATCTCTGTATCTCTGTCTCTCTGTCTCTCTGTCTCTCTGTCTCTCTGTCTCTCTATCTCTCTGTCTCTCTGTCTCTCTCTGTCTCTCTGTCTCTCTGTCTCTCTGTCTCTCTGTCTCTCTGTCTCTCTGTCTCTCTGTCTCTCTGTCTCTCTGTCTCTCTGTCTCTCTGTCTCTCTGTATCTCTGTATCTCTGTCTCTCTGTCTCTCTGTCTCTCTGTCTCTCTGTCTCTCTGTCTCTCTGTCTCTCTGTCTCTCTGTCTCTCTGTCTCTGTCTCTCTGTATCTCTGTCTCTCTGTCTCTCTGTCTCTCTGTCTCTCTGTCTCTCTATCTCTCTGTCTCTCTCTGTCTCTCTGTCTCTCTGTCTCTCTGTCTCTCTGTCTCTCTGTCTCTCTGTCTCTCTGTCTCTCTGTCTCTCTGTCTCTCTGTCTCTCTGTATCTCTGTATCTCTGTCTCTCTGTCTCTCTGTCTCTCTGTCTCTCTGTCTCTCTGTCTCTGTCTCTCTGTATCTCTGTATCTCTGTCTCTCTGTCTCTCTGTCTCTCTGTCTCTCTGTCTCTCTGTCTCTCTGTCTCTCTGTCTCTCTATCTCTCTGTCTCTCTGTCTCTCTGTCTCTCTGTCTCTCTCTGTCTCTCTGTCTCTCTGTCTCTCTGTCTCTCTGTCTCTGTCTCTCTGTATCTCTGTATCTCTGTCTCTCTGTCTCTCTGTCTCTCTGTCTCTCTGTCTCTCTGTCTCTCTATCTCTCTGTCTCTCTGTCTCTCTCTGTCTCTCTGTCTCTCTGTCTCTCTGTCTCTCTGTCTCTCTGTCTCTCTGTCTCTCTGTCTCTCTGTCTCTCTGTCTCTCTGTCTCTCTGTCTCTCTGTATCTCTGTCTCTTTGTCTCTCTGTCTCTCTGTCTCTCTGTCTCTCTGCCTCTCTGTCTCTCTGTCTCTCTGTCTCTTTGTCTTTCTGTCTCTCTGTCTCTCTGTCTCTCTGTCTCTCTATCTCTCTGTCTATCTGTCTCTCTGTCTCTCTGTCTCTCTGTCTCTCTGTCTCTCTGTCTCTCTGTATCTCTGTCTCTCTGTCTCTCTGTCTCTCTGTCTCTCTGTCTCTCTGTATCTCTGTCTCTCTGTCTCTCTGTCTCTCTGTCTCTCTGTCTCTCTGTCTCTCTGTCTCTCTCTGTTCCCCTCTCTCTGTTCCTCTTTTTCTCTCTACCCCCTCTCTCTCTCTCTCTCTCCCTCTCTCTCTCTCTCTCTCTCTCTCTCTCTCTCTCTCTCTCTCTCTCTCTTTCTCCAAGTTCTCACGTAAAACTACTCAGTGTGTCATAGCTCTCCCTTCTGAATAACATCCGGGCAGAGCGCTTCGCACGCAATTCGCACGGCCAAAACAGCCCCGGGCTGAGATTTCTGAAGGGAATATGTTAATTTCCACGGGATCGAGAGGACATTCGGATTTTCGGAAGGCGTGGTGTCTGCGGAAGCCCATTTCTAGTTTCTTCCTCTCTCACCGAATCAACTGTAGGTCCAATTTTTGAAAACGGTAGTCCAGCTTCGGTGGCCGCAATTACGGTTTATTATCTGGGTACTGTATTTTTGATTATCAGTGAATCATTACATCATCCCCTGTCTAGTGTTTTGTGACAGTATCCCAAATACAGTAAGGTTCGGGTCTATGTATCACTGTAGCCTTGATTCTCAGTGTACGCTATTACCGTTTCGCACCTTTAAGGTTGGGTTACTGTACCAATGATATACCGTAATGGCAGTATAGTAATGTCCACCATAGGAACTGCAACCCTACTTTCCAGAGTACGGTATTTCCTTTGCACCCTTCCGGTTGGGTTACTGTAGCCTAGCTTAAGGGTTGAAATTACGGTATCTAGCTTTTGAGGTACTGTAACTGAGGCTCCCAGCAAGCTTTGGTTTTGGTATACTGTAATATATCTTACATGATCATTTTGGCACTCAACATGAAAGATACTGTAACTCTCACTTCCAGGGAACGGTATTGCCAGTCGGTAGTTTTAGCAAAACTCCGTTGGAGCGTAAGGTATTTAAGGTTTAACATAAGTTTGGGTTAAGGTTGTTAAGGTAAAATGGTGTAAAGTCATAAGGGCTTTAAAGAATAAGGTAGTTAGGGCGAGTATGATGAATAGGGAAGTTAGGTACTACTTTTGACCCCCGAGGTCAGGCACCCCCGACAAGGGTACGGTCTCCTAGGCTACGCTAGGAATGGTTACTAATTTTAAGCATTAAGTAATTGTGGGTTAAGGATATTAAGGTAAAGGTTAAGGTTACTCACATTTGTATCCGACGAAGCGATAAGGATGAGCTAGGGTTGTTAGGGCGGTGCTATGGGTAATTGAACCGTTCTGTTGGCCCAAAGCACCTTTTCGCTTTTCTAAACCCCAAAAGCGAAAATTTTTGCAGAACGCGGCTTTTCGGCGTCTTCCAGTCTGCCTAATGCATAGTTTCCCCCATCGACAGGTGCCTTAATTGTAGATCTCACCACCTGCGGGCGCTTTGCCTTCAGAAGCCTATCTGGGCTTCAGAAGGCTAGCCCTGTATTTGAAGTGACTTCTTCAGACGTCCCCTACCATCTCCGATTGGAAGTAGTTTGCTGCTCGCGCGCCACCCAGGAAGCGCGTCTTCCGTCATAATTCGCCTTTCCTCTCCCCCGGCTATCATCCGCGTTGCCACGGCACCCAGGGCCAGGGCCTCAAAATAGCCTCATCTCCGCCCCGTACGCTCTGTTTTTCTATCTACTACACGAACACACTCCTTATATTTTCCTTGCTTTGTTAATTTTAAAACTGCGACAATGAATTGGGCTTAATGGCAGGTAGAGACGGCGCGCCGGGGTGAGGTTGTTTCGCGTTTCATCCGATTTTGTTGAGCTTCATTCATCTACTTAGGGTACCTAAGGTTGCTTTCTCTTAAGGTAACTAAAGTTTCCCTCTTTAAGGTAGTTACGGTTACTGTGCATTCCTTAACACTACTAGCGTGCGCCTTCTTAGCAGACTTCAGGTTTTCTTCAGGTAACTAACGTTTGACTCCTTAAAGTAGTTACGACTATTTCATGCATCTTTAAGACAACTAGTGGTTTTTAGTTTAAGGCTAACTAACTAAAAGATTTGTCTCCTTAGGTTAAGTAAGGTTAATTCATTCTCTAAGGTCAAAAGTGTGCCTCGCGAAATCGACCACATCCTTACGAAGGTTCGAATCCTTAGCGCGCGAAAGTGTTTCGATGTTTCCTTAAGGTAACTAAGGTTTTTTTCCCTAAGGCGAAGGTACCTGAAGTTACCTTAATGCAACAAAGGCTTACATTTACCTTTTTAAGGTAACGACTAGCATCTTGCTTAAGATAGGTTTGGTGCCAAGTTTCCTTAAGGTGACTAAGGCTTGCCCGTGCAGTAAGGGACGTTGTTTGATGCTCATAGCTAACGAAGGTTTTGTATCTTAGGGTAGATAAGGTTCTTTTCACAACCAAAAAGTATACTTCCTTACCACGACTAAGGTTTTTCCCTTAACGTGAACTCTTTTTACCTTCAGCCAACTAACCACAAGTTTGCCATCCTGACGGTGACTAAGGTTTCTGAGGTTACCTTGAAGTAAAACAAGTTGTTTCCTAAAGGTCATTAATACCTTTAGGTTACCTATAGCATACCAAGGTTTGACTTTGCCTTATTAACGTAACAACTTACAGTTTTCTTAAGGTAGCTAAAGTTCACCTCCTTAGAGTTTCTAAAGTTTCTTGACATTCCTTTTTAGGATACTAAGGTATCTAAACACTATAAAGTTAAGGCATTCGACCCAAAGTGAATTAAAGGAATCTGTTATTTAGCTAATGTGACTCTTGTCTATCTCTTAAAGGCGACCATTGAACTCGTTGTTTCTTTAAGGATAAGGTTTGACTATTTAATTTAGGGTGACTAAGGTTTCCTCGCTAAGGTAACAAAGGTTTGACGTTAAGGTTCTTCTTGGGTTAGCTCATTTCCTAATCACCGGGATATGCTCTATTCTGCGTTTACAGGCTGCTAAACGTAGGTCAAATGTTATTTGCACAAGTTTGTAGCGAAATGTCAATTCGTAGACTCGAACGTTGTCTAATACTTTTTCCTTTCAATGCATTTTTACCGTATTTAAGCAATTTTCCTCTCTTTTCCTCTTTTTAGCCTCCTCTTTAGCAAAATGTTGGTGGGCGACACGTTCGGCTACTACCAGTTGGTTCTGCGGAAACACTCTTGCAGGTAGAGCAAAGTAAACGTTACTTTTCTAGATGACATCTAAAATTAATACTCGATTAGGTCCAGTTTCCTTTAATGATGTTGCTTGACGAATGTTGCCCGTGAATGACGTAATTACGGACGAGTCAAATCGTCAATGACGTCATTTGTCGGGCTCATGCAAAGGGGATTTTGGCGGACTTAGAATTAGACTGAGTGGACTAGGAATTACATTTTTTGTCATGTGTGGGAGGGATTTGCGAGTTCTAGAGAAAGAGAAGGAGAGAGAGAGAGAGAGAGAGAGAGAGAGAGAGAGAGAGGAGAGTTCTGAGGGCTAATGAGGGATAGAGACATAGAGATATTGAGGGATTAGGCTGTGAGGTTCACCAGTGATATTGAGGCATTGAGTCGAATAGACATAAACACCTAGATACAGTGAGACAAATAGAAATTGAGGCAAATATACCTCGAGACATAGAGAAACTCATGTATAGAAACATATTTGAGAGAGAGAGGGATTGAGGCACTAAGACCGGGAGACATTGCGAAAACAGCGTCTCTGTAAGATTCGAGCGGAATGACTGTCTCAGGAAAAAGTTGACAGTCTTAGAAAAAAAGTTTACAGTCTTAGACAGCCAATTTTCGACCGAAAATTGGTCTGTAACCTTCCCAGGGCCCATCAATATTTTTATTTTTCGACCTGGGTTACGGTAGGGTACTGTAATTTTTCAAAATTGGTCAAAATGACAAATGTTTATGAAACTAATGTTTATTTGAGAGCTTATGCAGTGAATAAATCAAATATATCCCTAAAATGGCAAAAATATGATGCCATTCCACACATGAGTCGTAAAACGCCAAAAATGTAGAATTTTGTGTTAAAAGTTGTAGTTTTTCGCATTTTTCGACCTTTGACTTAAAAGTTGCACAAAACGGCAGTACCTTGGTTGAATTCTCCGTGTTTTTGGGCACATTTAAGAAAAATCAAAGTCCGAAAATCTACGTGACCTTCATGACGAAAATCGACTTTGAAGATGAATTCGTCCATCGATCCGATTAGGAAAAAATTCAAATTTGGTAGGTCAAATTTTTTTTTTGCTCAACCGGCAGAAAACATTTTCACCATGTATCAGAAAGATAGGTCAAGTGTTTTGTTAGTTTGGTTAAATTTTCGAGCAAAAATTATTTTTGACCTACCAAAAGTGATTTTTCCCCTGATCAAATCGATAGAAAAATTCATCTTCAAAGTCAATTTTCGTTATAAAGGTCACAGAGTTTTTTGGGCTTTTTTTTTCAAAATATGCGCAAAACACGGAGAATTGTGTAATTTTTATGTCAAAGGTCGAAATATGCGAAAAAGCTGCAATTTTAAAACTGCAAAACTGCAAAAATTACGCCTTTTTCGAGGTTTTAGGAGAGAGGTAGAGAGGCAGAGAGAGAGAGAGAGAGAGAGAGAGAGAGAGAGAGAGAGAGAGAATGAGACTTAAAGTAACTGAGACATTTTCAGATTACGCTACATCCTCCACCAGCTAAACTCCGGTCAACTCCCTCTCGAAGACCTCAAACGCAACATCGAGTATGCGGCTCTTGTGTTGGAAACGGCGTATATGGACGAAACTAGGTAAGGCCTTAACCTTCTTCGAGTTACGGAACCAGTCACCCTAGGCGTATCTGCGACGAAGATGACGATCTAGCCGAGGTCACTCCGGAAACCGTGCCCGATGAAGTCCGCGAGTGGTTGGCAGCCACGTTTACCCGTCAAAACGCCGGGAAGAAGAGGGAGAAGCCGAAGTTCAAATCAGTAGCTAATGCTATTAGGACGGGAATCTTCTTCGACAAGTGAGCTGTGCTGTCTAGATGACATTTGAGTGTGCCGTGTGTTCACCCACCTGGAGAGGTCACATGTTCCGCGGAGGGGAAGGCCAAAACTGTTTTTTTTTTGAGTTCAAAATGTACCTAAAAGCGGTTTTTATGCAACTGCGCCGAAAACGCCGAAAACAATTAGCTAAAAGCGATCTCAAGTGCTTTTTGCGCCTAATTGCACGCTAAAAGTGTTTGATATACCCAAACTCGTGTTTGATCTACTTTATGTCCCTTTCTTAAAAGTTATTTTGAAACTGTTTTTGTTAAACCTTAAGATCACCTAAAGTACTTAAGCTGGTATCTTGAGCGCTTAAGGTATCACCTTACCTTGCGCTCTTAAGGATACTTTTAAAGCGATCTTAAATGCGTTTTGTGTCTTATTACCTGATAAAAGGTGTTTGATCTACCCAACTTCATGTTTTGATCTACTTTATATCCTTTCTTTAAAATTTCTTTTAAAACCGTTTTTTGTAAGACCTTAAGACCACCATAAGTTCTTAAGGTGGTACCTTAAGAACTTAAGGTTTCGCCTTACCTTAAGCACATAAGGGCACCTAAATTTCAATCTAGCTTTATTTGATCGCAAAATGTACCTTAAAAACGCTTTTTAATGCAACTACGCAGGAAATTCAAATATAACCGTAATAAAATTTCCTTCAAAGCGATCTAAAGTATTTTTTGTCTCTTTTTACACACTAACGCTTCTTTGATCTACCCAACTTCAAGTTTTGATCTACTTTATGTCCCTTTCTTTAAAAGGTTTTCGTGAGATATACCCCGTTTTTTGCTCAACGTACATTTAACTACTTTAAAGTAATATGATAAAAAACATAAGATAAAAAGAGGGATTTTTGTAGAATTAATTTTCAAATGCAAAAACTTGGCCGGCTCCCCTCCGCACCCCCAGCACGACCACGTGCTTGGGTATTTCACTTTCTCTGTCCTCTCCTCCCCTCTCTCTATTTCTCTAACTGCCTCCTCTTTCTTTCCTATAAACACCAGAGTTGTATCAATTGATAACACGAAACGTGGTTATCACTTGCAAATTTCAAAATTGCAGAATCTTAAAGGGCTCGTAAGGGGCCTTTTCAGAATCGCATGCTAATGAAGACTTGGCAAGCATTTTGCGCACGGCCGTAGTCTGGAGCGGTGTTCGGAAAAATTATTTCAATTGAAATGGCTCGATTAGCATACGTTCCATTTCCAATCAGAAAAGGCCCCTTACGGGCCCTTTAAGAAGCAACATTTTACTTCAAGAAAACGGATTATTAGTTGATAAATCAATTATATAGATTGAATTCCGGCTCGAAACTCATTTTTCGCACCTCTACTTACATTTTTCCCAAAAGATGGGGTTGTTTCCTAAATGAGACTAAGGATTCTTAATTTTAACTTAAGTCAACTAAGATTTGCCTTTGTAGCGAATGTTCTCATAACGTCAAATAAGTTCATCGCCTTAAGATGTTTCCAGTTAAGGTAACATTTAGATGACTAAACTCTATTGATTATCCGTTAAGGTAACTAAGGAGAAATGTGACCAGAAAGTGCTTAACGTTATCTTAAGGTTACTACTTTTCGTTACGGGTGCACATTTTTGAGTATATCTTCTGTGTGCCCTTCGTTTACACCCTGTTAACCAACGGTCACTTTACCTTTCACAGTTTTATCAAATGTTATACGGGATTAAGGTAACCTTAAGGATCTTAATGTCTACTTAATGTAACTAAGGCCTGTTCTCTTAACTTAACTTTGCTCATTAAGGTAACTCAGTGTAATTGATGTTCCACACTATTTAGGGTGAACTTTCTATGGTTTATATGTTAGGATCTTTAAATGTAACTAAGATTTTCCTTATGAAGGTAGCTAAGGTTGTGGGGGCTTACTTTAAGGGAACTACTTTTCGATGTTCGTTAACTAAGGCTGAACTCCTTAAGATAACTAAGCGTACTTTTCCTTTAACACCCCCGCCCTTAACACAACTTAGGAGTAGCATTATAATGCTTGTACGTTAGCTTCTCTTAATGTAACTAAGGTTTGTCTCCTTAAGATAGCTAAGGGTTTTTGATACAACATTAAGGGAACAAAGGTGTTAGCGTAAAATAACTCAGTTCTTTTGGTGATTTTTTGTGGGTTGCCGTACATTTCCCATTAACTTGCGTGCCCTTCGTTTACAATATGTTAAACAGCGGTCAAACGATCTTTCACAGTGTTCTCAAACGCCCTTAAGCAGACTTTACCCTTATAAAAGCGATGGCGCCGCAGCGCGTCGAACCGCTGCAAATCATAACACTTTTTTACCTTTTGAAAATTCAAATTGGTTTTTTGTAACAAAAAAAGTTCATATAAACAGTTTTCTAACAAATTTGTAAAGAAAATAACTTTTAACAATGTAACGGTGTGTGAATGGGACTGTGCTCTGCCTGTTCTGTCTGCTGAGGACCTCTCACGTGATGCACCGCCCTTCCTCACGCACTCCTACACGTTCTCAAGAATTCAGTTCCAGGTTGTTCCGCAAGCAGCAGAGTGTGCAATGCCCCATTCCCAATGAAATTGTCGATCTCATGAGGGTACTTCAAATTTCCTTAAAAATCGTTAATTTCAATCTTCAGGAGGTCAATTCTTGGTCATTCAACCCCTTCCAACTGAATGAGATCTCAGAAGGACATGCACTGAAGTATGTCGGATTTGAGCTCTTCAACAAATACGGGTTCATGGACAGGTTTAAGGTGAAATCAATCAATAAATCGATAAACTGATGATGTTTTTAGATCCCCCTACCCCAATTTGAGAACTACCTTTTGGCATTGGAGCAGGGTTACTCGAAACATAACAACCCTTACCATAATGTGGTTCATGCTGCTGATGTGACGCAGAGTTCTCACTTCATGCTGAGTCAGACTGGATTGGCGGTGAGTCTCTCTCTCTCTCTCACTCTCTCTCTCTCTCTCTCTCTCTCTCTCTCTCTCTCTTTCTATCTCTGTCTCCGTATAAACGTATCTCATTTTTTGCATATCTCATGTCTCTTTTCATGTCTCAACGCCTCAGCTATGTAGAAGGGGGAATTTCAATTCCTCTCTGAGGGGTATATCAAAGTCTCAGTCTCAGTCTCACTCTCAGTCTCTCTCTCTCTCTCTCAAAATGTCTTAAAACTTAAAAAAAACATCCAAATGTCTCATTTCTTAAACGTTTGTAAACCTTTATGTAGAAATACCTCAATTTCTACCTCTTAGTCTCAAGGTGTCAAATTCCTCTCAAAATCTCCTGCCTCAGGTATTAAAAGTCACAAAAATCACATAACTCCTGAATATTCACCTCTTCGCCCGCCTCGGATCTCAAAATTCCTGTCTCAATCTTAAAATGTCCCACTACCTCAAAATCATTGTTTTCTGTCTCTTTCTGTCTTCGCCTCCTTCAGAAAATCTCAAAAACCGTTTCATTCCTCACATCCAATTTCAAGGTCTCTTGTTTGTCTCAAAGCACGCAGTTTGCCCAGTGTGTGCATTTTTCTCTCAATGTTTCACCTATTGGTCTCGAAGTCTCAGTCTCAATGCCTCTTTTCCGTTTTCCCTCTTTTTATGTCTCACTCCTGGTTTGAGTAAAATAACGTCCCCCCAGTCTCTTATTCTCTCTACTTCAACAACTCTGTGTTTATCGAATTCAATGTCTCACATGCCTCTATTTCTCACCCCCTCTCTCTCTCTCTCTCTCTCTCTCTCTCTAAAACAGTTGTTTTTCAGAGCAGTCTCGGCGATTTGGAACTATTAGCAGTCCTCTTCGGCGCTCTAATCCACGACTACGAGCACACCGGACACACAAACAACTTCCACATCCAATCAGGGTTTGTTATTCTTTTTTATCTATTTTTATTCCCTAATCGGAGATTTACAAGAGAAAAATCTCTGTTTTCATATACAAAAATTAAACAAATTGCCATTTTCAGCTCAAACTACGCTCTTTTGTACAACGACCGAAGCGTTTTGGAAAATCACCACGTTTCTTCCTGCTTCCGTTTGATGAAAGACGAAGACAAAAATATATTTACCCACCTTACAAGAGATGAATTCAGGTTTTAATTTTAAATTTTGAAAAGTAAAATTTTCAAAATTTTCAGAGAATTGAGAAATATGGTTATTGAAATAGTATTAGCTACTGACATGTCAACTCACTTTGTACAAATCAAGACAATGAAAAATATGCTGAGTTTGCCGGAGGGGTACTGTAGAATTATCGATTGATTATTGATTGCGAATTTCAGAATTGATAAGAATAAGGCTCTTTGTTTAATTGTACACGCTTGCGATATTTCTCACCCGGCAAAGCCTTGGGATCTCCATGATCGATGGACTGCTGGGGTTTTGGAGGAATTCTTTAGACAGGGTGGGTTAAAGAGAGAGAGAGAGAGAGAGAGAGAGAGAGAGAGACAGAGACAGAGAAACAGAGAGACAGAGAGACAGAGAGACAGAGAGACAGAGAGACAGAGAGACAGAGAGACAGAGAGACAGAGAGACAGAGAGACAGAGAGACAGAGAGACAGAGAGACAGAGAGACAGAGAGACAGAGAGACAGAGAGACAGAGAGACAGAGAGACAGAGAGACAGAGAGACACAGAGAGACAGAGAGGGCCAATGAGACGTACACATAGAGAAGTCCTCTTTAAGGAGACCTCGAAGCCTCAATGGGCCTACCGTACTCTCCTCTCTGTGACAGACATACCGTACACGTAGCTGACAGTCAAATTGGTGAGTTACTGAAGTTAGAACTTTAAAGGACTATTTCAGGTTTCATTGATTTTATCGTCGAGCCAACTATGGTAGTTTGTGGAGAACTCCTCACTAAGATGGTAGAGCCTTTGGTCTCACTTCCTCCCTCGGACACCCTCTTTCCTCCCGGAAACGATCAGAACGAGTCGACGAGTCCTTCGAACGCTCTTTCGCCTCTGCCTCCGGATATGTGAGTTCACCTCTTTGAGATCTCTCTATCTTTCTATCTCTCTTCCTCTCTCTCCCTAACACCTCTCTTTTAGGCGTCGTGGCTCCTCAACCACTCCCACTTCGATTCGCCGATTACCCCTCAACTACTGTGGAAAATTGGAAATCCCCAACCCTTGGATGCGATTTTTGCACGAGAACAAGGCTAACTGGAAGGAAAGAGCAGCCAAGGGTTAGTAATTTGTTAAAATCACTAAACTCGACAACATTTTCAGAAGAGGAAGAGAGAAAACGACAGGAGGCTAAGGAAAATGGAGAGGCGAAGGAGAACGGGAATGACAAATGATGATGATGATCCTCTGGAGGAGCCCCTCGCCTCCAGGGTAGATATGCTGTACAGATATACAAATGATGATAAATATTCTTGCCTGAGATATACAAATTCCTAGTTATAGCTGTCGCCAAACGAGCATCGGCTGTTTAAAGCCGCTTTTTCTCTGCGTCGGAATCTCGCACGGCTGCTGCATTAAGGACGTTTTTGGCAGGGTGCTCGTTTGGCGACAGCTATATAGCATCAGTTTCAAATAAACATCTCAACTAACCGCCTATGCCGATGTCGTACGGGTGCAGGCCGCACTGGACGACGATGTTAGCCGCACTGCGCCCCAGCTGACTTACAGGAGCTATAGCTTTCGACCAAAAACTTTCCCTTTCGACCCTTGCGTATGAAACGCAGGCGGGAGAGCGTGCAATTGACTGCCGCAGAGGTAAAGTCGCATTACCCCCCCCCCCCCGTATTGGGCGCCAGGTCGTAAATATGATCCTATTGCAGTCGGCGCCTGTAACGTAAACATTCTTTTTCATCTTACAGTTGTTTATATAACGAAAATAATAAAACGCTACCGTGTTTGTCTGTGTGTGTAGTGGATCAGCGGAAGCTCACGCGTTCATTTCCCCCCGAGGGGAGGGTGAGGTAGGCCGTAGGCCGAGCTTTACGTGCTTCACACAGGTTTCACGGCCGAATGCCGAGTAATGAGTGACCGTAGGCCACGAATGTTTGCGGCCGCAGGTCGCGACCCAGGAGGGTGCGCGCCGTTGCCGCGCGTACCCTCCTGGTAACGAAAAAAATCCGAACACATATGATCTAGTGGATGGAAGAAAAATATCGACCCTTGTCTGAATTGGGGGTCTCTCATTCCATGTCTCGCTTTCTAGGTCGTTTCCTTTATCTCTTTCGTCCTCGCTCCATTTTTTGTTCTCTCTCTCTCTCTCTCTCTCTCTCTCTCTCTCTCTCGCTCACTCTCTGTTGGGCACTTTCTCTCACTTTCTCTCATTTCGTACCCGTATCGAAATCTTCTCCGATTCTCCTCTTCTCCGCATCTGTCTTTCACACGGCCGCATCTTCTCCCCCTTTTTCAAAACAGTTTCCCGCCAGATGTGACGAATCCCCGTCGTCTCGAGTTTAAAAAACGGTTTGAAACGATAGTTATAGGGCGTGGCTTAAATTGCCCGTTCCGATTGAAACATTGTTGAAAACATTCGAGTGAGAAGGCGGGGCATAATTGGTCCTATGGATTTGAAAGCGGCCGAACTTTATACCCAACTTCAAAAAATTGAGCTGACGAACATCGTAGGGGGCGTGGCTAAATTTTACCCTTCAAACCGATTTCTTCTTTGTTATGGCTTGGCTTAAAACTCCCCCCCCCCTACAAAACTTCACCTTTGTTCCTTGTTAGTTTTTCGGTTTATTCGTGTATAAATATAAACAGTTTTCGCTGTATATAAATAGAAAAATGAAGTGCCTGTCTCAGGTTCTTCTATTTCAAATGAAAACCTTCACACCCTCATACGACTCCTCAGACAGTTGTATTTTCCCGGCTTCTGTCGTATGGAAATAAAGACATCAGTTCATCCCACGCCCCTGGACAATCAGGACTGTATTACCTCTCTCTCACTCTCTCTCTCTTTCTCTCTCCCTTCATCTCCCTCCATCACCCTCTCTTCCTCTATTCTTCTCTCCACAGTCTCAGTTCTCATCTTCGCTTCCCTCCGCATCAGTTCCCTGGGCCGCCTCCCCTCTCTCCCATCTTTCGAAACGTTTTCGCGCCAGATATGACGAATCCTCCGCCCCTCGAGTGCAACCATTATAATCAATGCCGCCCGCGATCATCGGCGGTTCCCCTCCAAACAACTTATTTTTCATTTTGTCATACCTTTCTTAAAAAAAAACCTTTCTTTTGTATTCCTGTATTTTATGTATATTGTAAGTACTCGACAATTGCAATTTTAGTCCTCTTTTCAAATTGCTCTTTCTCTTTTTTCAAAAATATTATTTTACAGGTAGAATATACATTTCTGCCTAGTATTCATGAAGAAAAGTTTTAATAACTGGAGTTGGAGATTATAAGAAGAATGAAGTAGCTTAGCTGCATACTGCCGGATGCTTCCAGGTCAGTTATACTCTCTCTTTCTCTCTTTCTATCTGTCTCTCTGTCTATTTGTCTCGCTGTCTCTCTCCCTCTCTCCCTCTCTCTGTCTCTGTCTCTGTCTCTGTCTCTGTCTCTGTCTCTGTCTCTGTCTCTGTCTCTGTCTCTGTCTCTGTCTCTGTCTCTGTCTCTGTCTCTGTCTCTGTCTCTGTCTCTGTCTCTGTCTCTGTCTCTGTCTCTGTCTCTGTCTCTGTCTCTGTCTCTGTCTCTGTCTCTGTCTCTGTCTCTGTCTCTGTCTCTGTCTCTGTCTCTGTCTCTGTCTCTGTCTCTGTCTCTGTCTCTGTCTCTGTCTCTGTCTCTGTCTCTGTCTCTGTCTCTGTCTCTGTCTCTGTCTCTGTCTCTGTCTCTGTCTCTGTCTCTGTCTCTGTCTCTGTCTCTGTCTCTGTCTCTGTCTCTGTCTCTGTCTCTGTCTCTGTCTCTGTCTCTGTCTCTGTCTCTGTCTCTGTCTCTGTCTCTGTCTCTGTCTCTGTCTCTGTCTCTGTCTCTGTCTCTGTCTCTGTCTCTGTCTCTGTCTCTGTCTCTGTCTCTGTCTCTGTCTCTGTCTCTGTCTCTGTCTCTGTCTCTGTCTCTGTCTCTGTCTCTGTCTCTGTCTCTGTCTCTGTCTCTGTCTCTGTCTCTGTTTCTGTCTCTGTCTCTGTTTCTGTCTCTGTCTCTGTCTCTGTCTCTGTCTCTGTCTCTGTCTCTCTCTCTCTCTCTCTCTCCGTCTTTAAGTCTTTCTACCTCTGCCAAAACTGCTGTTTCAGAAAACTGGAATCTAATCCCTCTGATGAATCCTCAGGTGAGCAATGGGCGGCAGGAGCAAGAAAACTATGAATTGGGAAGATGAGATTGAGAGTGAGTTGATTTCCCCAACACCTTATAAAAGCCCATTCAAGGAATTATGGACATGAACGATGTTGGGCTGGAATCGAACGACTGAAGACGTTTTGCTCTATATATAGCACTCCTGCTCATATAATGTTTATATTCATATGCATAATTATTTTAAATTGAATTAATTTATCTTCCCTGCCTCTCTCTCTATTGCTAATTAGCGTTTTGAACGTAATTATATTTATCATCATCCCATTAGTCACAATAAAAAAGTTTTTAAATTGTCTTCCTAAAGAGAAAATCAGAGAGAGAGATAGAGAGACAGAGAGACAGAGAGACAGAGAGACAGAGAGAGAGAGACAGAGAGACAGAGAGACAGGGAACCAGAGAGACAGAGAGACTGAGAGACTGAGAGACCCTCTTGTCAGGGCGCCAGTTTCCCTTTATGTCTCCTAGTCTCACTCCGCCGTTTTTCTCACTCAAGCGCCTCTCCTCACTCCTCTTTCGAAACAGTTTTTCGCCGAAATGGCAAAATCCTAGCCGTCCCCTGGACATTAATGAAAAATCTCCTTTTTTTTTTCTCCTTTTTTTTTCTCTTTCCCTTCATCTCCCTCCATCACCCTCTCTTCCTCTATTCTTTCTTCCTCTATTCTTACTTTCTTACTCTCTCTATTTGGTTCCTTCTCTTCCTCCAAAAATTCCTCCATTCCGTGCGCGGCTTGCATATTTCTCCTCTTCTCCGCCTCAGTCTCGGTCTCTCATCTCTCTAATCCTCTAGAAGCGGTTGGGACTATTCCGACTCTCTCTCTCTCTCTCTCTCTCTCTCTCTCTCTCGCTCTCTCTCTCTCTCTCTCTCTCTCTCTCTCTCTCTCTGTATTACCCTGTGTTCTTCTCTCCCGGTCTCAGTGCTTATCTTCCTTCCTCTCCTCCGTCTCTGTCTCTCACACGGCCGCCTCTCCTCTCCCCTCTTTCAAAACAGTCTTCCCGCCAGATATGACGAATTTCTGCCGCTTCGAGTGCAACCATTATAATCAATGCGGCACATGATCATCGGTGTTTTCCCCTCAAAGAACACGGTTTTATTTTTGCCATACCTTCCTTTGGCTCTACTCTTTTTTATATTTCTGTCATTTATGTATACCTTAACCCCTCGATTATTGCAATTTTAGCCCATTTTTCACGCTGGTTTTTCTCTTAATTTTAAACTATATCACATTATAGGTAGAATATACATTTCTGCCTATTTTTCACAAAGAATAGAAGAAAAATAACTGAAGGTAAAGGCATTTTTAAATTGAAGAGTAGACTAAAGACTATATTTTATATAACAGAAGATTGGCCTGATTATTCCTTGTTAAGGTTGGTTTACGATTCTCTCTCTCTCTCTTTCTCTCTCTCTCTCTCTCTCTCTCTCTCTCTCTCCTCTTGGTCTTTGCCCAATTCCATTCAATTTTTCATATCAAGTTTTAAACTCCTGTTTCAGAAAAACCGAATTGAATTCTTCTGATGAACCCTCTTCTTGGCAGCTTGGATGGACATGCGAGAGATGAAACTTTAGATCGGTTTTCTAAACTCTGAGGTAAGACGATTTTAGTCAATTTTGCTTAAAAACACTATTAAGGTCTTAAAGACACAATGGATGGCATCAAACTGGATTGGATCTAAAGAAGACTTTGTCCCACATTTCCCCCTTCTAATTTGCGTTGGATTTGTTGACAGAAGTTCGAAAATTTTGAATTTCCTGATAATTTTTTGTATGATCCAATTTTTTGAAATTGCTTTAATCGGCCCTCACTACCTCCACTGATGATTTACCTTGCCAGCATGAATTTATTAGTTTTGTTTTCAACTCTACATAAACGAGATTTTGAGTGTTCTTGGATAGTCAGAGAGAGAGAGAGAGAGAGAGAGAGAGAGAGAGAAAGAGAAAGAAAGAAAGAGAAACACATAGAGAGCAGAATAGAGTGAGGCGCCAGGTGAACCATGCCCTCACCCCTCCTTTGAAAAAGTCTCCCGCCGAGCCCGCCTGGCGCACCCCCGCTGCGTACACGAGTCGGGCACCAGATTCCCCCCAAATCTCCATGTCTCACTCCGTCGCCTCTCCTCACTCTTCTTTCGAAACCGTTTGCCGCCGATCTTACGAAAGAAACACAGTCGGTCTCTGGTGCACTAATGAAATCAATACCGCACTTGATCATCGCCATTTGCGCCAAGCAAGGGCCGCGGCTTTTTAGCTCCCTCCGCTTTTTCACACAGCTTTTTCACCCAAATGTGCCTAGGAGAGCGGCTTTTTTAAACGTTCTCACACTTTCTCACTCAATTGGCCATGATTCATCTTTATTCGCTGACAGCTCTCTCTCTCTCTCTCTCTCTCTCTCTCTCTCTCTCTCTCTCTCACTCTCTCTCTTTTAGTTCATCCTCTCTCTCCCTCTCTTGATCCCTTCATTTCGTGCGCGCCTCGCATTGCCTCTCCTCTCCTCCGCCTCTGTCTCTCACATGACCGCCTCTTCTCTCCCCTTTTTCAAAACAGTTCTCCCGCCAGATGTGACGAATCCTCTCCGTCTCTAGTGCACCCCTCATAAACAATACCGAATATGATCTTTGGCGTTTTGCCCAGAAACAACACTTTCCATTTCGTCTCTGTTTTCCACGTTTGCCTTAAATGAGCGTTTTCAGTTTGCATTTTAGCCTCCTTTTCTGTACCTTGAATTTTGTTCTGAACCAAGGAAAATAGAGGAATGGCTACGAATACCTGAAGATGAATAATGATGGAACCATATGTTTTCTATTTAGTTGTGTTTTTGAGCTATATTTTTATTACTCCCAATTAAAGATATTCACTAAACGAGTTTTCTTTAACAGCTGAAGATAGAGATAAAGAGAGAGACTAATAGAGATAGAGAGAGAGAGAGAGAGAGAGAAAATAGATGTTTAGAGGGAGAGAGAGGCATCTGTTGACTGTCCGTTTTCCCCTTTTCAGCAGAACCCCCGCTGAGCACGCCTGGCGCACCCCCGCTGCGCGCGCGGGCCGGGGCACCAGATACCCTTCAAGTCTCTTTCTCTGCATCTGCCTCACTCGGTCGCCCCTCTTTCGAAACACAACCCGACCCCTGTGCACTAAGAAATCGATATCGCATATGATCATTGCCATATGCGCCTAGGGCCGGGGCCTTTTTTAAAATCCCTCCTCTTTTTCACTCAGTTAACCTGGAGTCGCTTTTACGTTCATCGTTTTTTGGTTATTTTGCTTTGAAACGCCGAATCCAAGACAGTCTCATTCTCCGTTTTTCGCTTTTCAACAAATAATTAGCATTTCTCCCAGTTTCATTAAAAAAAAGTATTTTGACGCATCGTTTTTGCTTTTTACCCTGTTCCCTCTGTCAGACGTACTTTCTGGCCTCGCTCTCGCTTTTTGCGGTCTAAGTCTTTCGTTGTGATACCCTATTATCGAAAATGCTTATTTTCTTCGTTGAACAAAAAGTTTTAGCGCCAAAAATTGCGAAGCCCCACCGTCTCGAGTTCAACAGCCAAAACAAATTTCTAACATGATCGTTCATCGAAAACAAAGATTATCCTTCATATTTTGAACTATTCTGTTCCCTCTTTGCTTTGTACCAAAATGTGTTATGTTTTACTTATTTTTCAGGCTGGAACATACTTTTCCGGCTATATACTCTTCAAATCGAAAAGAATTGTTATTTGCGGAGATGGAACTTCGCAACAACCGCAGCCTACACCTGTACCCATAACTTCAACAGGCACGTTGATGACATCACTTGAGGGAAAATCACATTGAACCCTCCATCCTTGAGTAGAGGTCTAAAACAACCACCCCCCTCCCCCCAACTTTGGAAAAGTCAAATAATCCCCATAGCTTATAGGGGAAGGACCGCGTTAAAAATATTTTCTGGACTTGTTATAAATGAGTAGATCTCATTCTTATGATTCAGAAAAGTGTCCCATTTTCTCTTTTTGTAGCAAAATGAACCAAATTAGGAGCGTCTGAAGTTTAGTTAAAAATATCGTTTGAATAGCGCGCAATTCTGCGTCTCCCTTGTCCCCGCGCTCTCTCGCCTTTATCTGTCGTGTAGACGTGCACCGGTTGCAGTCCAAAACATATAAAAGGGGTATGTTTCAAAATTGTGGCAACGGTATCTATTCAATGAAGTTGTTATTACAGAAATTTGAAAAATGAATTTTACGAGGTCCTTCCCCTTTAAGTGGTGATTTCTCGAACTCCAGGGTTAAGATCTATTGCAACCCCAATGGTTTGGGAAACATCCAAGCAAACCCTTCTAAAATGTTTCAACCCAACCCAAATCTTGTAGGTTGAAGTCCGATTCGGACCTCCACCTTTACTTGGGAAATGGTTCCGACCAACCGTGCATGTTTATTGTGAGGAAACGAACGCGCATTTTCAGCCGCCCGACGCGTGATGCCTCCTTGGCCTGTGCCTCAGCATTCGCCATCTCAGCCAGTTCATTCCTGGATCAAGCATAGAATACTACTACCATGCCAAATAACAAGAACAGGTTGGTTTTGTTTCATACCTAGCGGCCAAGTGCTCATTGACGACTTTTGTGAAATTATAGTATTGTAGCATTGTTTCCCTTTGTCTTTGGGTAAGGTACAATTAGAAACCCCAAAAAAAAAACAACCCCACAACCCTGTACATAAAAGTGTCTTTCTTTTGGCAAAACTGTAGTACAACCCCCTTTTTCAGATGAATAGTTCACAATATCACTAGTTCCATAAAAAAAGATCCAATTCAAGTCCCTTTTCAGTTGTTGAATGTGTCTCTCATCACTGCGTCCGTTTCAACGTCACCCTACCCCTCGCGCAGGCTGCTTGACCGGGACTCTCGAAAACATACCGGAAGAAATCGTGTATACTGGATCCCTCAGAACTGCGACAATGTAATGTTTCTATCTTTACGTCAATGTTTCCTTGCTTTAGAATCGCTTTCGTGCCATCATCTTCCTGAAGATTCACCTGCGAAATACAAGAAGCAAAGATACGAACATGACACTATCGGTCTCCTTAACACCCATTGATAAATAAAATTGTCTTTGACAATAAACCTCTTTGTAAAATATCATGTTGGTTGTCGCAGTGTGGCCACAACTTTCTTATTCGCGGAAGTTTTATGTAGAGAAGGAGAATCATATGGTTTATGACATATGAGACAATCGAATAGCCAACTGACGAAAAAAAGGGCCGCCAATAGAAATATTCCTAATTTATTGATTATCTTTTGTAGTTTTAAAAAGTTCAATAGATATCTTCAGAAATCATCATACCTTTTTTACATGTGGTCACAACGTGGTTGTTTGCGCGCACCATGCTGGGGACAAAAGAGTCATTCAAAGAGTAAAAATGATTTATAAAAATGAGACGCGGGTGTGAAACTGGCGATTGTTGAAAGTAAGAAGCTCAATGGAGACTGTGAGAATGAGAAGAGATCTGAAACGGAGGATAGACAAAGAGATGTCGGCAACATCTGAGGGATGACTAAAGAAGATTCAGCTGGAAAGTCGATTATCCAGAGAACGGGAAGAGGGAAAGCGAGAAATTTTAAAGAAAGAAAGAGTGAGATTGATAGAGGATGAGAGAGAATGAGAGAGACAGAGAGAGGCAGAGAGAGAGAGAGAGAGAGAGAGGAAGAGAGAGAGAGAGAGACTGAGACAGAGAGAGACCACCCACTGTGAATGAACGTCTGCGCCTCCCGCTGCGCGCGGCGCTGGGGCCGGCAGTACTCCCCTCATTCTTCTCGGCCGCATTCTCCTCATCTCGGTTATCGGTATCATGCCTCGTGTCTCTTTTCTCACCCCTCTTTAAAAACAGTTTGGCGCCCGTGGCCAATACCCAGCTGTACCAGGTGCACCGTTAAAAATCGATGCAGCACATGATCTCGGTATTTTCCCCTCAGGCCGCGACCTTTTCCCCTCTCTACGCTTTCTTATGCAATTGAGTTGCTTTCGTTCGATCATAGCTTTCCGAAAAACTGTAAAGTCTCTTTTTCGTCTTTCCTGTTCTTTTTTCCTTGCTAAATTTATTACAATCTCCCTCATAAGGCCTCTTCAACTACATTCGCCTGCAGTCAAAGTATAGAATCGCGTCTCCCAAATGAAATCTTATTTTTTATGCCTCTAGTGTCTCCCCTCCAATCAGTGAGTGAGTGCTGAAAGAAGAGGGGATAGAACATCTGATGACTATATTTTCCATTCCTCTCCCGCGGAGCACGTCTGCGCCTCCCGCTGCGCGAGCGGGGCTGGGGCCGACAGACCTCCCCCTCCTCCTCAGCATTCTTCTCTCTCTCTCCGTTTCGGTCTCACACAGCCGTCTCCCCTCACCCCCTTTCAAAAAAAAAACTATAGGGTCCCATCAGCAAAACCCCCTAGCCGCCTCCCTTGAACTGTCAAAAATTGACGAAATTTAATGGCTTTCGTTCAATCATATTTTTTTGGAAACATCAAAGTAGCTTATTTCTGACATTTCATGATTCCTATTTCGAAACCCTCACCTCGAAAGTACTTTCATATATTCCCAAACCTAAAAATTAATTCATTTATGTTTCAGTTTGTCTCGATTCGAAAACATCTTTTTATAATTCCTTTAAAAATTTGTTTTCAGGTTGGATCATAAATATCCGACAAAACTTTTCTTAATCTTTTTTTCCCTTTTTGGGTGGAATTCTTAGGCGACCTTTCTACTACCTTCTTGGTTTGAGGTGAGTATGTTGAAGAAAGAAAGAACATGTCAAGATACACATTCATCCACAGTAATATGCGCGCACACACACACACACACACACACACACACACACACACACACTCACTCACTCACACACACACGCGCACACACATACACACACATACACACATACACACACATATACATACACATATAGCTGTCGCCAAACCGAAATCTTATGCTAATTGCGGAAACATGCAAAGCATGCTCTGTCGACGATTCATTAGAATACGAATTTCAATGTCGACAGAGCATCATTTGAACATTCTAATGTTATTGGCATGATTCCAATTTGGCGACAGCTATACACACATAGACACATAGACACATACACACATTCACACATTCACACATACATACATACACACATACACAAATACACACACGCGCATACGCGCACACACACATACATGTGTGTGCGGTTTTGTTTATCTTTTTGCTTTTAGGTAGAGATCGATCTCGCACCAATAAACTTTTTCAAGACATTAACTGCACATTCGTCTTCCTTGCTATACACAGGTGCTAATTCCTTAAGGATAACAAAGTAAGACTATTCGCTTAGCTATTAATTACAATTTGTTTAGTGGACTGCAAACTGGCAAGGAGAACTTCAGTTTGAAGAAGGATATCCTAAGGTGAACGGCGAAACCTTAGCCCAAATGCCAGGAATGAAGGAGAATCTTCTTGGTGATCCAGTATCTTCTTTCCCAATGGTATCAACAAGGTAACTGTCTTGTGTTCCTTTTAAGTATATATTTTTAAGATTCTGGTGTCTGGTCCCGAGTGTGTGTTGCAGTTGTGGTGCTGTTGCCCATCACATTCAACGATGCAACATTGACAAAGGCAAGGCGTTTTCAAATTGATCCTGGTGTCAACGCCGGAAAACTTGAGGAATGGTGAGATTTTATCTACAATTTATGCGCCTTTTCATAAAATCAGCCAAAAATTGCGTGTTTTGATGGCCTAAATAAGTTTTGGCCTGGAAATCCTTAAATGAAGCATCAAGTAGAACTTTGCAAACATTCTGCAATTTTACATAATATATTTTGAAAGCGATGTCTTCTTCGTTGTTTAAGAATCTAATTTAAAGCAGATCAAACATTTTGTTCTCTTTTTATCCAGCCTTTTCCAAACCACCCCTTCTATTGCGATTCGCTTTTTCACACAAATGTTTTGTTTTGTTTTTAAAACTCATTCGATGCGAAATGTGACGTAGATTTCGAACATAAAGTTCATTTTTACTTGGCCTTCGTAGTGATAGGTCGAAAACCTCGAAAAAATAATATTTCAAATAGTTTTTTGAGGTTCCCTTTTTTACGGAATGAGAAATCGCGGCAGGTTCAAAAGTGAAAATTTTTGGAATTCAAATTTCCTTTTCAAAACCAATTTTCAGATGGAATTTTGGGTTATTTTGAAAATTATACCGTACCATTTGGGCACCTATCGATATCGGCCCAAGCGTTTCATTTTAAGGTTTTTAGGCCATAGAAAGCTTCTAGATTCAAAATCAGCCGATTCCAAGACATTTTTCGAAAGTGTCCTTAACAAACTCGATTTTCACAGAGACGACCTCTTTTAAAACCAAAACCAACAAACTGAATTTTAGATTCAGAATTTTTTTTAGCAAAATTCGATCATACTTTAAATGAAATTCAGGGAAAAAGTATTTCACCCTTTTCAGCTTTTTCAAATTCGGATTTCATCCTTTTCAGCTCGCCTTCTCTGGGACTGCGGGGTTTGCGGCAGTCGACGCCCAGGAATCAAAGCTGGGGCTAAAGAAGGAGCTTGGAACTGAGTAGAAGCTGCCAACAACGCTCGTCGACCTTTCCATTTCTCAATTTTTGTATTTAGTTGTGTTTTAGCTATATTTTCATTAATCCCAATTAAAGATATTCACTAAACGAGTTTTCTTTAACAGCTAGAGAATTAGAGATAGAGAAAGAGAAAGACAGTCGTTGAGAGATAGATAGGGAGAGAGAGGCATCTGTTGACCTATGCCCTCAGCTCTCCTTTCAGTAAGTCTCCCGCTGTGCACGCCTGGCGCACCCCCGCTGCGCGCGCGGGTCGGGGCACCAGATCCCCTCCAAGTCTCCTTGTCTCACTCCACAGTCTGCCCCACACCGGTGCCTCTCCTCACTCTTATTTCGAAACACAGCCCGTCCCCTGTGCACTAAGAAATCGATACCGCATATGATCATTGACATTTGCGTCTAGGCCGCGGCCTTTTTGATCCCTCCGCTGTTTCACTCAGTTAACCTATCTTAAAACTGACGAATTTTCTTGTTTCTATAGCCATAAGTATAATACGTCGCTATATATCGGTTAATTATCATTTCTTGTAGTTTCACACAAAAGATACAGTATTTTTACGCCTTGTTTTTGCGTTTTATCCTGTTCCCTCTATGTCAGACGTGCTCTCTGACCTCGCTCTCGCTTTTTATGATCTACGTCCTTCATTGTGGGACCCTTTAAGTCAAAGCAACCAATCCTCTGGTTTCAAACACAGTTTTGGCGTCAAAAATTACGAAACCCCGCCGTCTCCAGTTCAATCGCCTAAACAGCGCACGCGATTTAGGCACTTTTCCAATAAACAAGCTTTTCCTCATTTCTCGAACAATTGTGTTTAGGAATGCCCTTTTTCTTTGCAAACTTAATGTTTTATACAATGTTTACAACCTTTTTCAGGCTGGAACATATTTTTCCGGCTATAAACTCTTCAACAAAAAAAAAAGAATTATTAATTGCGGAGGTGGACTTTGCCATCGTCGACCTCAGCAACCACCTTTCTGCACCAACAGGTTTGTTTTAAAATGACATACTTTGAGGAAAATCTCGTTGAACCCCTAATTCTTTGGCTAGAAGGCTATTGGGTAAAAACAACCGTGAGTTTTTTTTTTGGGTAAAGGTCCATTCTACCCCCCCCCCCCCCCCCATAATTTTGATGGAAAATCCACTCACGCACATTAGATTGAGATCCAATCTAACCCTCCCCCATTCTTTGGGTAACTAAATCTAGTAATGGAGTCCTTTAATTGGGAAATGTTCATTCAAGCCCCCATCATTTTGGTAGAGATTTCTAATCTCTGTTTGTATCCCAATGAGGTAGTAGAAATACGAATTGATCGCATTCTTTTTAAAAGTGAAAATAGTTGATTTTGAAGTGAATACATATTAGAAAAATCATACTTTAACGATCCATTAATGACCTTAATTAAACAACGCAAATTTGGTGAATTTTTCATTGTTTGGGTCTTGGTATCAGCTAATTGTAACTGTTTAAGAGATCCACCGCCAGAAACTCCACCACCTCCGGCACAATCATCCGTCAGAGGCGCAGTCATCCTCAAGACCTTTGGGATCTTCTTCTTCTGGTATGTATTTTTATGGAATGTCTTAAGTTATGTCAGTATACAAAAATTTACCTTGAGCTGTCCCATTTTCAGTAACCAGGGAAATTGGCACACGCCCACGCACACCATTTTGTCCCCCCACTGTGCAGTTGCACCCCCACTCTATGTAACTTTGGGTGCGGGTTGCGCATTTGACATGGATACGTGGGGGGGGGGGTGCGATTGCGTTAGTGGGGGTATGATTGCGTTATCAATATCGCAATTGCGCCCCCGCAATTACGTGGGGGGCGAGATTGCAACACCAGGACCTATCGCAATCATCAACCCCATCAGTCGCAATTTCACCCCCCCCCCCATTTGGCCCGGTGCAGTTGCGCCCCCGACACATCCCAATCTCGCCCCTTATCGGTTTATTTTTCACAATCGCCTCTTCCCCCCCCCCCCCCCCAAAAAAATACCCTTATGTGCTAAACTTTAGCTGCTGAAGTGATTTTCATGGAAAAATTTTCGGAAATAAACTTAGCTGTGAATACCTAACATCCCTATTTAACTTGAATGTTAAGTATATCCTTTGTATTTATCATAGATATTTAACTGGCATAACAAAGGGAACATTTTGAAGTGCATTTCTTCTGGTTTGCCTGCAAACAGTTTAATCTACGCTAGTACTGAAAAAACTAACCGGTAAGCTTACGATCGAAAGTGGGAGAAAAACGACCTACCGCAACCAGCTAATCAAAATGTAAAAGTGACCCGCAAGAAATTGACTGGTGGAAGAAATATAATTCCTACGCAACGCTAAGGGAGTGAAATTTACTCTTGTGGGTGGGGGGGGGGGAGGGGGTGAGACTGCATTGATATAGAAGGTTCAATTTATCCCCAATTTTTTTCGTCTCAAAGAACAGTTCAACCCCCACCTCCTTAAATGACTCAATCCAACGTCGTCTATTTTGGGGGAAGATCAAGTCTAAATCTTGGGTAATTTTGCCCAATTCACCCCCGCCCCTTTCAGAAGTCAAATATAACTTTACTTTAAAGTGAGAAAAGCGAGTGACCATCAGCCGCTGCCAAGTTGAACTCCCTTGTGTTATGTTCAACAACTTCAAGCGGTCATCGATGCGTCCGTCTCAACGTCACCCAACCTCTCGGACAAGCTTGATCGTGTCTCTCGAAAAGGCTTCAGAAGACATCGTCAATACTGAACTCCTCATAACTTGAACTATGTAATGTTTCTATCTTTACGTTAATGTTTCCTTGTTTTAGAATTGCTTCCGTGCCATTCTCTTCATGACAATTCACTCGCCACACCACGGAAGTAAATAGAAGATGGAGGAAGAATACACCCGCTCCCTAAATTTGAATAAAAGCTCTTTGTTAAAAATAGATGTTGGCTCTCATATTGTGCCGAAATACGAGGCTTTCATTGTCGCCCTCGAACGTTTTAGGTGAAGAAGGAGAAACCATATGGTTTATGATAAATGAGACAATGGAGTAAACAACTGGCAAAGAGATAGGTCGCCACTATATGCCATACGCACTCGGAGATATCAGAATCTCTCTCTCTCTTTCTCTCTCTCTCTCTCTCTTTATTTCTTTCTCTCTTTCTCTCCCTCTCTCCCTCTTTCCCTCTTTCTCCCCTCTCTCTCTCTCTCTCTCTCTCTCTCTCTCTCTCTCTTTCTCTCTCTCCCTCTCCTTCTCCTTCTCCCTCTCCCTCTCTCCCTCTCTTTCTCTCTCTCCTCTTTCCCTCTCTTTCTATCTTCCCTCTCTCCCTCTTTCCCTCTCTCCCTCTTTCCCTCTTTCCCTCTTTCCCTCTTTCCCTCTTTCCCTCTTTCCCTATTTTCCTCTTTCCCTCTTTCCCTCTCTCCCTCTTTCCCTCTTTCCCTCTTTCCCTATTTCCCTCTTTTCTTCTTTCCCTCTCTCCCTCTTTCCCTCTTTCCCTCTTTCCCTCTTTCCCTCTCTCCCTCTTTCCCTCATTCCCTCTTTCCCTCTCTCCCTTTTTCCCTCTTTCCCTCTTTCCCTCTTTCCCTCTTTCCCTCTTTCCCTCTTTCCCTCTTTCCCTCTCTCCTTCTTTCCCTCTTTCCCTATTTCCCTCTTTCCCTCTTTCCCTCTTTCCCTCTTTCCCTCTTTCCCTCTTTCCCTCTTTCCCTCTTTCCCTCTTTCCCTATTTTCCTCTTTTCCTCTTTCCCTCTCTCCCTCTTTCCCTCTTTCCCTCTTTCCCTCTTTCCCTCTTTCCCTCTTTCCCTCTTTCCCTCTCTCCCTCTTTCCCTCTTTCCCTCTCTCCCTCTTTCCATCTTTCCCTCTTTCCCTATTTCCCTCTTTTCCTCTTTCCCTCTCTCCCTCTTTCCATCTTTCCCTCTCTCCCTCTTTCCCTCTTTCCCTCTTTCCCTCTTTCCCTCTTTCCCTCTCTCCCTCTTTCCCTCTTTCCCTCTTTCCCTCTCTCCCTCTTTCCCTCTTTCCCTATTTCCCTCTTTTCCTCTTTCCCTCTCTCCCTCTTTTCCTCTTTCCCTCTTTCCCTCTTTCCCTCTCTCCCTCTTTCCCTCTTTCCCTCTTTCCCTCTCTCCCTCTTTCTCTCTTTCCCTATTTTCCTCTTTCCCTCTTTCCCTCTTTCCCTCTTTCCCTCTTTCCCTCTTTCCCTCTTTCCCTCTCTCCCTCTTTCCCTCTTTCCCTCTTTCCCTCTTTCCCTATTTCCCTCTTTTCCTCTTTCCCTCTCTCCCTCTTTCCATCTTTCCCTCTCTCCCTCTTTCCCTCTTTCCCTCTTTCCCTCTTTCCCTCTTTCCCTCTCTCCCTCTTTCCATCTTTCCCTCTTTCCCTATTTCCCTCTTTTCCTCTTTCCCTCTCTCCCTCTTTCCATCTTTCCCTCTCTCCCTCTTTCCCTCTTTCCCTCTTTCCCTCTCTCCCTCTTTTCCTCTTTCCCTCTCTCCCTCTTTCCATCTTTCCCTCTCTCCCTCTTTCCCTCTCGCTGGAATATACATTTCTGGCTAGTTATACTTTCAAATAACTGTTACACGAACTAATAGGAGGAGAAATATCACGACATGAAAAAATTTCGCAGACCAACTGATCTTTTCGCCGGGACACATCGTAGAGAAATGGTTAATTCGGAAGACTTAATAGAGATTCAGTTAGGTTTTAGATTTTGCGAAAACTAAGGACTGTCAAGACTGCCAATAAACCAATGCATTTCCGAAGAATGAATCATACGAAATTGCACAAAATGTCGAACCATGCGAACTGTTGCTAGGAACAAGCCGAAAGGATGATTTATTTAAGTGATGCTTCAATTTCGTCGACGTACTTAGGAGGTTTCAGTACAAGGTAAGGAGATCTTTACTAAATTTCTTAAGAAACTCATTTAAGGTCCTCATATTACATTGTGGTTCACATGGCCGATCTCTATGCCGCGCTGGACTCTTCGAGCCTGTTAGGCCTATCTGCACTACCTTTCTCTAGGGCCCTCTCCGTCGATTGCGGTGTTTTGCCTGCTCCGATTCCGTTTGTACTTGCCCCACTGTTGACGTTGCTTGTTAAAATTTGATTCCCTGCCGTTGAGAATTCCCAAAATAAAGGATTGTTAGTTACTACCTTGAACCGCAGAATCACTTGAACAGGTTTGAAAAAAGGGTGTGTGTGTGTGAATGGAGAAAAGCAGAGACTGAGTTAGAGAGATGAGATAGGAGGAAAAAAAGTAGAGAGAAGATACTTTTTCAAACCGATTCTGTTTAAGTTCTGCACTTTCTGTCTTTTTCGAGAGAACGGAGAGATTATATAGGGCAGTTCGAATCCTAGAGAATCGAAAGTTTTTTTTTAACAGAATTTGGAGAGAAACGTGGTTTGAATACTAGTTAAACCAAGTAAAAAACAACTGTGATAGAAAACAAACATCTAAAGAGCGCTAAGACTTGTAGGAGTAGGCAAAACCCGCGCGCGTCGCCCATTGTGGTTCCAGCGCCCGAGTGCGCGCCTTTAATGCGTTTTTTCAAGATGATGTGTGTCCTAAAATTTTTTGGTGTCTGAAGATAAAATGTTGCAAAAAATGTGTAGAATCGAATGACATAGGTCGTTAAAGGCACTTTTGCGTTATTTCCTTAGATTCGGTAAAACGCCTTACCTTAAGTAACCTAAGTAACCTAAAGTGTGATGATCATTATCATATTATAACGAAAAGAAGTCTGTTAAGGAATTGTCTTTGTAGAACCAAAGTTACCTTAACGTTATTAATCATAGTCACCTTAAGAATCTTGACCTATGTTACCTTAAAGGGAAAGTCAGGCGGTTTTTACCTCATCGCCTCAATTTGGAGAGCAAAATTCGCTGATGATGAAAATAAATATGACTATGAGTCGAAAATTTACCGTTTTCGATTAAATACGCTTCAAAGTCGCAAAAAATGGAACTCCGTTTACAGATTTGTAGACGGGCAGTACGCCCTGCGTGTCCGGCGTTTACAGGCATGCTAATGAGCCAAATTTCAATCTAATTGGCTGAGAGAGCGCTGGAAATGAGGAGGGTGCGAGACAATCTAGAATTGTCTGTTCGCATAATTTCTGACCGTACCCGATCGAACTGTCCCTTAAATAAAAACGTAAATGTATCTTAATTAGTTTAATTTAACATTATTTACACTTAATTACCCTAATATGAATACTTTTGGTACTTAAGGTATCAAAAAGTTGCCTTAGTTGCTTTGAAATCGTTTAGACTAGTCACTTCATTATTAGAATGCCATTAAGTTATTCTAACTACCTGGTCAATTCCAATCTTGGTTGTTTAAACAAATATTGTTAACCATAACTACCTTCAGGTTAATAACGTATAAATTTAAGTATTACTATGTTTATAACTTTCACTCTTGTTTTCATGGAAAATTTGTATGACGATGACAATCGAAGGACCACTTTGCAACGTAAGAAAGACGCCTGTGCCTTCTGCGAACGTATTTTAAAAATAGATTTTTTAAAAGTGTAATAAAATTAATTTAATTGTAGATAGACGGAGAAAAGCATAGTTGTTCATCGGAAATCAAATAAGCTTTGCGAAGAACGGACGGAGGAGGTGTGTGCGTGTGTGCGTGTGTGCGTGTGTGAGTGTGTGAGTGTGTGTGTGTGTGTGTGAGGAGATAAAAGAGTGAAAAGGGTAGAGTGAAGATAAAGAGATTTTTCAAACCCTTTCTGTTCAAGTTCTGTCCTTTGTTTATTTTTCTAGAGAACGGAGAGAGGCGAAAAATCAGCCGCCAGTTTAAAAGTCTCCGTAATGCACTTGGCAGCTGGCTGCTCATCTGTCTGTTTTTCCCCGTTCACCCGTCTCATATTTCGCTCAAAGAGCCCAATCCACACCACGTGTGGGACGCCGTTTTCCACGGACACCCAATGATTTCTCTCATATTTTTACAGCGTTGTATTTTTACCTTTTGCACAATTTTGACTCTTTTTGTTAAAAATCTTTAATATTACTGTTTTACAGGTAGGAACATATATTTCCGCCCAATTTGTCAAGAAATTTTATAGAAAGTATTCTTATTCACAAATGTAAGTTTGTGTTAGCACACATGTAAGTTTAAACAGACACACACATACACACACACATACACACATACACACACACATACACACAGACGCACACACACACACACACACACACACCTAAACTCACACATACACATGTTTCAGATTCCGGTCTTTATTGCCTTCTGGAATGGCACGTCTTTTCCTTTGAGAAATGAAGCTACTACCTAGTTTACGGAATCATCCAGGAAATCCAGGAGCAGAATCCCGGAAAAAGACTTTGGAAAAGCTTGCAAGAAAGAATAATTGGTAATTGTAAAAATAGATATGTTAATTTTTGTTTTAATTTAGTGGATTTTTCGTTTAAATGAACGGCTTCCAAGGTGAATGGCAGTCCTTCAATGCATGGCACCGGATACCGTGAGTTAGAATTGTTTATTACACATTATTTTTAATGTTCATTTCAAAACTCATGTCAACTTAGTAACCTTAAGATAATTATGTTTTATTTGTTTTCTATAAAAGTTTAAGTACTTCAAGAGAACAACACGATAAAACCAAATTACCTTAGAAACCTTAAGGCTGTGACCATGTTTTAATAAAAGGAATTTTACTTACGCTAAGATAGCGTCAAATTACCTTAAATACCTTAAGATTGCTCTAGGTGCCTTAACACAATTAAGTCATTAGTTAACTCAGCGATGAAATATCAGAACCTTAAATGTTTTCCTCAGCTACCTTAAGTAATGTAGCCTTGGTTATGATAATGATATTAATTTAACGTATCATAATTACGTAATCTTAGTTACCTTACCAAATAGTAACCTAAAATACCTTAAGGTAATGTTAATCTAACCAGCCTTCAAATAACATAAAAATCCTTAGCTACTTTAAGAAAATCTTTTATTCCGTAAACGATTCTAACCTTACTTAATTGAACACTTATTCTTGCCTATCTTAAAAAAACTTAAGTCATACATTTCTTTTTTTGTAAAAAGTAAGAAGTAATATCTTACTTATTGGTTACCTAAAAAACTTAAGACACTACCGTTAGGTAACCCAAAATATACCTTATATATTACCTTAAGTCAACCTAAGGTAATCCAACCTTAGTCGCTTTAGGAAAAAAATTAAGTAAATTTAAGAACCCTAACGTCTTAATCTAATAACTTTACAACGGAAAAACATTGTTTCTTTAGGAAAACTATATCAGGATTTGGCTCTGGAAAAATGTGAGTGTGGAGACTCAGGGAATCAACCATGGAAACCGAGCACTATTGACATCAAAGCCTATTGTTGCCGGTAATAAACAAACTATTTATTCATATATCAATTTTTTCAGAGGTTCTAGGGACAAAAATATAAAAAGCGACTTTAACCCCATGGTGAGTATTTGTTTTTTAACGGTTGTTTAACAGTATACTGAAGTAGAAGTGAAAAAACCATCCTAAAATATAAATAAAACCACCCTACCTTAAAGGGACCGTCAGGGACCTTTTCATTTCCATTTTCATCGGGTACGGTCGAAAAATATACTAATTAAATATGCTAAATTGTCTGGAAGACTCCTCATTTTCCGAGTAATCTCGTCCTATTAGAATGACAACTTCGAAATTATACTAGCTTGTAAACATCGTGCATGCAGGCGTTGCGGCCATCCGCAGAATCTGCAGACGGTCGCCGGGTTTTGGGCACTTCGTAGCCAGAAATCTCGGAAACGAAGAAAGAATTTGAAAAGAAGAATTTTGGACCCTATGTTGTATAGAGTTTTTTGATCAGCTGATTTTTATCTTTTACATGAACCAAAGTTGCAAAAGGTCCCTGACGGTCCCTTTAAGTAACTAAAGTAATTTTAAGTATTACGATCTTAATAACGAGATCGAGAAGATAATTTGTAATAGTTACCCTAAAACTGTTAATATCGCTTACAACTGTAAAATGTCTTAAAACCTTGGTTACTTTAAGGGGTTTTATCATCTTAAGAATCCAAATTTAAGTTACCTTAAGGAACACGTTAAGGAGCCTTAAGGTTGTTGGCTTAGGGTAACATAAAGTATTCTAATTAGCCTTAGATTTTTTAGTTGTGGTACTTAAAGTAGGGCCATGTTACGTTATTTTAAGAAGACCATTTCCTAAGATTTTTGAGTCTAACTTACCTTAAGCTTAAATTTCGCATCTTTAGATAACCTAAGGGTGTTAAGGTTTATATTCAAGTATTACTGTATACAAAAATTAAAATGTCGATTTCAGAAAGAGGTGATTTTGAAAATCTACGATTCTAATAGAAGGCAGCACTTGTGAGACGCTGGAAAATGCCCGTCACTTACGTCACTCGCTATTTGAAAGGATCTCTTGTTGTGATAAATTAAAAAGTGAAATAAAATGCATTTTATTGGTAATAAGAAGTGTGTGAGTGTGTGTGTGCATGCGCGTGCGTGTGTTGTGCGGGTGGCAAACAGGAAGAGAGGTCGCTTTCAGTCATTGAGATTTTGTTAAATCGTTTCAGCTTATTATTATCAGGTTTATATTTAAGTATTACTCAAAAATTAAAATGTTGCTTTCAGAAAAAGATGATTTTGAAAATCAAGGAATCGACTAGAAGGCAACACTTGCCACTTTGGAAAATGCCCCAACAGTGAAGTCTCGTTGTGATAAACTAAAAATTGTAATAAAATACTAAAATACATTTTATTGTTAAGAAAAAGTGTGTGAGTGTGTGAGTGTGAGGGAAAGAGAGAGAGAGAGAGAGAGACAGAGAGATCGCTTTCAGTTTGAATTGTCAGTCCTTTCTGCCATTGAGCTTTTGTTAAATCGCTTTCGCTGATTATTATCAGCTCATACGCCTTGGCTCATGAGCTTTTCTCTTTTTCTGCTTTCTCACAGACATAATAATCACTAGTTATTGGTATAGCTATCACCAAAAGTCAACAGAGTACCAAACCATATGTAGTTTCTTTCTGATAATAGGGTTCTCGCAGCATACAACCACTCTTCCTAAAGGGGCAGTAAGGTGGGGTTTTCATTTCATTTTTATCGCACACGGTCGCAAAGTATGCGAATCAACTATTCTAAATTGTCACGCACCCTCCTCTTTCCCAGAGCTATCTTATCCAATTAGAATGAATTCTTTACATTAGCATGTTTTATAAAAGACGGACACGCAGGGCATACCGGCCATCCGCACAATCTGCGGATGGTTGGCCGTTTTCGGCGACTTCGGAGTGTATTTTCACGAAACGGTAAATTTGCGACCCATAGTCATATACATTTTCTTGATCAGCGAGTTTTTCTCTCCTTATTTAGCCAATGTTGTAAAACCCACCTGACCGTTCCTTTAAAGATTCAACTTTCTTCCTCTCAAATCGTGTTCTCAAAACCTTTGACGATTCCCTAATGTATATATTTTCTCAAAACAACCTTCACTCTATTCCATTTCGATGTGGCATCTCTGGGAAGTGTTTTGCGGCCGCCTATATGACAAATACTTTTGTGTCAATATCCCACGTGGCAAAGAATTTCTTTCCCTGGAGCCGGGAGGTGAGATAAATCAGCTGCGAGTTAAAGCGTCTGCGGAATGAGTGTACTTTGCAGCTGGCGACCCATCGATCTGTTTTTGTGCCTTCCCCCGTCTCATTTTACGCTCAAAGAACCATTCGACACACTGGCCGTCGGTTTGACCGACCATCACAAATGATTTTTTCTTTACGCTCTCACTCTCTCTCTCTCTCTCTCTCTCTCTCTCTCTCTCTCTCTCTCTCTCTCTGAATCTTTCCCTCTCTCTCAATCTCTCTCTCTTAAATTTTTAATTTTTCTATTCTCGAGATTGTTTTGAACCAACTGATTTCCCCAGAGGGAAAGAAGGAAATTACGGCCGCAGGCCCCTTTAATGAAAACAGTCGCTTTCTCTTTCTGTTATTTCTGATTTTATAAAAATGTGACTCCTTTTCTCAGTATTCTGCATTTTTGTATTTACAGGCTGGAGCATACATTTCCCGTCCATCAAGGAATTTAAAAGAAAAATTTGAATCTGTTTCGAAGTAAGTATGTCCACACACATACACACAGACACAGACACAGACACAGACACACACTCACACACACTCACACACACACACACACACACACACACACACACCATTTTTTTCTAGATAAACTCTCGAGAACGCCCTAAATGCGAAGTAAAATCAAGAAGCTTGCATGCTAGGCTGGAAGAAATATTGCTGAAATGGTAGGCAAAGATATTGGCTCTTAGAATTCAAGTGTTTTAGGAAAAATGGGTGCAACACCTTCCTCTACCCAGATGGACCATGGCGAGACATTGTGAGTCTATGATTCAAGGGTTCTTAAAGGTTGCCATTTTTAGGTTTTTAGGGGAAAACTTTTCTAAACAAATTCGGACAAATAACTAACCAATTATTGTTTAATTACCCAAAAATCTTAAAGTGAACAAATTATCTTAAGAATTATCTTAGTTGCGAAAGTTATCTAAATGGCCATAAGAGCTTAACTATATTTACCTTACAAAACAATCAGTAACCTAGCCACATTTTGAGAACATTAAGTTTACTTGTTTTATAAGATTGTTGTTACCTTAATTACCTTAAGGAAGAGTCCTTCTTCGTTAAGGTACTGTTTAGTAACTTTACAAACATGAAAACATTAAGAATCGTTAAAGAATGTTATCCTTAATTACGTTAACCTAAAAATCAAATTCACTTAGTAACCCTAATGCACTTAATGTTAGTGCTACTGATCTTAAGGTAGTATTGTCAGTAACCTAATATTCTAAAAATACTAAAAAATATTGTAACTTTGGACCGTTTTAGGCAAAATCATGTGACCTTAGCTGCCTTAAAGCATTAGGGACTAGCAATATTTCGCATTCTAAGGTCTTAATCGAACTTTGTTAAAATTAAGGTAAAAAAAGTCCCGCTAAAATATGTTAACCTTAGATGCTTAAAGATAATTTCAATTAAGCTTAGTTAATTAAGGGTTTTAATGTTGAACTATTTACCTTAAGGTAACATCAAGAACCATATCATTGTAATGGGTTAAAGAGAAATTGAAGTGAGTGACCTTAGTTACCTTAAAATCTTACTTATCTTAAGAGAAGATTAAAAATTTTTTGTTACTTAAAAACCGTATCCTAAAATACCTTAAGGGAAAGTTAGCCTAATTAACCGTCAGGCGATAACTTTTTGTAAACTTAAAGGCAGAGGCCCACGTAAAATGAAGAGGGGGACCTGTCCATGCTAATCATAAAACTCTCTGCATTTCACCATTGAAAATGGCACTTTCTCGCCTACGTCACGCTATGGACAGGTCCATTTTCATTTTTCTGGGCCTCTGCCTTTAAGGTAGCGCTTGGTACTGATAAAGGTTTTTAACCTTAGTTACTATAAAGAAGACCCAAAAATCTTCTCTAAGGTCTTAATAATACTGTTTTTGTTAATGTTTTTGGCAACAACATATATTTTTTGTTTCTTTAGGATGAAACTGTGGACAACTGACTTGCAACGTTAAAGGGAAGAAAAACAAATGAGAGAGTCCACACGGAGGATGAACCCTATTGGCATCAAAATTATCTGCTGCCGGTAAAGGAAATACTGTAAATCCTTTATTTTATTATTCTTTTTAAGACCGCGGCCCAAATTGGAAAGAGGGATGGATTTCCGGCGAAACCCACGAGGCAACTGTTGCTTCATTCAGTGAAACGTGAGTATTCAATTTTTCAAATTTTTCTGTAACAGAAACAAAAAAAAACTCCTAAAAACGAACATACCTTTAAGTAAAATCATGAAAAGTTTCACCTTAAGCAAACTGAGTAATCTTAAGAATCCTAATTATCTTAGTTACCCTAAGAATGATATATGATGTGAATACCTTTGTTACTTAAGGTGTTACCTTATTGCTTTGAAAATGTGAAATTGAGGTTTAACTACCTTAGAAATTTGAGGTTTAATTACCTTTGGAGAAGTATGTAACGTTAGTCACCTTAATTTTGTACTTGAATAGTACTATTTTTAAACCTTGAAATCTTGTTTTCAGAAAAAGATTCATCTCCCCATAACTGAAAACAATTCAAGGCACCAGGCGTCACCTTCGAAAAGATCCACCTCGTCTCTCGGACATTTTTTTTCAAATTGTAAAGTTTCCTTTTGTTGATATTGTTGAAATAAACAGTGTGATAAAATCTATTCATTCGATATGTGCGGCCAGATGTCCACATTCAGAAAGAGTGAAGTGAAGACAAAAATGTGTGCGTGTGCGTGTGCGTGTGCGTGTGCGTGTGCGTGTGCGTGTGCGTGTGCGTGTGCGTGTGCGTGTGCGTGTGCGTGTGCGTGTGCGTGTGCGTGTGCGTGTGCGTGTGCGTGTGCGTGTGCGTGTGCGTGTGCGTGTGCGTGTGCGTGTGCGTGTGCGTGTGCGTGTGCGTGTGCGTGTGCGTGTGCGTGTGCGTGTGCGTGTGCGTGTGCGTGTGCGTGTGCGTGTGCGTGTGCGTGTGCGTGTGCGTGTGCGTGTGCGTGTGCGTGTGCGTGTGCGTGTGCGTGTGCGTGTGCGTGTGCGTGTGCGTGTGCGTGTGCGTGTGCGTGTGCGTGTGCGTGTGCGTGTGCGTGTGCGTGTGCGTGTGCGTGTGCGTGTGCGTGTGCGTGTGCGTGTGCGTGTGCGTGTGCGTGTGCGTGTGCGTGTGCGTGTGCGTGTGCGTGTGCGTGTGCGTGTGCGTGTGCGTGTGCGTGTGCGTGTGCGTGTGCGTGTGCGTGTGCGTGTGCGTGTGCGTGTGCGTGTGCGTGTGCGTGTGCGTGTGCGTGTGCGTGTGCGTGTGCGTGTGCGTGTGCGTGTGCGTGTGCGTGTGCGTGTGCGTGTGCGTGTGCGTGTGCGTGTGCGTGTGCGTGTGCGTGTGCGTGTGCGTGTGCGTGTGCGTGTGCGTGTGCGTGTGCGTGTGCGTGTGCGTGTGCGTGTGCGTGTGTGTGTGCGTGTGCGTGTGCGTGTGTGTGTGCGTGTGCGTGTGCGTGTGCGTGTGCGTGTGCGTGTGCGTGTGCGTGTGCGTGTGCGTGTGCGTGTGCGTGTGCGTGTGCGTGTGCGTGTGCGTGTGTGTGTGCGTGTGCGTGTGCGTGTGCGTGTGCGTGTGCGTGTGCGTGTGCGTGTGCGTGTGCGTGTGCGTGTGCGTGTGCGTGTGCGTGTGCGTGTGCGTGTGCGTGTGCGTGTGCGTGTGCGTGTGCGTGTGCGTGTGCGTGTGCGTGTGCGTGTGCGTGTGCGTGTGCGTGTGCGTGTGCGTGTGCGTGTGCGTGTGCGTGTGCGTGTGCGTGTGCGTGTGCGTGTGCGTGTGCGTGTGCGTGTGCGTGTGCGTGTGCGTGTGCGTGTGCGTGTGCGTGTGCGTGTGCGTGTGCGTGTGCGTGTGCGTGTGCGTGTGCGTGTGCGTGTGCGTGTGCGTGTGCGTGTGCGTGTGCGTGTGCGTGTGCGTGTGCGTGTGCGTGTGCGTGTGCGTGTGCGTGTGCGTGTGCGTGTGCGTGTGCGTGTGCGTGTGCGTGTGCGTGTGCGTGTGCGTGTGCGTGTGCGTGTGCGTGTGCGTGTGCGTGTGCGTGTGCGTGTGCGTGTGCGTGTGCGTGTGCGTGTGCGTGTGCGTGTGCGTGTGCGTGTGCGTGTGCGTGTGCGTGTGCGTGTGCGTGTGCGTGTGCGTGTGCGTGTGCGTGTGCGTGTGCGTGTGCGTGATAACAAATTCCATCCCAATTTTCATTTCCTGAATTCATTACCATCTGGGCGCCATCATTGATCTGTTTTTGCCAGCCTTCCCCGCCTTGTTTTTCCCAAGCAGCCATTTCTACTCCACACGCGGGCCGTCGTGTTTTGAGCGGGCACATTGAATACTTCATCGTATAATCTACTCTTTCTTATAACCTCTGATAATACTTAGGTAACATTTATTTTAGGCTGGACATATATTTCCGCCCAATTCATCAAGAAATTTTTAGTGAAAAAGGATGGTATTTTACGTCAAGGTTTGAAAATGTGAGTATACTCTTTATGCGTGCACACACATGCATACACACACAAACACACACACACACACACACACACACACACACACACACACACAGATTTCTAGGTTTCGAGACTGACGAACTTCTAATTCGAGAAATTATAATTCTAATGCTTGATTGGAGACAAAGTATACTGTTGCCGGTAATTGTAAATCTGTAAATAGTGTCTTTTTAAATTTCAGCAAAAGGGAAAAATGCTTTGTTGCCTACAGGAGTAGTGAGTTTTACTTTTGATACATTATTTTCAAATGCAGAAAAAATCTCTTTCAAACTAAAAATATATCTTAGTTATATTCAGTTTTCGCTACCTCGGAAAACTGAACAATTTAAGCTTGGGCATTAAATTACTTAAATTTCAGTCGGGTACCCATATGTACCTAATAGCTTAAAAACCAAAGAACCGCTGAACGCTAAAAGTTAATTTTAGTGACCCCAATATCATAAATATAATCTAGGTTCACTAAGTCGTTAACTTAAAGAAATTACGCATTAACTACCTAAAATTGTACACTAAAATTGCCTCAAGAAATAAGTCAAGCAGCCCAAGCAAACCCACCACAACCTTAACTATCTTTAAAGTGTTCTCATATAAAGTGAATTTAGTGACCCTAAGGCACAAAGGTATTTTAAGTAACTTAAGGTAACAACAGGTAACCTTCATTTCTTCAGTGGTAACACGACAAAAAAATGGTTCGAAGGTGGAAGTGTGTAACATCCTACTAAGGGAATCCGTCGAAGAAGAACCTGGATACGGAAAGCATTGCACAAAAGCATTCTGTTGTCGGTAATAAAAATTAAAATATATTTTTAAAAGAAAATATTACAGGGGCTGGGGCAAGATGGAATGGAACTTGGATTCTCAGGGCAGTAACTGCGGTTTTCTGGAATACGTGAGTTTTTGGTTCTTTTTTTTGTTTGTTTTAACGGTAGCAATAATTAACGCAATTAACGTAATTATACAATTATAGTTTTATTTTTACATATGAAAATTCATATTTTCAGGAAAAGAGGATAGGGAAAAAACACGGTGACACCCCTGCAACGTTCGAAAAGAATTAGCCCTTCTGTGGACCGTATTGTGAAGATTGAAAATTGAAATAAACATGTTTTGTTGTACATTGAGACTATGGAGAAAGCGAGAGAGAGAAAGAGAAAGAGAGAGAGAGAGAGAGGTAAGAGTTGAGCGTGGAGACTCTTTGCGTCAGCATAACGAAACAGTTTTCGAACCTAAAACGGGTTGTGTATCTGTTCTTGATCTGAGTGAGATTTCTCTCTCTCTCTCTCTCTCTCTCTCTCTCTCTCTCTCTATGTCTGTTCCGGAATGTACTTGGCAGCTGGCTGGCCGCCGCCCATCGATGTGTTTTTCTGCTTTCCCCGTCTCATTTTACGATCAAAGAGCCATTCCACACGCGGGCCGTCGATTTGAACGACCAGCACAAATAATTTTCTCTCTCTCTCTCTCTCTCTCTCTCTCTCTCTCTCTCTCTCGATCTCCTCAGTTCATCTTTTTTAATATTGTATTTACAGGCTGGAACATACATTTCCGCCCACTTTATGAAGAAATGTTTCGAGAAAAGTATTGATTTTTGCTTTTGACAAACGTAAAACTGGAAAGCTGATAATGATGAAAATCAAAAATGAAGAAGGCTTCGGTAAGCCATGTTGGATTGGCAAAAAGGCGTTCTGCTGCAGGTAATCGGAAAACATTAAATCAATTATTTTTCAATTCCCGGTCGAAAGGGATAGATGGCTTCGAAAGTGTATGGCACAACCAAACAACTGTAAGTCTTTTACGTTTTTAAAAAGCCGACATTATTACTTTATGTAGTTAAATTTATAATTTTTTGAAATTTATATACTTTAAGAAAATAAAAAGTTTACTTTATGTTTTGGCATAAATTAACCTTATTTACCTTAAGGCTGCTAATTGGAATTTTCTTTGGAGGGCTTTAAGAAATCTTCGTTACTTTATTAATAACAATTATAACCTAAAATTTCTCACTTTCTTAAGATTATATGAAACAACTTTTGGTTAACATAAATTAAAAGTATTTATCGGCTAACTTTAACATCTCAAAAAACTTTGACCTAAGTAACTTTAAGAGAAATAAAGTAACTTTAATTCCCTTAAGGCCGTGTTACTTAAGGTATGTACTTAACGTAACATAAGGGTAAGTTAAACTACTTAAAATGGCAAAGTTGGTTAAATTTAACATTTTCTGCAGCAGTTTCAAGGTCATTGATGCCCCCTTAGTGGTATTAAGGTTGCTTTTAATACTTAAGGTAACAGTAGCTATTTTTCAGGACCTATGGTTCAAAATCTGATAAACCCTATTGGCACGAAAAGCATTTTGCTGCAGGTAATAATAATACAATGCACCCTAAATATAATTTATTTCAGAGGTGCACAAATTTGAAGGAGATTTGAATTTCTGGACAAAACTGCATATTTCCGCAACGCTAGGTGAGTATTCAGATTTTCAATTTTTTTGAAAATCAGTGGCGAAAAACTCCCTGAAGAAAAGGGCCTTTAAGGAAAACCTTGAAAACACCTTAGTTACCTTAGGGAAAAAAGTGAAGAAATTTAAGTAACCTAAAATGACTTAAGAGATATTTCAAAATAATCAATCTTAAGTGACCTATGTTATTTTAAAGTTTATGTTTTTAACCGCCATAGACAAACTTGAGGTAACCTTAGTAACCTTAAGTAACTCCCCCCTTTTCTAACGACTGTACAGTTAGTTACTATACCCGCAAAACCTTTTAGTTACTTAAGTAACTTCAAGGATTATCAACTCACTTACCTTAAGAAAACATTAAGTAACGTAAGTAACCTTAAGCGACTTACGTAATCTTATAAATAGGCACCTTAAGGTGAGCGGAAGTGGCAGTACCGAAATTTCTTCCTTAAAAGTTAAGGCCTTAATTTTGGGACCTTAATCGCCGGTTAAAAATTAAGTAAAAAAACCTTAGTTACAAATAATAGAAGTTACATACCGTTAATATATATTTTCAGAAACTGGAGCGTAACATGGGTCTTGGCTTCTTTCTAAGTGAGTTTTCAATTCTTCCCATTTAAAAGTATCGGCTAAAAAAGCTCCATAAACGCCTAGCACTATAAGAAAAACCGGAAAACACCTTAATTCCTTAGTGTAACAAAAAGTTTATATTTAAGCTTTAGCGACTTAAGTAACCTTAATGTTGATAATGTTAGTTACGAGAAACTTTATGTAACCTTAGTGACGTTAAGTAACGTAAGTAATTTTAAGTAAAGTATATTGTCTAGGGGGTTGGTGGTCTAGCGGTCTAAGGCGCGGCTACCACTCGAAGGGTCACAAGTTCGATCCCGCCCCGGGTCAACCCAGCCTACTACGCTTCGGCGAAGGTACAATGGGTAGTAGACGAGTCTACGAAAGTAATACGCCTGGAGAAACGTTGGCACGCCAGGAAGAGAGCCTCAACCCCGCCACCGGGCTTAGCCGTTGGTTCCCGCAGGTACTACAAACCTTGATACGGGGGAAACTTTACTTTACTTTACTTTTTTATATTGTCTCACGAGAGCATAAGTGTGTGACTTAAGTAACCTTAAGGTTTACAATTTTACTTGCCTTTTTTCATCCAACACATTATATCACCTAAGTAACCTTAAGTGACTTAAGGATTCTTATGATTTTGCAAAGGTTTCGGTGCAAGCACATTAGTTAATCTTTGTCTTAGTTACCTTAAGGCGAGCGTAAGTCTAAGTGTGAGTAACAATATTTTCCTTGATAATCTTAAGACTGTAAATCATATTCACCTTAAGAGAAACGTGATGCTGTCCTAATTATTTTAAGGATGTTAATTTTTGCAAGTTGAAAAAAGAAGTTTTCTTAAATTCAAAAAATAATGGTTACAATTTGAGCCTTAATTATCTTAAGAAAACATTGCATAAAAGATAGCTTAATGTTGTTAACGTAAAACTTTGAGCATTACAACTTATAATCTTGTTTTCAGAAAGAAATGTTTTCCGACAACCAATGGAAATTGTTGGAACTAATTGCTAGGTTGGAAAAAGGCCTGTCTCGTCCACAGCTACATTTTGAAACATGTCTGTGAAGTTTCTGCTTATGAAAAAAATAAAAAAGTACAAAAAAACTGATTTTTTTTGTAGAGACAGGATATATAAAAGAGTTGGGTGTCGATGTCTGGCCATCCTTTCCGCAGTTGATGCTCGTGGTGTAGTCTGAAAAATTGATTTTGTAATAATTTGAATGGTGTAATATACCGGAAGGAGGAGGGAACATCAGGTCGTCTAGGCATTTGAAGCAGAGTTTGTTACGACATCCTTTTGTGTTGACGGGAGGTGTGCTCTTCCAGGGGTTGTCCCTTCATCACCACTGAAACTCTATATTTTACTACTAAATCGACTGGAGGCATTGCGATTATCAAAGATTTGAAACATTGCACCCTGGTGTTTCGCGCCTACTTTAATAAATCCCTAATCCAAACGTCTAGAACAAACAAAGACCGAGCTTTCTTGATAGTGTGCACTGGACACACGCACACGCACACGCACACGCACACGCACACGCACACGCACACGCACACGCACACGCACACGCACACGCACACGCACACGCACACGCACACGCACACGCACACGCACACGCACACGCACACGCACACGCACACGCACACGCACACGCACACGCACACGCACACGCACACGCACACGCACACGCACACGCACACGCACACGCACACGCACTCACTCACTCACTCACTCACTCACTCACTCACTCACTCACTCACTCACTTACTCACTCACTCACTCACTCACTCACTCACTCACTCACTCACTCACTCACTTACTCACTCACTCACTCACTTACTCACTCACTCACTCACTCACTTACTTACTCACTCACTCCGAATCTTCAATTGCTGTAAACTTTAGACATGTTACACGAAATCTTTATATTGTTCTGCGCTGGTGGAGTTGTGGGAGGCACAAATGAGAATTCCTACCCCTCTGTGGGTGTCATTATGCCAATTGACATTATAACAATGGGCGTAATTGGTAAGAGAAAAAAACAAAAGTAAAGTAAAAGTGAAGTTTCCCCCGTATCAAGGTTTGTAGTACCTGCGGGAACCAACGGCTAAGCCCGGTGGCGGGGTTGAGGCTCTCTTCCTGGCGTGCCAACGTTTCTCCAGGCGTATTACTTTCGTAGACTCGTCTACTACCCATTGTACCTTCGCTGAAGCGTAGTAGGCTGGGTTGACCCGGGGCGGGATCGAACTTGTGACCCTTCGAGTGGTAGCCGCGCCTTAGACCGCTAGACCACCAACCCCCTAAAATTAATTAAATTTAAAAGAAAAACTAAAAGAAAAAAATAAATTGTCAGTTCAAAGTTAATTTAGGCCTTCACCCATATTCTACTTATAAGCTGTTCTATACGCGAAGGACCACTCCAGTATGCGAGTGGACCTCAACTGCCCCGTTCTGTTTTAAAGATTGCGATGTGAAGGATCTCCTCATGCGGTCAGCCAAACAATCAGCCGGCCTTGAACCGTGGAACACCTTCGGAAGCTCCTGCATAACTGGTCAGAAAGCGTACTGATGCAGGTAAGGTACTGATCGCTTTTTCCTTTTTTTGCGATTTCGCAGTTTTGGCACACATTCATAAAAAAAGGCAAAAAAAAACGGTTGAAAAAGACGACGAATTTCGATTTTTCATCCCGCGTTACCGTGGGTGATCATGCCATACTCACAAGGGACAACGTCTGTGTTTACAATAAACGGAAAAAGATAAAAATACTGCATACTGCAAATTGAATTTCATAAAAAAACTGAATTTGAATGAATTCGCAGTTTATCGCATTTTGCGACTTATCTCTTGAGAAGAAAAATAGAACTGACCCTTTAAATATGCACGTTTTTCGTTTTCAACTTTACCATTGCGTTCAATCCGCTGAAACGTGCAGAATTTAACAGTTAGGATTAAATTTTGCCGATCTTATAATAAATTTTGCCATGATTTATCACGTGAAAGTCGAAAAAGACAACAACTTCATCTTCTTCGCAAAAATTCAATTGCAAAATTTTATTTTTCGAGATTTTCGGGTTCTTACGCTGTTTAAAATTTTTTAACTATTAACGCCTCTTTCAAAACTGTTGATCAATTTTGAAAAACTAGATTGAGTAGAGCCAAAAATTCGCAGGGCGGATTCGAACCCGGGTCACTAGATTTGCAAGCGAGGACGCTGCCACTTCGCCACGAATTGGGGCCACAGCCGCCGGCTCAATCGTTGCAAAGGGAGCCCTCGGCGGCCGAGTGGTTTTGTTCTCGCTTGCAAATCTAGCGACCCGGGTTCGAATCCGCCCTGCAATTTTTGTCTTTTCTTATTAAAGCAAACTTATTGGACACTGAAAAATGGTCTCGGCTTAGTTTTTGTCCACTTTTCAGGAAACCATATAACAAGGGTTTTTGGTTAATTCAATGTTAAGCTAAACATTTTCAGGCGCATCCGGATGGATCCGACTTGGAGTGGGGAATGGACATCTGGAATGACTGGAATGTTGTACTACTGCAAGTACCACACGTACATTTCTGTTGCTTTGAACAAGAGAGACATGGGAGATAATTGTGGATATCTCGACTGCCATGAACGCTTCCCCAAGCCCAGCCCCGAAGTGAGTGATTATTTCTAGCTAGATCCTTCTGATCTTTTCAGAATAGTAGTGTCGCACCGATTGAAGGAGCCCACTGCGATGAGCTTCGGATGTTTGGCATGAATGGAGAAGCCTCACATGGCATGATCATATTCAGTTCCGAGAATGGTACCCAAGTGGACCGATGGTTTAAAAGACACGTCATCTCCTCTTATGATTCTATCTGATCCCCCGAAACTTTGTTTTGTTGTCACTTTGTTGATATAATTGTGTTATGACATTCTAGTTGTAAGTGAGAGTGAGAAAGAGATAGAGCTGGTAGACAGAGAGAGGGCAGAGAAAAGGGGGAAACCGAAATAGAGAGAGAGAGACATAGAGACATAGAGAGATAGAGGGAGGAGTGAGTGAGGGTGAGAAAGAGATAGAGAGAGAGAGAGAGAGAGACTCCCGCTGCGCGCGCGGGGCTGGGGCCAACAGTTGGGCGGGTTGGGGCTAGCAGCCCTCCCCCATTCTTCTAGGCCGCCTTCTCCTCATCTCGGTGTTCGGTCTCATGTCTCGCGCCTCTTCCCTCACCCCTCTTTCAAAACAACAGTTTGGCGCCTGATCTGGCGAGTCCCCAGCTGTACCAGGTGCACCGTTAAAAATCAATGCGGCACATGATCTCCGCCTTCTGCATTTCGGCCAGCGACCTGTTTCACCCTTTCTGCTTTCTTACGCAAATGAGTCGCGTTCGTTCGATCATAGCTTTTCGAAAACCCCGAAAAGTAGATTTTATCCTCAAATCTCTCCATCTCGCCTGATTTTCCTTAATTTTCTGTTTTTATCAATTGTCTAATCATTCTCTTTGGTGTTCTCTGCCGCTGCGTTTTGTCGGCACTGTTCCCTTTTCCCTGCCGTCTTCTCTCTCTCTCTCTCTCTCTCTCTCTCTCTCTCTCTCTCTCTCTCTCTCTCTCTCTCTCTCTCTCTCTCTCTCTTTCTCTCTCTCTCTCTCTCTATCTATCTCTCTCTCTCTATCTCTCTCTCTCTCCCCCTCTTTCTCTCTATCTCTCTCTCCCCCTCTCTCTCTATCTCTCTCTCCCTCTCTCTCTCTCTCTCTCTCTCTCTCTCTCCAAATATGGTTTCAAAACACTAGATTCTGTAAAATCCTTTTTAAAAAGAATGCAAAATTAACATTTAAATATTTTGTTACAATAAATAGTCTGAACCCTACTGGCATATATTTTTTTTTTAAAAATTCAGCGCTCCAATTAACAGATCAATACCTTATCATGTAAAAACGCCCTAAGTTGACCTTTGACCCACTTTTAGACAATAAAGCCAAAGCGTTGACATCGCTTTTTTCCCCTTGCCAACCAGTCATTTCACTTTTGTTTTTGTTTTCCTCCTCTCTGCCCTTTCAGAAACTATTCTATAACTATGACAAGGACTTTGTATTTCAAGGACTCATTATTATTTTGGACTGAATGTTAACAATTGGAGTGGCAGGTACGCTTAGAAAATTATCTGTTTCTTAAATTATCTCTCTTTGTTCACGTTTATATCTCTTTTTTCTTTATGTTCTTCTATAAAACCTATAGAGTGAGGCTTCTCTGATGAAGTGTTTACCTTTTCAAGAAAACCTTATAGTTTAACTATGCCCCGCTCACTCGATTCACCGATAGTTTCTCCGTAAGATGCTTGGGGGCGAAACGGAGGAATTATCTAATTTAACATTCCCCCTTTTTAGATTTAAGTACATACAGGTTTTACATTCTTATTCCCGTCTTTTCATTTTCATCATTAGAAAGCAGTTTTTCAATCTCTAATAAATTTAAAGGGGCAGTGAGGAGGGTATTTCATTCCATTTTCGATACGGTCGGAAATTATGCGAATGAACTATGCAAAATTGTCTCGCACCCTCCTCATTTTCACAGCTATCTCAGTCAATTAGAATGAATTCGGTTCATTAGCATCCCTTGTAAATACCGGACACGCAGGGCGTACTGGCCATTCGCACAATCTGCGGATGGTCGGCCGTTTTTGGACACTTTAAAGCCAGGTCTATCGAAAACGATACATTTCCGACCCATAGTCATATACATTTTCTTGATCAGCGAATTTTTCTCTCCTAGATGAGCCAATGTTGTAAAACCCGCCTGACTGTCCTTTTAAACACTGTAACAGGGGAAACAGTTAGAATTTTCAGAAGTTGTAGTTTAAAAAGCGATTTTGAAAACAGAGTGAAAATGCTATATAAAAATGTCGTTAATAACGGTTATGGAAACGAATTTGTGGATGCACATTTATTCAAAGTATTGTGGAAATATAGAGAAATTCGAGCTAAGTATAATTATAAAACTTTGGATTTAGTTAAAAGTTTAATAAGAAGCCTTTAAAATTAAATATCCAACGGAATAGTTTGCAAATCCATTAGTTTATCTACGTCGATCAAATGCCCTACCGGCTCAGCCCGGCCGTGGAACTCGTTAAAGTAGAAATGAGCGGAACTCTAACCCCGTAAAGCAATCAACATACGCGAATTAGAATTGATAATAAGCCGAACTGTAACGATTTGGAACTGGGTATCTACGAACTGCTTAAAATAAGAACTCTAGTAAATAGAACCCATCCAACATAGAACTGTAGCAAATGAAATACCGACTTTCAAATGAAATGAAACGCCGATTTTCCGTACTTTCAAAGGTGAGTAGGATTGCGACAGGGCTGAAAAAATATTTATTGAAAAATAAATATATATTGGTTGTGTTTCTAACTTATAGAATGCAAGGTTTCAACGGCACACAACAATTTCCTTGTTCGGTTTTTCAGTTATATTTGAAACGATTCCATTCTACTACAGTTCGATTTTGAAGATATATAAAACCCAACAGTTCCAATTCGTTACAGTTCGGCTTATTATCAATTCTAATTCGCGTATGTTGATTGCTTTACGGGGTTCGATTTCCGCTCATTTCTACTTTATCGAGTTCCACGGCCGGGCTGAGCCGCCCTACCAAGTAATTATCGGGGTCAAACGGACTCGTGAACGCAAAGGTCGCGTAATCGATATCGCTTTTGATTCGTATTTAACTTACAACTTTTTAAATCCTAACAGGTCATTGCGAACATCTCATTTTTCTTTCTCCTTTTTATCTCTCTCTCTCTCTCTCTCTCTCTCTCCCTCTCTCCCTCTCTCCCTCTCTCCCTCTCTCCCTCTCTCCCTCTCTCTCTCTCCCTCTCTTTCTATCTCTCTCTCTCTCTCTCTCTCTCCCTCTCTCCCTCTCTCTCTCTCTCTCTCTCTCTCTCTCTCTCTCTCCCTCTCTCCCTCTCTCCCTCTCTCCCTCTCTCCCTCTCGCTCTCTCTTTCTCTCTCTCTCTCTCTCTCTCTCTCTCTCTCTCTCTCTCTCTCTCTCTCTC
>OZ059902.1:21416017-21493517 GCA_964057215.1 Oscheius myriophilus
GTTGGAACATAAATCACCACTGATCGAGTTTTTCAGCAGAATCCCGTCGACGTTGACAACAACATGGCTCCCGATAACGAAGATGCCAAGAATAATGAAATGGACGACGCCAGTCCGCCAGTATTCGAGAACCCGGCGGTTGAGGAAAGGCTGGAAGCTGAAGGAGACGACTCTGTTGGCGCAATTAGGCCCGTTCCCAGGATGGTCAGTTGCACTTGCTACCGTTTCTGGAAGACTCGAGCCGTCCCCGAAAAGCCCATTGTCTTAGGAAAGAGTTGGTAGTCTCAGAAGGCTCAAATTTGGGCGATTTCCTTCCTAAGACCTTTTTAAGCCAGTTCGCAAGTTTTAGGTCAGTATCGATTTTAGTGACCTGGGTTACGGTAGGTAAAAAATTGGTTTGACCTACCAGAAGTGAATTTTCTGCTAATCGAAGCGACGAAGCAAAGTCTCACATTTTGGTCAATACCCTTCCTAGGACCTGTATAAGTCATTTCTCAAGTTTTAGTTTGATATCCATTTTTGACTTGGGATACGGCAATTTTCGTCATGATCGGAAGCATATATTATTAACGTTGATTAGTGTATTCAGTGCTCAAGAAAAAGTAGAATTCAACCGTTTGAGTTGCGTTTTGCTCGTCATATAAGTGCAAGGTCGAAAAATTTGCAAAATTACATTTTAAAAGGCAAAATTTCACTTTTTCATGATTTTCTGTGTGGAAGTACACAAAAATGACGCTGTTTAAATGTTAGCTTTGGTGTACTTACAAGAAAAGCTGTCGGAAAACACCATTTCTATTGTACTCGAACAATTATACGATACCCGAAATTACAAAATTACAATACCCTAAAAACGATATTGACCCGCAACTTTTAAAATTTTCCGAAAGGCTTTTGACCAAAATTGAACCAATTCTGAGACTGTGAACGTAGGCCGCTCGAGTTTTCAAGAGAGTCTGTCTTAAGCAGGAAATTACTTATCAACCGCTAAATCACTTTTGAAAAGTCAGGCTACGCTGACGTTTTTATGCTTTTAGCAACTCGGCGGCCTTTGGTTGCCTCGTAGCCGCTTAGCGGTCCGACGCTCTTTTTTCACACACTATGCCATTGGATGTACCGCTGAGTTTTTTTTTCATCAGCAAAAAAAGCAAATCAGCGTCTTTCCGAATGTCACATTTTTCGCAGCGCATTCCGAGTATGTTGCGATAAACCGTTGTTGTCAAAATTTCCTGTAGGATAGCTTCAAGAAAGTGAATGTTCATACTCTTCAAACTGAAATAAAGGGATTTTTGGCCGAAATTCTTCAATTTCAGGCTTCTTTCGGTGTTTCCAACGACGGCAGATCGACAACAGCCAGTTTATCTAAGGCCGCTTTCACGCCCGTGACCGACTCCAAGGTGTGTTTCAGGTCATATAAATCTCGTACTTATTACCATATTTCAGAAAGTTTGCGCTGGTTCATTGGATCACTCTTCCACTTCCCCGTTCAAGAAGAGCTTGCCGAGGCCTGCATCGCCTGTGAGTTTCCGTTCTTTATAAGCTACTCTGCATACAGTTTTTCATTCTCTCAAAGTTGCCTTTAAGATATCGAAATTCAAAAAGAGGTGTGTTGTGCCACTATTTGGGTCCTAAGAAACCGGCTTTCACATTTCCAGCCAAATCTATTTTACCCAGGAGTACCCCATGTCGGACCTTACATCTTAAGGTCTGAAAAAAAGACAATTTGCTATTGAAATTGATGTTTTTGGCTACTGTGAGCGAGCTTTTGGCGACTTTTCCGTAAAATTCTTTCTGTTGTTTTTCTCAAATTTATTTTCTTTTTTTCAGGCTTCTGGAAACCATTTGGACTGCAGCAACGTATTCAGCCAATCTGTCTGAAGAATATGGTCATTCTCCAGGAAACATAGTAGATAATGTGGATTAATCAATTATTTTCTCTCATTTGCACTTTTCTTCTTTAGTAAATGAAACTGTGCTTGTTTTACCCTTTTTTTAGAGAGAGAGAGAGAGAGAGAGAGAGAGAGAGAGAGAGAGACCCTCCCACTGTTCATTTCTGCGCCTCACACTGCGCGCGCTTGGCTGGGGCCGGCAGCCCCCCCCCCCCATTCTTCTAGACCTCCTTCTTCTCATCCATGTCGCGCTATCTCTCTCTCTCTCTCTCACTCTCTCCCTCTCTCTCCCTCTCGTTCTTCCTGTTTTTTTTTAATTCTTACAAAACTTCTCGCTGTTCCCCTCTTCTGTTTTTTGTGGCTCCTTTCGAAATAGTTTTGGCGCCCGATCTGACGAAACCCCGCCGCACAATCATCGTGAGTCATGAAGTAAATCGCACAAACACCGTTCTTCCGTCATTTTGGGTTTTTCATTTAATAGTCTTTAAAAATTGACAGTTTCTGAACTGAAATAGCTGAGATTAGTGTTTTCACTCTGTTAGTTTTTCTCTTACGCCTCAACCTGAGAGGGTGTAGTATAAATCTCTTAAAAATACTATTTCCAGGTTGGAGCATAACTTTCCGACTGTTTTAACTTCAAGTTTTCATTGTGAATATTTTTCCATGGAACTCTAAGATGGCCGTTTTTCTACTCCCCTTTCATTTAAGGTGAGTGTTGAGAAGGAGTCGTACAAAGCAACCTTACACACACACACACACACACACACACACACACACACACACACACACACACACACACACACACACACACACACACACACACACACACACACACACACACACACACACACACACACACACACACACACACACACACACACACACACACACACACACACACACACACACACACACACACACACACACACACACACACACACACACACACACACACACACACACACACACACACACACACACACACACACACACACACACACACACACACACACACACACACACACACACACACACACACACACACACACACACACACACACACACACACACACACACACACACACACACACACACACACACACACACACACACACACACACACACACACACTAACACACACACACACACACACACACACACACACACACACACACACACACACACACACACACACACACACACACACACACATACACACACACACACACACACACACACACACACACACACACACACACACTTCTGTCAGACAGGACTTATTATACGACTTATTATAGGATATCAAACTAAAACTTGAGAAATGACTTATACAGGTCCTAGGAAGGGTATTGACCAAAATGTGAGACTTTGCTTCGTCGCTTCGATTAGCAGAAAATTCACTTCTGGTAGGTCAAACCAATTTTTTACCTACCGTAACCCAGGTCACTAAAATCGATACTGACCTAAAACTTGCGAACTGGCTTAAAAAGGTCTTAGGAAGGAAATCGCCCAAATTTGAGCCTTCTGAGACTACCAACTCTTTCCTAAGACAATGGGCTTTTCGGGGACGGCTCGAGTCTTCCAGAAACGGTAGCAAGTGCAACTGACCATCCTGGGAACGGGCCTAATTGCGCCAACAGAGTCGTCTCCTTCAGCTTCCAGCCTTTCCTCAACCGCCGGGTTCTCGAATACTGGCGGACTGGCGTCGTCCATTTCATTATTCTTGGCATCTTCGTTATCGGGAGCCATGTTGTTGTCAACGTCGACGGGATTCTGCTGAAAAACTCGATCAGTGGTGATTTATGTTCCAACCTGAAACACACACACACACACACACACACACACACACACACACACACACACACACACTTCTGTCAGACAGGACTTATTGTTGAAGTATGAAGTCCCGACGCGCTGCACCATCCCGGACGAACTCTCCAACTGGGTGGCTTCGGACCACATCACCCTGATCAATTACTCTTCCACATCACCCTGATCAATTACTCTTCCTGCAAGCAGAACAAGAAGGCCACCGTAAAGACCGCGAAGAACGGTATCTCTTTTTAGTGAGTGATTATTGCTTTGTTGTTCAAGCTTCATTTTCTTAATTAGCCTATTATTGTAATAGTTTAAGAGCTCACGTTTTGCGCGGCCTGCGTCGAGACGAACACCCGCCTGAGCCAGGCCAAGTTCTTCGGGACCACCCTGAAGACTGCGTACGACGAAGCCCTCGAGCGCTCAGGTATTCATTTTGCCTTTCTCAGCCAAGATTTTGTTCAGTGTCGGAAGGAAAAGGCCGAGTAACTTAAAAGGTAGAAGGAGCTTCATTGAAAAGATGAAGAAGGAGCCTGACCTGAGGCACAAGTACGACCAGCTGGAGATGAGCTTTAACCAGACCAAGAACTACTATGCCACCTTGTTAGAATTTTTGGATGGACTGATCAGATTTTTGTTTGCTCATTGTTTCTTAAGTAAATGAAACTCTTCTTCTATCTTTATTTTAAAGAGAGAGAGAGAGAGAGAGAGAGAGAGAGAGAGAGAGAGAACACTCTTCGCAGACCACCCGCTGGGAACGTCTGCGCCTCCCGCTGCGCGCGGGGCTGGGGCCGGCAGGCCTCCGACTCCCTTTGACGCCGCCTTCTTCTCCTCACCGTTGTCGGTCTCACTCCGCCGTCTCCCCTCCCCCCGCGCCTCTTTCTCACTCCTCTTTCATCTCGCAACTCTGTCTCACCCCTCTTTCAAAACAACTGGGCGCCCGATCTCACAAAACCCAGCTGTCTCCGGTGCACAGCCAAAAATCGATGCAGCACATGATCTCTTCCTTACGCATTCAGGAAAGCGCACTTTTTGCGTTCCTTCTGTATTTTCTTCACTCAGCTGAGGCATTTTCGCTTGTTTCTCGCTTTCTACACCCAAAGTACCGTCTTCCGTAACTTGTTCTCACAACATGTTTTCTTTTCGTTCTCTTTTCTTGTTCTCACGACTCGAAATTCTTCTTCAAGCATTCCTTCGTTTGCCTCTGAATTATCTCTCTCTCTCTCTCTCTCTCTCTCTCTCTCTCTCTCTCTCTCTCTCTCTCTCTCTCTCTTTCTGAATTTCTTCATTCTCCGATTTTTCTCACCACTCTCTCTCTTGTGTTTATTCCCTCCGTCTCTTCTCACCCCTCTTTCGACACAGTTTTGGCGCGCGATCAAATGCAACAAACATAACCCATTCTATCCGAAATATGCATTTTTAATCGTTTGTTTCCACGAAATCTATTGTTTTAGGCGTTTTTTTTTCTTTTAACATTGTGTTTTCAGGTTGGAACATAAATTTCCGCCTATTTGTTCTCACTCAACATGATGTTTTCTATTTTTCATCTCTAACTGCTCAGAAGTTCGTCTTTTAGTATTTGGTGAGTTCGAAAGATAAAAAAAACACACATAGAAAGATAAAGAAAGCTGCAAACTCACACACGCATTCACGCACACACACACACACGCGCGCACACACACGCACACATACACACACATACACACACAGACACACACAGACATACTCACAGACACACACACACACACACACTTTTTCAGAAGCCAGCGTTGTCTTTTTCAAAAGATGACTTATGCAGCAGCGGAATGGTCCAGCTGGTTAATTTCATCGGCGTGGATATCGTATACTACAGTATTACCAAGATCCTAATGTAAGCAACCCAAAAACAGATAATATTTGAGTTTTACAGCAACGCGAAAAATACGAGGGAAAGGAATGGAAAGGACAGTCAGTCATCACTTCTACGAAGAAAATGTCAATGTGGTGGTAGTTGTCGATTTCGAAAGACACAGTCAATGGTTCACAGGTTCGTTTTCAGCAAACTTTTGTTATCTTTGGTTCAGTTTGTAATAATGGCTTGAAGATGTTGTCAAGCTGAACGATTCTACATTGGGCCATTCGTCTCTTCTGTACATTCCGTTTTGGGCTTTTTCCTTTGTCTCAAATTTTAAATAAAAATTATTAACCTTACGGGAAATAACCTTGATTGCCTTATGGCTTAGGTGATAAAATGAGAGAGAGAGAGAGAGAGATAGAGAGAGAGAGTGTGTGTTATCAGAGTGAGGCGGAATGCCCTTAAACTGAGCTTTTAAGCTTAAAAGACGGCGGTACTGTAAGATCCGCGCTCCCGCGATGCGGCCCAGCCTGAGCGCATAAAGTCACAGCGCTGCTATCCGGTGGCCGAGTGGTAAAGTTCTCGCTTGTTAATCTCGCGACCCGGGTTCGAGTCCGCCCTTCGATTTTTAGATTTGCCAACATGCCACTAACGTGATAAACAATTGCAAACAGTTTCTGATTACGATCCGTCTTTCGGCCAAAACGTGTTAAATTTTCAGAAAAAAGGTTTTCTCCAAAAACCGATGCAAATTGAATGTGCTACAAGATTATGCATAACAAAGCTGATTTTGATTAATGACATTTAAAATTTTAGAGACAGCGTTAAGTAGTTGCGATTGTAAATTTACTAACATAATCGAATTGAATAAACATTTACTCATCATCATCCTCATCATCCGAAACTACATATTCAGAATCATATCCATATTCCATTGCGAAATTTTTGATACAGATGGCAAACTGTGACAACAAAAAGTCACGACAAGTACTAAACCGGATGTGGCATCTGTGATGATCTATGTAGACAGTTGTGTAATACATTTCGGCGGTTTTCGTAGGTTCGAGAGTCAGTAATCTGGGCTCGATCATGTAGGCGCGCGCACCATCGACATCCCAATCAAGGAGGAAAAAGCACGATGCGAAATGCGTCTGACTTGTCCAGAATACAAAACTTTGCAGATCCTTAAGAATTGCGGAGTCGTCTTTCTCTTCGAAATTGCCCTTGTGCGAAAATGAGAGTAGGCGCATATTTGGATTCTGAAAGTGAGTGTGAGTGTGAGTATGTTTTCCTTGTGAGGTTTTTATTTTCACTTTACCTTTAGAAACAAGTTCACTTCTGTTGGTTTTAATTCGCTACTGTTCATCACGAGAGCATACACTTTCAGTCTTCGTATATCACTGAATGAAAGTGGTGTATCAATCTGAAGTTCCTTCTGAAGATTTTACAAATTGATTTGTTTTTATTTCTACATACTCCTTTTAATGCTGGTAAGTAAATGTAGTCGGTGACTGTGTTGTTTCCAACATAACACAGTGAAATCTTGGTTGCTTTACAAGTCTAAAATGTTTTAAAACTCTTGAACGCGTACTCACTCACTCACTCACTCACTCACCCACTCACTCACTCACTCACTCACGTTTATTAATCGGCTGAGAACTTCAGGTTCGCAAGGTTCTTCATCCTTTATATTGCACTTAATGTGCTTTACAGTGACCTTGACTGCTACAATTTGATTTGTTACTTCTTGGCAAAGGCGCGTAAAATCAGACGGCCCCTGTAATTTTGACACCTTCGTATATTACATAGAAACCAGGAGAGAACTCGCACTTACTTTAAGCATGCGGCCTGCGGCCGCACCATAACTCGGTCGTTAGCCGCTCAGTTGCACGGCCTACGGCTGGAACTAACCATTACATTCAATCTCTCAGCAATTATGCGAATCGGAATGCCATATAGAGTTTTCAATGATATGGTCCACATTCTCATTTCTCTTCTCTGAGTTTTATAAACGTTATTCGCAAGTAGAAATACTTCTCCATCCTAAAAAGTTTTGTTTTAAATTTTTAATGTAACATTTTCACTTACAGCGTTGACATTTATTTCACTCTCTTGACTGATTTTATGAGGAAACTTTAATGTTTGGAGATGTGCTTTCGAGATGGCATTTTTCGATGATTGAATGAGGAGAGTGTAATCTTTGAAACTCATCTGAAAATTAACATTTCATTTTTTTTTTGTTTTTGAAAACTACCTTTTTGAGAATTTCATGTTTCAGATGGTTTTGAAAGGAAGCGAAGAGGACAGGCATTTCGCAAAGACTGAAATTTCTTATCTTTTGGGGACAGTCATATAAGCAAACAGCGGTTGGTCTTGAAGAGAAACAAACAGGATCTTTCTTAGCTGGAATCACACCGATTAAAAAACAAAGGGTGAGCGTTCGGCTGGAAAAATTGATGAAAAACACAAAATAAAAACTGTGTTTAAAACGGGATATAAGTGAAAACATCGTTCGGTTAGATCCGTCAGGGATCTTTTCATTTAAATTTTCATCGGGTACGAACGAAAATTTACATATCTAATTGTCTGGAACACTCCTCGTTTTCCGAGTAATCTCGTCAATTTGACTGGCTTGTAAACATCGTGCATGCAGTCGTTGCGGCCATCCGCAGAATCGGCAGACCGTCGGCCGGTTTTGGTCACTTTGAAGCCAGATTTCTCGAAAACGAAGAATTTTGGGCCCTATATTGTATAAAGTTTTTTGATCAGCAGATTTTTCTCTCTCGCACGAGCAATAGTTGCAAAAGGTCCCTGACGGTCACTTTAACTTTCAGATCAAACTGAGATTCCGTACTCTCTACCTGATATCAAAGTTGTTCGGCATTTTGGTGAGCCTTAAAGGGACAGTCAGGCGGGTTTGACAACATTAGCTCAATTAAGAGAGAAACTTTCGCTGATCAGGGAATATATATGACTATGGGTCGAAAATTTACCGTTTTCTAGAAAATACGCTTCAAAGTCGTCAAAAATAGGTCTCCGTCTACAACTTTGTAGACGGGCAGTACGCCCTGCGTGTCCGGCATTTACAGGGCAAGCTAATGAGCCGAATTTCATTGGCTGAGAGAGCGCGGAAACGAGAAAGGTGCGAGACAAATTATCGTAGTGAATTCGCATAATTTCCGACCGTATACGATCAAAAATGAAATGAAAAGCCCTTTAAGACACATACACCAGATGATCAATTACCACGACATCCACCCTGCCCTTTTCAAACGATCTGGCTCTCCGTGGTCTGGTTGCCCTGTCTGTCTCACCCGTACGAGAGAGATAGAGAAACGGAGAGGCAGAGAGAAAAGAGGGTGAGGGATAGGAAGATGCAGAGATTCCCATACGGGGCGAAAAATGATCAATTCATCAGATTGAATTTTGTGGGGTCTACCAGAATTTTCATAATCGCGGCGGCCCAAGAGGGATCTACGTATAATTCATCGTAACGTGTGTATAGGCACCACAACGGTTTTTTCAACCTGCTTTAATTTAAATGAAAGTAATCTCATGAAATTGGTTATGTCCTAACTAAGAAATCTTTTTTTGAAAATTTAAATTTGGTTAACTTTGAGCCGAGTAATTCAAGTTTGAAGATGGCCCCTGGGGCGGCATATTCTGACCATGCTGTGGCTGCCGCTGGGAGGCCACGCCCACTTTCGGCGACTGTCACGTGCAGCCGCCAATGCATTTTCGGTTGATTTCGACTCATTTTGGAATAAATACGGGTCAGAATAGCCAGAAATCAATTGAATAACAATCAGAGATCGTTGATTTGATAACTACTCATTGATAACCGGAAATAATCCCTTTAAGCTGCCAGGGGCTCAAAACCGATGTAGAGGCATGGGATTTCATAAATTTATGTTGATTGACGTCAGAAAATCATTTTTATTTTTTTTTAAAGTTACTTTGATGATGGAAACATACGTAAAACTAAGGAAAATGAGCTTTTCCAGTGAAAAAAATCGAAATTCGGGGGATTTGGAAGCCTGCCAATTACGATTGGGGCGCGATTCTGACATTCCACGATCAAAAATCATAGAAAAATGACTTTTCATGATGAACTGTGAAAAAACCGCAACACGGATTTAAATGTTATCATTATAAATGACGAAGACACAGATTCTACGCGTATTCCAGTTTAAATCTTGGGCGACCACGACCTGTATTTCGAATGCGACCGGAATCAGTGTTTTTGATGCTGCTGGTTGCATGTTTCAAAATGATTTCATTTAAGTATTTCTGAACAAAATGTGTACATTATAGTATTCAAAATGTTGGAAAACACTTTATCTTTCCAATTTTAGAATAAAAAAGTAAGGTCATGGCTGAAAAACTCGAGATAATTCATGATAACCGCAAGATCGTCAAGTAGGTCACTTTGGAGACTTGCTGTGAAAAATCCGCAACACCAAATTTTGATTTAAAAACACAAAAATGTTGGGAAACACCTGAAGATTACGAATCCGTAAAAACATGGAGCGACCACCCCCCAAAAAAAAATTTAACGTCAAAAAACCACTTTTTTTAACTTGTTGTACGATTTTTGAGTACTTTTGATAAAAGTAACCATAAGAACATTTACTATCACCGTATAGAGCATAGAATTTTCTCTCGTTCTCTTTTTTTAAATGTTAAAAAAGTTGACATTAACCCACTTTTCGAAGGGGGTGCCCACAATTTGCCGCCTCATTTCGCGGGGAAAGGGGGCGGGGCTGCGGTGCCTACGTGTGTAAATAGGTTTTCACCGATTAAACAGTATTAAACAATTCGACAAATTTCGAAAGAACAAATACCATACTTGGTTATGTTACGGTAATACTTTTTTCTGTGGGTGTTCTGAATCGACAAACTGAGACAGGGTTCAAATTCATGAAAACGGGATAGTATTTTCGAAATTGCAGTTTCTTGGCTTTGGAAAAAACTGTAGTTATCATCGATGCGTATTATAAATTCTAGAAACATGGTTAAACCTAAAAATTACCCAAAAATAGATGAATTGCGTTGAATTAGCATTTTAACAGCTAATATTGCTATCTTCAGATTAACTTGGAATTAAATACACGATTTTACTGAAAAAAATAAAAATTCAATGAAGGAGGCGTATTTCTTTGTGTTTAAACAGCGTCCATACAAAGCCCGATTTTAGTGCAACGACAATCGTCAGATTACGCCACAAAAACACTGATCCTTATTTTCTGGCCAAAAATTTCTCCCCCTTTTCTCGTTTTTCAACGTTTGTTCATTAATTTTTAGTTATTTTTGTAATTAAATTTAAATGTTATTAGGGAAATTTTGATTGTTCCATAGTTCTGCTGTGAAAGCGATGAGAAAGCGATTTAACTGCGCGCGCAGTTGTCAGTGGCTTTTTAATTAACCTATGCGCGAATTTCTCATTTCGCGAATTCATTATTACATCCCAATCAGCCCTACAACAGTGTAATTACTCCTTTTTTTATCAACAACTAACCAATTTTTATTTCACCAGATCGAACCGTGATTTTTAAGTAATAATTGTTGAATTCTGTCTTACCCCTTTGCCCTCTCTTAATTCACTCCTTTTGTAACACGCAAAATTTTGCGTGATACAAATTATTCGGATAATTACCCAGCAAAATACACCATTTCATGTTTATAATTTAGTATGTATATATACTTTATCCAACGGAAAGTGTAACAAGAAACAAAAACAAAAGAACAACACGACAAAAGAACAGGACAAATAGGGAAGGACAGGTGAGGGGGGATTTGAGGTTTTTGCGCTACAGGTGCCCCGGGGTGGAGATGCGTGGAGGAGAGAAGGAAGTCGAGGGTTATTTTCTCCAGGCAGAGGTTTTCAGCGGTTCGCCAGGCCGCTCGCGGGGTCGCCAGTCCCACATAGGTATTTTCCTTTTCATACCTAACCTCTATGGAATGCCTGTCGACGGTAGGGACCCATACCCGTCACATCTGAGAAGGAGGCTCCAAAGTGGGATGATGAGCGTTTAGTTTCATTTTGCTATATTATACTGTAAATTTAATTTCACACGCTAGTTCCCCAAATGAAACTAAAATTCACTGAAAATTGTGTATTTCTTTGTGTTTCAAAGACGTCAATTCGCTTCCCGATTTTAGTCCAACGACAATTGTCAAATTACGCAGCTAAAATGCGAGCCTGCCTCTCTCGTCTGGCCTAAAATTTCTCCCTTTTCCCTAATTTTCTGTTGCGCGTCGGTTTATTTTCGGTAATTTTTGTAATTTGTTTTTAACTGGGTTAATTAATGTGCGTTATAATGTTTCACTGTGCAAAAGTCATAAAAAAGCGATTTATCTGCGCGCGCAGTTGTAAATCTGTCAGTAGCTTTTTAATTAACCCATACGATGGAATTAGGATATGTTATATTATACCTCAGCTAGCCCCGCAACAGTCTAATTAACTTCTGTTACCACTTTATTAGCATTTAACTATTAATAAATACCCATTTTAAGCCGTTTTTAAAGATTTCTAGTAGTTTTCTGTTAGTTTCCCCCCTCCACATGGATTAATTCTCTTAATTTAGCCTCTATATATAACATAAATGCTTATTTTTCAGTAAATTCCACAGTCAGTCATGTTCTGCCAAGCCGCCAGCCAGGTGGCGGGAGTTTCCGAACCCGAGATGTCGGGTCTCCAGGCTGTCGAGGAGCCGATGGACACCGAAGAGACCGTTTCCGCCGAAAACGTCATCAAGGAGGTAATTTTCCCCAATTATTTTGTGATTGTAACGGATTTTTCCAGAATCGCATAGCTCAAGATGTCGCTCAACTTTTCCTGGCCTTGTTTCCCTCCCTCAAGAGCGTCGGTGCGTTATTTTATTTCAAAATTTCAATTTTTTTGTATTTTCTATTGAAAAATGCCATTTAAATCGGGTTCTTTCAGCTCAGAAGCTTCCAACCTCCCTCCAGCCAGCCACCGACGCCTGCGACAACGTCATAGCTTTTGTGCAGAAAGTGGAAACCGAAATCGCCAAATTGAAAGAGTGAGTGGGGTTTTACAGCACAAAAGGGACAATTTGGTATTTTCTACGCGATTTTTGTGCGTTTTTGTTGTCCAAAGAGTCCGCCGCGGCCAAGTTTTATGGCGGTTTCTAGGTTTTCTGGCAATTTTGCTTGTTCTAAAAACCTTAGCGATTCGTTTGGGTGGAATTTCTGGCATCAAATTAGCTTGTTCAATATTTGGAATAGCAAAAATTTGCTGAGTCGTTATAAAATAACTCAATTAGTCCGTTAAAAATGCTGCAACTTTTCCCGGCGCGCTGTAATATAAAAATAATTTTATAACGGGGTGATACCTTAATTACGTAAACTATTGAACCTAAAAACTGCGGAACTCGAGAATTCTAATATGGCTTGTAATTTTAAAGGACTGCTTTCTTCTTCGCATGCCAATATTTTGCTCGTTTTCGTACCGGGACCCGTTGCCGACAAAGAAAAAAAAATGCAATTTTTGGGTAATTGGTTGTATTAAATCTGTGCAGAAATGGTTTAATTGTTGCTGACTTAACATTATTTTTACGTTCTTAAACCTGTAAACTTTTACTTTTACGCACTTCGAAATGGGAAAGAATGTTTGAATCTACAGAAAAACTTAAACTGTCGGCGGGGATTCAAACAGAGATGGGCTATAAGTTTGGAGTGCGATTATACTGGACCTCACTCTTGGTATATATTTGACATTAACTGTAATATCGATTGATTTTCATGTAAAATCGATGGATTTTGGGGTATCGGTCGATGTTTTGGACCGCCGGCACCATACATGGGCAAGCTCCCCAATATGGGGCGGTAGGGGCGTCGCAATTTTAAGTTTTCGGCAGTTTTTCTTAGAAAAGGAGACCCGTCGCAAATTTTCGACGCTTTCAACAATTGAAGGGGGCCTCGCAAAATTGACCCCCGCGGTAGGTTGCCCAGGTATGGCCGGCACCCTCCTCTTCACATAAAAACGTGTGTATTTACAAACTATGGTCCGCCCCTGGATTCAAATATGCTCCGAAGCCAAAAAAACAGGATACTGTAGACTTTCCTTTAAAATCTAAGCGCGTTTCGGGATCCATCGCCTATAAATCGTGCCTAAATTTGCCTTCCTAATTTAAAAATAGTCCTTTAATCAAAATGACCATCTATTTCTTTCAGGAAACGCCGCCTCGCCAAGGGATTCCAGCGCCGGCAACTCGGCCAACAGATGGGCAAACTGCAGGCCATGATTCCGCCCCAAGTCGACCATTTCCTCTTCGAGGTGAGTTCTCCTTCACTCTATATCTTTAACCCTCTTTCTCTTTCTCTCTAGTCCCTCTTCATCTTTGCCCCTCTCTCTCTAACCCCTCTCTCTCTTTCAGTTGTCCTCTGCCATGTCGACCAAAACGCGTTCCCAGCAGCTCCGTCTGCTCCACCGTGCTCTTCTCTCCGCCTTCAAGGGCGGCCTCTCCGTCCGTCTCGTCGAGGTCTTCTAGCCCCGTCCCCATTGCAATAGAACCCCCGTTGCAATATCAAATGTACCTACCTCTCCCTCCCTCTTTTCCCTTGTATCAAGTGGATTTTTATGATTCTCATTCGCGCACCGTCGTTGTTTTGTGTTAATAAGTTGGGATAAATTACTTAAAAATACTTTCATTTTTCATTTCACGCTCCAATCTCGAAAATCCTCAATTTCTTCCCATTTGTCCAGTTGAAATCCACTTTCTCCTCGGTTTCAGCCAACATTCGACAGGTTATCAAGTCGTTGGAGCCATCTTCGTTGCATTTCTTAGAATTCCTAAATTTAAAAGGGAAAATTAGCAATAGGGCGCGAAAACTCACAACTTTTCCATAATTGAAGAACAGGAATTGAGACAGATGGGGTTTTGAGAGCACTCTTTGACAAAGAGGAGGCACTCATTTGAGACAGGGCGGGAGACAACTGAGGCAAAGAGGAGAAAAATAAGGAGAGGTCTCATTTTGAGAAAACCGCCTCCTGATAGCAGTTGAGGTGGCGATGTGAGACGATTTCTCATTAGCATGAGTACTTTCGAATTAGCATATGATGAACAACTCCATGCGTAGAACTAGGTGGGGGATGAGGAACGCGTTGCACCGCAACGACTGGAATGTCGAAGAAAAAGAGCTGTGATATATGGGAGAAAAATAGGGAGATATGAAGAGGGAAAATAGAGAGGAAATGAGGGTTTATAGAGCTAAAAAGAGAGATGCAGAGAAGGAGAGGGAGAGCGATACAACGATACAGTGATAGAGATATAGAGAGTGATAGTGAGATGCTGAGAGTGATGCAGGAAAATACATACAGAAACGGAACAGTTGTAATGTCTCGGAAAATGAGTTGTTATATAAGAAAGAAGAATAGAGAGAGAGAGAGAGAAAATGATATAGAGGGAAACAGAGAGACAATGAGGGTCTATATAGTTACGGAGAGATATACAGAGAAGAAGAGAGATTGAGAGGGACGTAGGAAAAGATACATGGAGAGATAAAAGAGAACGGCAATGAGAGGTACAAAGATGCAAAGAGATATAGAGAGACAAGCAGACAAAGAGAAAGATACAGAGAGGTACATAGAGAGAAGAAGTACAGAGAGAGAGAGAGAGAGAGAGAGAGAAACAGACAGAGAGTGAGAAATACAGAGAGACACAGAGAGCCTCAACCAGGAACAGACAGCGGTGAACAAAGACGACTCTCGATGAAGATGACACGTGAAAAATCAATTCTTTTATTCATAGCAGTGAAGAAATATATTAGTCTTCATGTACTGTTTCATACCCGCTAACAGTCATGGTCCACCCAGTTCATAGAGATAGCGGTGGGGGTAGGGGGTGAGAAAGAGTGAGATGAAGAGAAAGACATTTCTCAGAAAGAAATGATTTCTGACCTCTTTGTCATGTATCCTGTTGTACCGTTAGAGAAAAAAATCTATCTATCCCAGATTACTTACTGGCGAAAAGCCTCTGGAAACGAGGTTTTTAGAGAAACAAACGCCGCGCACCTCCACACACCGTTGCCAAAAAGCCCAGAGTGGTGTAAGTTTTTGGAAGCCAAAGGATTAGAGGGCCGGCCCCACAATACTTGAAAATCTATTTTTAAATGTAACTCATTTCAAAGTCATTATTTTTAGTTCTGTTTGTTGCAAAACATAGTTTTAATTGTGCAAAACATGCAGTGTAAAGGAGGATTCGACCTACTCTTCATAAATTTTTTTAAAAATTTTCATGGTCGAGTGGCTTAGAGGTCGGACTGGTAATCCGAAGTTGCCCCAGTTCGATCCCCCGTCGACAAAACGTTTTGCCATTATTGTTTAATGTAATTATTATGCTAGAGACACATTTGCAGTACATAGATAGTGTGAAACATATTTTTTCAAACTTTTAGAAATTTTGACCTCGGGCCGCGGCAAGCGGGCCAGCCCGTAGTCACCCTTGCTGGAAGCTATGTGTTGGTAAAAAAAATTTTCCAACGTTTCGGGGAGCCAAGCGGTCGGTCCTTCCTCACCCGTCGAACTGTGGATTGCCGCAGTGGAGCGCTGTGAGGTGTCTCCTAACAAATGGACCCTTGTGAAACCGCGGAGGTACTGCTTTCTTCGAAAACAGCTAAGCCAGCACCCTGGCAATTTGCAGCCACAAGTTCAATACAATACAATACAATATTTATTCCTGTATCGCCACTTGATTCTTATCATAAGTCGTAGCGCAGGGAAGTCAATTGTCGCCAAGTTGTCTCGTCCGTCCTTGCTATTGTTACCCACATGTTCAGCAAGTTCAGCACTTGCCACAAGTTCACAAGGTTGTTCCAAAAAAGTGTTGTGCCACAAGTTCAGCAAGTGGCACAACACTTTTTTTGAAGTCGCAACCAAGCATGACACAATCTGGGGCCGAGCCGAGAAATTTTGGGAGCGGGCCGGCCCGTTGCTATGGTTGGTTGCAACATACGAAACTACAAACAAAAGAAGTTATAAAGAAAACTGCAAAAATACATCGATGACTGGTTTATTGGTGGTTGTTAGGTTAGGAGCTGTAGAAATTCCCTTGATGACTTCGTAGGGGAGCAGGGATGGTGCTACTTTTCAGCGGCCATCAGGAAGAGCATCGGAGCAGCCGCCGCAGACCGGAGTGGAGCGAGAAATAGTTGAGAGCCCTCCGGAGAGGGGATTTTTTTAGTAAAACTAGCGCTACGCAACCCAACTCCACGTAACTTTAAACGAAACCCCGAGTTGTGGAAATTTCTGGAATCTTTTAGTGACGTATGGTTGTAAACAGTTCAATTCAACGGAGTGTAACAAGAAACAAGCAACAACGAGAGAGTATATTCAGGAGGGGAGGTCAGTTGGCGGGGGCTCCGTACGCGTCGGGCATCCTTTCGATGGAGAAACGGTGGCCGGAGATGTACATGATGGGGACTCCGGGGATCTTGCGGATGCGGCGCTTCAGGTCACGATCACATGTCGCCACGATGTAGCACTTGTGCTGAAAAAGAGGGAAATTACGCGGAAATTGTTAAGAAAATAGAATTATAAATTTTTGAAAGAATAGCCTTCAGGCCGATCCGAAGAGCTTCAATTGTTTTTTATCTACCTTACCCATACATGGGTATACTTCCTACAATGGAGCATAGGTGGACATGAGATGCTTGTGGTACCTACGTAATTCGGTATTTGGCCAAAAACGTAACAAAAAAATTAAAGGGGGGCTTACGTAGCCTCCGAATCACCATTTGCGGGACTTACGCACCGAACCCCCCCCCCCCCCCCCCCAAGCGCCCTGTGTCCAGCTATGCAATGGAGGCGCCATGTCTCGCCTAGGAGGATTATATAAACGTGGGGTATCGCTAGGTTTCCCGGAAAATTGCGGAATAACTAAAACCGAAATTTTTCCCGTGAAACAAACATGAACAAGCTACCGGTGTACCCGTTTTGCGCTATCCCCCCCCCCCCCATGAGACGTGTGGCGCGAGTCCCCCAAACATACCAGTACACGTTTCCCAACGCCACTTTTTCTGCACATGCGCACCGGAAAAAGGATACCGTGATTGTTGTTTTCAGCATGAATACGTAAATAAATTTTTTTTAAAGTGGCAGTTTGTTAACGTGGTGGGTTTCCGCCCGTAGGATTATGTGAATGTTCGATTTTCTGCGGGTTTTGATGTTGCACACTCACAGCTGTTTTTCCAAAACTACATTTTTGTCAACTTTTTGCTCATGAATGACTATAGGCCTTGACAGGAAAATACATCAACAGCCGAATTCTGACATATCGTGACGGGACCAAATGTTCAAAGAAAAAGTAGGTTGAGGAAGAAAAGAACTAATGAAACCTGCAGAAAAGAACTAATGAAACCTGCAGTTGTTCTAACCAAAAAGTGGCTATTTTCCCGAGTTTAGAAGAAAAGAAAGAGAATAAATTAAAAGAAATCTCACCTGTGTAACTCTTTGAACGAGACAGTCATCGGCGTACGTTCCCTTGTGGTCGCACTTGAGCCTCTGGAACCGATTGTCCTTGATCACCTTCAGGGCGATTTTGAAGCGCCTGCCGGCCTTTTCCAACTCGCCCAGCACGCAATCCGTCACGTAGGGGATGGCTGAAAGGGATTTTGTTTAAAAGAACAACTAAAAATAAACATACACACAAATACTTACTTTTAGCGTATAAACAGTCCATGAATCCGGTCATCACGTCGAGTCTGTTCTTCACGGCGAAGTTGACAAAGTTGGTATCGATGAGGACGTGGAAGGGAGGGCCCAGCTGAGTGTTGTACTTCATAAACATGGCGGAGGAGACTTTGGGCCTAAAATGATGCACTTAGGTCCTAAAAAAAAAGTTCCCCTTAAGAAAATAAATAAAAAGTTAAACTCACGCCTCTTTCAGCTTCAACGCCTGCTCGTCCTCCTTTTTCTTCCTAATCACACGGTTTTCCTCCTTCCTGGAAAAGGAAATCTTGATGTTCCATAAAAACACATCAAAAATATACAAAAATAAACAAAACTCACACTCTGTTATCCGTGGGCTTCACCAGTCTCGAGATGGCCGTTCGACGAGCCGCCTTCGCCTGTTTCTTCACTTTTCCCATGTTTTTAACTGAAAATCGATAATTCAATTAATTTTCTAATAAAAAATAAAGAAAATGTGCCTAACAAGCTTCAAAATAACAAAAAATGTGAAAAATGGAAAAAAAAATTCCGGCTGGTTTATTTTCCCGTTACGGTACCGGAGCTACGTATTTATTTTTGTTACCGTAATTTTTAATGAAAATGCAAAATTTTGAAATTACATTTTCCGTTTTTCCCTTGTTTTAGCGCCGTTTTAAAAGCTTTTCTACCAAAATTATGATAAACTATGGATTTATTGCAGATTAATGTCATCTGTGGGTCGTGTATCCTCTCTCCAGCGCCTCGTCGCCCGTCCCAGGTATGTTTTCCTCGAATTTTTCATTTTTCTTATTTCTAGGTTATACCACCCCATTGTGCGTGTGGATGTGAGGGAGGCGCATGCCACTAACACTATCATCAACTTTGTTCCGCAACAGGAGGCCTGGATCGTCGAGAGGATGGGAAAGTTCTACAAAACTTTAGAACCTGTTAGTTTTTCGCATTTTTTTTCCATTTCAGACGGGGTTTCAGGGATTGAATGTGCTTCTGCCGATCATCGACAAGATCAAGTTCGTGCAGAGTTTGAAGGAAATAGCTATCGAGATCCCGCAACAGGGAGCCATCACCATCGACAATGTGCAGCTCCAGCTCGACGGGGTACTGTACCTGCGCATCTTCGACGCTTACAAGGTGGGATTACTGTAGAATTTTGTGTTACTGTGTGTATTTCTGTCATATCCACGTATTATCAAACAGTATTTAAAATTTGCCGGCAATGGCGTAATTTGGTCGGTTTTGAGTCTAACATTGCCATCTGCACGGTAACTGTTAGTTAATGTTATAAAAAATTTTAGACATGGATTTATCGATAGTTAACAGCTTATTCGAACTATTTAGGCCTCCTACGGCGTGGATGATCCCGAATTCGCCGTCACCCAGCTGGCACAGACTACAATGCGTTCCGAGGTTGGTTTTACTGGAATTTTTCTTGTTTTGGTACCTTATTATGGTAGTTCCGAGTGGATTACTATAGCTGCAGCGAGATTGCGGTAGTTTCTTCGAATTCACCGCTGTTTCGGAAAGATTACGGTAGTTCTGTCGAGCCGTTGAATCCCTTCGAAGTTTGACTAAGTCTGGATTACGGCAGTTTAATGAGATTATGGTAATCTAGTTTATCAGTTAAGGTAGTTTCGTCCGAATTTTCGAATGCTACGGTACTTTTGGTGCAGATAAGACGGGCCAAAACGGCTGTCCGGGACCGGACCGCCCAAAATTAACCAGCTGGCCCGGCCCGGGAGAACCCCGTAAAAACTGTGCAAAGGTGGTTCGAAGATAAAATACCGTATACTGTAATGTGATGCAAAACAATTCAAGCAACACAGGAAAACTTTGGAACTCGAGATGGACTAGGATCGACGTGGACTATTATTCTCACGTCGTTTTGCGTATAGTAACCGAAAAGAGCGTTATCAATGCTAAGATTACTATGGTTCTTCGAGTTTACTGTAATTTCATCGAAGCGGCCGTATTTTTCCGAGATTACGCTAGTAATATTAAGAGAACTACGGTAATCTAGTGTTCTATTTTTCCGACCTTTTCAAAGCTTGTTATTTATTTGAGATTACGGTAGTTTTATTGTGATTACTGTAATTTTTTGGGGTTAAAGTAAAAGTATCGGGATTACGGTATTTCCTTTGAATTACCGAGTATTACGGTATTTTTATGCGGTTTCACGGTAGCTTCTATCATGACTGGACAGCAAGCATGGCAACGGGCCGGCCCGCTCCAAAATTTTTCACGGCCCGGCCCGACCTGGCCCGGCCCGGCCCGAATCAACCGAAAATTTATGCCTTTTTTCAATGTAAAAATCAAAGAAAACGAAAAAAATATTTTCGGGCCGGCCCCAAATTTTGCCATGCTTGCTGGACAGGGAGCGTTTGGGGGTTCGATGCGCAAGCCCCCCGAATTGTGCGTAGTAGCCAGCGCAAGCCCCTTCAATTTGTCGTTGCCATTTTCAACGACGTAGGTACCGCAAACACCTCACGTCCACCTATGCCTTCTATAATCTGACTCAGTTTAGTAGTTCCGCGTAGTGGGAAAAAATACCTGTTTTTTTCTCTAGACATCCTGCAATTTTGTTCGAAATTACGGTAGTTTTACAGAGATTACTGTATGATATTCAGTAATACGGTAGCTCTATCAGCAGTAGCAAAGGATACGGTACTGTTGCCAAGATTAATGGAGAATCGCGGCGGTTTTTCCTACAGTAGATTCTTTGCGATTACTGTAACGTTTCTGACTACACAATTTTAAAAAAAAATGGGTTAGTGTTGAAAATTTATGTAAATTTGCGGAAATTACGGTAAAATTACCCTAGTTTAGACAAAATTATGGTATTTCAGGTCGGAAAAATCAGTCTGGACACGGTGTTCAAGGAGCGTGAGCAGTTGAACGAGTGCATCGTCGCCGCCATCAACAAGGCCGCCGAGCCCTGGGGCATCACCTGCATGCGTTACGAGATCCGTGGGTTTTAAAAGCATTTCACACAAAAACTGGCAATTTTTCTACGTTATCCGGCAAAAAAACCGTTTTAGGTGACATGCGGATGCCGGAGAAGATCCAGGAGGCCATGCAGATGCAGGTCGAAGCGGAGAGAAAGAAGAGGGCCGTCGTGTTGGAGTCCGAGGGTCACAGGTTCAATTCTTTGCGAAATTTTTAGTTTTTTTTGTCTTTTAGGGAAGCAGCCATCAACCGGGCGGAGGGACTGAAAAAGGCCGCTATTCTGGCTTCCGAAGCCAAGGAAGCCGAACAGGTGAGGGTTATTGTGCGGAGGACGTGGTGGAAGCATTTGGCCCGCTCCTTTCGAAACCAGAGGAAGCATCACATGTTTCCGTTGAAGTTTGCTATCCGATGGTCCCTTAAGAGTTTGTTGGGGGCGTGGCTTAGCTAAGTGGGCGGAGCTTCTGTAAGCCCCGCTCGTCGGAACTAGGTTGCCTAAACCATTGGCTGCTTCGCAAGGGAGGGGGGCTAAATGGGCAGAGCCTGATGGCTCTCCGCCCTTATCATTCTCTAAGCTCCGCCCACTTCACCCCACCAACTAGGCTTTTTTGGTAGATTTAGCTCCTTCCACTGGAACAGTTCACAATAATTGGCTGGTTGAGGGGTGGGACACTCTAAGCTCCGCCCAGTCAGCTGTGCACATTTAGCTCCGCCCACTTGTACCAGGTTGCCTAAACTTCCCCAATGATAAGTGAACGTATTTTCTCCGCCTACTTAGTCCCGTTTAAACCAAGGTTTTTTAAGCTCCGCCCACTGAAACTTTGTACACTCAACTTTTAGCCACAGCTACAGAGGGGGCGTGGCTAGGTGGGCGGAGCCTCTCTATGCTCCGCCTCCTCAGCTGTGCTCATTTAGCTCCGCCCACTGGAACTAGATTTTCTTGCCTGAATCGTTCCCTGCTTGTAAGGGAGGGTGGCTAAATGGACGGAATTTAATGGCTCTCATTCCCTAAGCTCCACTTATAGTTTCCATGGGTAGAATCTGCCAATTCTTTAGGCTCCGCTCTTTTAGTCACGCCCCCTTTTCTCAAGGCTGTAAAAAGGCCACTATTCTGCCCTCTGAAGTCGAGCAGATCATAGGTGGACGTGAGGTGCTTGTGGTAGCTACGTAGGTTTGGTTTAAAATGGTAAAAAGTGATTAGAGGGGGTTCTACTTTTCCCAGAGGTACCATTTGGGCTGCTTCCGCTTCGAGCCCCCAAACACACCCTGCCCGGCTACGGAGCAGATGAGATGAAGACGAGAAGATGATTTTGTTTGTGATTATTTATGATTTTCACATTGAAATAGGCATGAATTTTTGGTTGGACCAGGGTCGGCCCGGGCCGTGAAAAATTTGGGAGAGGGCTGGCCCGGGCGGGGCCGCTGCCATGTTTGGACCAGAGTAAGCAGCTTTAAATTGCCTCAATAGTAGGCTCCGCCCATTCAGGTCATTAGTGGGCGTGGCCTAAATGGGCTGAGCCTGACGGCCTTGCCGTCGGAAACTGTGCCTTTTTAACCTTTTCCTCTATGCTATGGGACCGTTGGATCAAAATTCATAAAAGTAAAGTGATTATTGCTCCGCTTACTTTACCCTGTTTTTGTTTAACAAAAAACAAATGGCTCCGCCCTCATAGCCTGCCCCTTCTGACCATTTTGTCTAAAACTGAAAACTGGGTTTTTCGTGAGGACTAGTCTAGTTTTTCAGATCAACATCGCTCGAGGAGAAGCTCAGGCCCTGCGAATCAACGCCGAAGCGCGCGCCGCCGCCATCTCGAAGATTTCCGAATCGCTCACCCACCAGGTAATTGCCTAATTAATAATTTTGGATTAAAGTGGGCGTGGCCAAATTATGACGCGATGCGTGTTTACCCACAAACAATCTTAATTTTCAGGAAGCTAGTGGCGCCGTGGCGCTGACGATCGCCGAGCAGTACGTGGACGCGTTCGGCAAACTGGCGAAGGAGACGAACACGGTGGTGCTGCCGGCGAACATGGGAGAGCCGAGCGCCATGGTGGCACAGGCCCTCGCCGTCTACAACTCTATTTCGAAGAAGGTCGACAAGCAGTGATGATCTCTCGATAGGAATCCCCCTTCTTGTTATGATTTTACACCGGTACACTGTCGTATAATTTCCATAAATTCTATTTTATTTTGTGATTCTTTTCTCCCTCTCTCTGCCTCTGTAGCTGTATCTCTCCCCTCCTCTTCTCTCTCTCTCTCTCTCTCTAAATCTCTCTTTGTCTCTGTCTCTCTGCCTATATGTCTCACTGTCCATCTCTCTCCCTCTTCTCTGTTTCTCTATGTCTCACTCTAACCTTCTCTCTCTCTCTCTCTCTCTCTCTCTCTCTCTCTCTCCCTCTCTATCTCTCTCCCTCTGCTGTTTCTCTCTCTCTCTCTCTCTCTCTCTCTCTCTCTCTCTCTCCCTCTCTCTCTCTAAATCTCTCTTTGTCTCTGCCTCTCTGCCTATATGTCTCACTGTTTATCTCTCTCCCTCTTCTCTGTTTCTCTATGTCTCATTCTAACCTTCTCTCTCTCTCTCTCTCTCTCTCTCTCTCTCTCTCTCTCCCTCTCTCTATCTCTCTCCCTCTGCTGTTTCTCTCTCTCTCTCTCTCTCTCTCTCTCTCTCTCTCTCTCTCTCTCTTTCTCTCTTACTCTCCCCCTCTCTCTCTCTTACTCTCTCTCTCTCTCTCTCTCCCTCTCTATCTCTCTCCCTCTGCTGTTTCTCTCTCTCTCTCTCTCTCTCTCTCTCTCTCTCTCCCTCTCTCTCTCTAAATCTCTCTTTGTCTCTGCCTCTCTGCCTATATGTCTCACTGTTTATCTCTCTCCCTCTTCTCTGTTTCTCTATGTCTCACTCTAACCTTCACTCTCTCTCTCTCCCTCTCTCTTTCTCTCTCTCTCTCTCTCTCTCTCTCTCTCTCTCTCTCTACATCCATTCTACATAGGTGCCATTGTCGGCCCCATTCAAGTGAGTCCACGCGACAACTCATTAAGAGTTGGGTCACTCAGCTAGGTCACTACTTCTTCCAACACCACCTATTGATCACTACGCAACGTGCAATCAATTCTTCAAAAATGGTATGGTACAAAAATGGTATTTTGTAATGTTTTAATATACATTTAAAATAATAATTATAATATTTGATTTACAGTTATGTTGTCACTCAGCGACATATCAGGAAGAGATAGGCAAAATGGATTCAAACTCAAAAATGATGCAGCCAAGCAAGGATAACTTCTCTTTTTCCATATTTCCTGCTTTTCTACAAGTTATTGTTCTTCAAAAAGTGAGAGCAGTTAAAAAATGGGATGAATCCAATTTTCAGGTGAATTACCAGCAATTCGCTGTTTTTGATGCTTGTTCTAACTTTACACATAATTTATGCAGATATTTTGGTAATTTGAAAATTAGAATTAACGAAAGATTAATGGTTACTTCATGTTATGCTCGAACTGATAGATTTTTTGATAAGGTGAGATTAAAAATGAACTTGTTTATGTAAATTTTGTTTTTAGAACTTGGTTCCTTTTGCTTCATTTCCTCCCAATCTGCAGAGGAAAGTTTTTGAAAAGGTGGGGGAAAGCGCGAGAGAGAAAGAGAGACAAGAGACGTCTCTTTCAGATTGGATATAGGAAACATGCAAAACTATGTTCAACCTCTTCTTCTTACAATTTATTCTTCGAAATACAAAGTTCGTTGTGTCTATCGATTTCTCTGTGGAGTTTGATGATTTCCGAGGTATATTTTAAAATTTTAAGCATTTTCTTTTGATTTGCAGAACAGTGAAGTTTCGCTTTTGAACGGACTGACTATGCGCAGATTTCCAATAGAACAGACACCGCAGGCTCGTTTTATAGTCAATGAATTGTGCTGTTCTGTGAGTTTCCAAAATTTAAATTTATTTTTTATTGTCTATTTTGTAAAAGGGATTTTTTACTGTTTCAGCGATGAATTTCAGACACAATTGACAGTAGAAGTGTGTAATTTTTTAATCAACCATGTTAGAAGTAAACATATTCTGATGGCGAATCATGGAAACTGCAATGGTTTTATATTTTCACAGTTTCTCAACGTAAGATTTAATCATTTTATAAACAATATATTTCTGATTTAGTATTGTGAACCAGTTTATTTAAGTATAGAAGTTTGTAACACTGGATATTTTCCCTACGATACAAGCAATGTTGGAAATGTGAGTTGTCTCTGTCTCTGTCTCTGTCTCTGTCTCTGTCTCTGTCTCTGTCTCTGTCTCTGTCTCTGTCTCTGTCTCTGTCTCTGTCTCTGTCTCTGTCTCTGTCTCTGTCTCTGTCTCTGTCTCTGTCTCTGTCTCTGTCTCTGTCTCTGTCTCTGTCTCTGTCTCTGTCTCTGTCTCTGTCTCTGTCTCTGTCTCTGTCTCTGTCTCTGTCTCTGTCTCTGTCTCTGTCTCTGTCTCTGTCTCTGTCTCTGTCTCTGTCTCTGTCTCTGTCTCTGTCTCTGTCTCTGTCTCTGTCTCTGTCTCTGTCTCTGTCTCTGTCTCTGTCTCTGTCTCTGTCTCTGTCTCTGTCTCTGTCTCTGTCTCTGTCTCTGTCTCTGTCTCTGTCTCTGTCTCTGTCTCTGTCTCTGTCTCTGTCTCTGTCTCTGTCTCTGTCTCTGTCTCTGTCTCTGTCTCTGTCTCTGTCTCTGTCTCTGTCTCTGTCTCTGTCTCTGTCTCTGTCTCTGTCTCTGTCTCTGTCTCTGTCTCTGTCTCTGTCTCTGTCTCTGTCTCTGTCTCTGTCTCTGTCTCTGTCTCTGTCTCTGTCTCTGTCTCTGTCTCTGTCTCTTTCTCTGTCTCTGTCTCTGTCTCTGTCTCTGTCTCTGTCTCTGTCTCTGTCTCTGTCTCTGTCTCTGTCTCTGTCTCTGTCTCTGTCTCTGTCTCTGTCTCTGCCTCTGTCTCTGTCTCTGTCTCTGTCTCTGTCTCTGTCTCTGTCTCTGTCTCTGTCTCTGTCTCTGTCTCTGTCTCTGTCTCTTTCTCTGTCTCTCTGTCTCTCTCTCTCTCTCTAAATGTCTCTTTGTCTCTGTCTCTGTCTCTGCCTCTGTCTCTGTCTCTGTCTCTGTCTCTGTCTTTGTCTCTGTCTCTGTCTCTGTCTCTGTCTCTGTCTCTGTCTCTGTCTCTGTCTCTGTCTCTGTCTCTGTCTCTGTCTCTGTCTCTGTCTCTGTCTCTGTCTCTGTCTCTTTCTCTGTCTCTGTCTCTGTCTCTGTCTCTGTCTCTGTCTCTGTCTCTGTCTCTGTCTCTGTCTCTGTCTCTGTCTCTGTCTCTGTCTCTGTCTCTGTCTCTGTCTCTGTCTCTGTCTCTGTCTCTGTCTCTGTCTCTTTCTCTGTCTCTGTCTCTTTCTCTGTCTCTCTCTCTCTCTCTCTCTCTCTAAATGTCTCTTTGTCTCTGTCTCTGTCTCTGTCTCTGTCTCTGTCTCTGAATTCAATCTAATCTTGACTCTTTTCAGTTGGACATTATTGGATTGGACAATCTCATACTCGAACCCGTTCTCTCTTTGAAAGCAAAGCAACGCGTGAAATACAAATTGTCAACTATCAAAGTTAAAGATATAATTAAAGGTAACTTTTTTTTACCTTTCAAAGCACAACCCCAATTTCAGAGCATAATGAACACAAATAAACCAGTAATCACCAGAAAATTTGAACTTCGTACCAGCGCCTTCTCTGTAAGTGCCCTGAGGCTCGGTTTGTCCGATCTTGGAGACGCTTGTCGGAGTTACCCATCGTTGGAGAACCGATTCCCATATTGTTGGTGTGTCACTCGAATCAAAGAGAATTTCCCATTTCTGATGATAAAGTTCAAAGAAGGTGTGAGAATCGAACTGTGTCCTTTTTTCTAGCAGTTAAATTAATTTTTACACTAGTCTTTCCGCTGATTTTTCTGTAGTAAAGTTTTTGAACTCTCTGTGTTCGCTGATACAAAGGGTATTTTACCCATAGTCGTATTGTCTTTTCACATCGTTCCCCAAATTTAGGCACCGCAACGTTTTTCTCAAACCACATTTGATCAATAGAGAGTCATATCAAAACATTCCTTATGTCCTAACTAAGAAATCTTCTGTTGGAAATTAAAATTTTGTTTACTTTAAACTGAATAATTCAAGTTTGAAGATGATCCCCGTGGCGGAATTTTCCGACTTGGCTGCCTCGGCCGCTGGGAGGCCACGCCCACTAGCGGCGACTGTCACGAGCAGCTGCCACCGCATTTTCCTTTGATTTCGCATCGTTTTTGCATAAACACCTGCAATTGCGAATTTACGTGTTTTCAAAATTATCGCCAGTCGATAGGGCATCCAATTTTCTGCCGTTTCCATTTTTTAAAGTCGAAAATTGTTTAATTTGAAGCATTTTAGAAGGGAGTGCCCAGAATTTGCCCCCTCGCTTTGCAGCACAAGAATGCGGGGCTGCGGTGTCTACTTATATGAGAAAGGTCGCAAAATGCGTGAATCTGCAATTTCGAAAGCGTTTCCCACTTTTTTGAGGTTTTATGGGTCCTTTGCACAAACATTTCAGTATTTAAGAGTTAGAATTGGCGCATCTGCCACTAAAGCTATCGGAAATCCCCACTCCAAAACAATCAGACCAATTTTGAAAAATTACAGTACCCTACCGTAAACCGATTTTGACAGTACCCTACCGTAAACCGATTTTGACCTAAAAGTTTCAAAACGGTCAATATGGCCTATAGGAAACTTATAGGCCAATTTTGGGCCAATTCTAGGGGCTATCAACTTTTCTTCCCAAAACACTGGCTTGCTTGAGTTTACCTAGGGACCGCAAAAACGGCCTCGGCGCAGGCAGCCCAAAATGCTAAGAAAATATGGTTTGAATGGCCTGCGCGCGTATTTTTTTATTAAATCCCCTATTTTAAACACGAAACACTATGTAAAATCACACAGCAAAACGATGAAATAACCAAACTGATTCAATATACAGGAGAAAAACACTATTTTCTTCGTTTTTTTGGCTATAATTTTCAAGTCAGATAGGAAGCACTTACATGATCTTGGTTATCATAATAAGTACTACGTATTACATAAAACAAAATGATGGAATCAAAAATCCATCCTCCCCTAAAAAAAGTTGTCGCGATATTTCAACTTTGGCGGTCTATCTTTCGTCAGGGGTAGCAGTCAAGTACCCAAAATCCCTTTAGAAACCTTCTAAATACTGTTTTCCTTTTTAATAAGTAAACAAAACAAGCGGGTAATCAAGAGAGTTGAAATAAATAGATTTTTACAAAGCATCACTTTTAGCTGGATTTCAGTTCCCTCTGAAATACAAGCAAATTAAGTGCGGAGCACTTGAGAGACAAAGTTATTTGGACAAATTAGGTGTTTTTCTATCTTTTAAGAATAAAAAACGCAATGTCCATCCTCCCCCTCGTTCACAATCTTTATTAAAAAATAGAATTTTAATCTTTATAGGGACAACTTTCGCGCTCCACTCCCAAAAGCGCGCTCCATTGTCAAATGCCGTATTTTTCCCGAGGCCTTTTAAACGTCTATTTTGTCATGTTCGTGGTAATTCTGGTTTCATAAATACGAGAAAAATACGAACAATCCTTGCATTACATAAATACTTTCAAAATGTTTCCAAAACAGTGATTCTACAATCTTTGTGTCCGATGTTTAGCAGCTCAGACAGGCCCCTCCCAACCATGGCTTTAATGCAGAAACGAAACAAAATTTCAGCTAATCAAGCGAGATATCTCTCTTCCTTGTGAATGAAATTTCAAAGTGTTAAAAAAAAGTTTAAGTTAAAGTATTATCTGATGGAAAATTGACACTAAAATGCGAAAAAATAATTTATAAATTATGTTCTGCGGTCCCTAAGTTTACCAGTGACGATGTTTTACTCTCATTAAATATATTTGCGGTCTTGGGTCCCACCGCGAAAACTCGCTTTCCGCTTTTATAATGACACTATTATCGACCGAATCCACCTCCGGAATATCTTATCTATAATTGGGTCACAGAGCAAGGTCGCTCAACCCAAACACCTCCGCCCAGCACAGTTCGTCTCAATCGATTTGACCAAAATGAATAACTTTATCGTCAGTCATTTTTAAAAATTATTTGTTGTAACAACTGAAAAACAGTTAAAGTTTTCAATTTTCAGGAGTATTTGCGCAAAATGAAGAATTTCAATTCCAAAACGAAACTTTCAAATGACATCTCCATAAACTTTTCCATGTTTCCGTTGTGCTTACAAGCTAGTATTCTTGAAAAGGTATCTGTTTGAAAAAATATGACTAATCGATTATTTTTTCAGATGAACTACAAAAAACTCGTTGTTTTTGATAGCTGTTCTTACTTATCTCACAACATATGTCGTCATTTTGGTAATTTTAAATTTCGTGTTAACGAAAATGTAATGGTCACTTCGTGTTATGCCCGAAGGGTACAACCTTTCTATGGGGTGAAGTAAAAAAGTAAGAATGTGGTAATTTTGCTTCAGGACTCGTTTTCAATAACTAGTTTTCCACCCAATCTTCAAAGAAGAGTTTTTGAGAAGGTCAGTTAGAGAGAGAGAGACAGAGAGACAGAGAGACAGAGAGACAGGTTTAAGATGAGGTATAAGAAACACGCCGAACTAGATGAAATCGACTATTCTTTCCATTCACTGTTAGAAATACAGAAGCCTCTTAGTTTAAGCTATCGTCTTCCTCGAATTACAATCACCCCGGTTTGTAATGTTTACATTTCACTATTAATTTAATTCTTTTAGAAAAATGAAATTGAAATATCAATTGGGTTGAATAGGTTCCAATATTCAATAAAAAACACCTTTCATGCCTTTTTTAGAGCCGAGGAACTCAACGTTTGTGTAAGTTTTTATGCTTTTTAATATAAAAAAAATTGGTTTATCGAAAATTTTTCAGACGGTACTTTCCAACGAAGTTTGTAGTTTTTTAATCGATCACGTTAGAAGCAAACATATTCAGATATTTAGTCATGCTATTTGCAGTGATTTTCTCTTTTATAAGTTTACAATGGTGAAGTTTTTCATTATTTTTTAATAAGTAATTTAAATTTAGTTTTGTGAGCCAAATTATTTGAGTATGAAAGTCGGTAAATCTGGATATTTCCCATTCGATACAAGCCATGTTGGAAAAGTGAGTTTTCTGCCTCTCTGTCTCTCTGCCTCACTGCCTCTCTGCCTCTGTGCCTCTGTGCCTCTCTGTCTCTCTATCTCGCTATCTCGCTATCTCGCTATCTCTCTATCTCTCTATCTCTCTATCTCTCTATCTCTCTATCTCTCTATCTCTCTATCTCTCTATCTCTCTATCTCTCTATCTCTCTATCTCTCTATTTCTCTATCTCTCTATCTCTCTATCTCTCTGTCTCTCTGTCTGTCTGTCTTTGTGTCTCTCTATCTCTCTATCTCTCTGTCTCTCTGTCTCTATGTCTCTCTATTTCTCTATCTCTCTATCTTTCTGTCTCTCTGTCTCTCGCCTCTGGCTCTCTCGTTCTACTCACACTACCATTGTTTTCAGTTAGACATTCGTGGATCTTACAATCTCCGCCCCGAAAATCTGTTCGCTCCTCGGGCAAAACAAAGAGTCAAGTACACAATGTCAACAATCACAGTTCGAGATATCATTTATAATATTCGAGTATTTAGTTTAAAAAATCGAAAAAAATAACTACGTGATTTTTAGATCCTTATGAAGCCCAGCACCCGAGTTTTCACTAGAAAGTTTGATATTTCTGGAACTAATATCAATATAAGTACCCTGAGGCACGGTTTGAGATGTTTTGGAGAGTCTTGTCAGATTTTTCAATTGAATGATCAACGATTCCCATATTGTTGGTCTGTCACTCGTCCCGAGGAGAACTGCCCGTTCCTCACTCTCAAGTTCCAAGAAGGCGTAAGATTGGAATTTGAACCATTTAGACTTTTTTGACAGCTTTAATTACTCTTTTTGAATTATATACGTTTTTCTATTTCCCTGCTATAGCTTTGTAAAATAAGCTCCTTCTATAAACACCTTTTTGCTCACTTCTCACAGTAAACCTGTAATGTTTTAGAGAAAACTTTTGTTTGTTGTATGCAATAAAATTTTTAATTGATTGATTTACATTAATGGGGGAATCGCCGAGAACCAAAATTTGGGTGACCGCGACGCAGCCGCAACGCATAGAAAATTGCGGAAAATAGCAGAGCCCCACTTCAACAACATATAAATGTTTAAAAACGGAAGAATTTAACTTAATTCTTTAAAAAAAAACCCTAATAAAACAAGACAACAGTAAAAACATACTGAATACGTTAAAGGTTCTTCGGTTGGAAACCGATAAAGTTCATAAATAGATAAGAAAAACCGCCTTCAATTTGTTGTAGAAAGGGATTGAGAAAGAGAGCGAGAAAGAGAGAGAGAGAGAAATAGAGAAATAGAGAAGTGTCTGGTTCTTGGTGACATGATGAAAAGTCGCCTCTACATGTGCGTGCCTGTGCCTGCAAATGTCTCTCTGTCTCTCATTTTCTCATGAAAAAATTCGATTAGAAATGTCCACATAGCAAGAAAGAGAAAGTCAGGACAGAAAGTGATAGAGATAGTGAGAAAGAGAGAGAGACAGAAACGAGAGAAAGGAGAGAAGCAAAGAGAAAGCGAAAGACTGAGAGAGGGTCTATGCTTTTATTGTTCAAAACTCGAAACTCAAAACACTCTCATAAAGTTAAGATTCATACTTGGAAAACTTTGTTAATGTGGATTCATTATACTGAATCAGAAGAAACGGACTGCAATCTTTTTCGGCAACTGTGAAACTTTTCGGCACATTCCGTTCCGAAATATTCACTTTTTCACATACAAATCCGTCGTTTTCCAATTCGATATACAAGTCTTCAGCAATGAATCCTGCAGTATAAAAGAATCGAACGATATTTCGCTCAGGAGAAGTCGCAAGACGCTGAAAATTTAATTTGTAACTTTTCTTTAAATACAAACCTTAATATGATTAAGCAAAACTGGCAGTGTGAAATGCCCTCCGTTCTCGCCTGCATATAGATGGGCAATTTGTTCAGTTGGATTTAGTGAAAGCAGCTTTTCAGCACTGAGGTACTTAGAATTACACAAAAAACCTGAATTCTTATTTCAAAAAAACTTTTTTTGTTGTTGAAAACTAACAGTTTTCACGCAACTTAAGTCGAAAAGAAAATGTTCTGGAATGTCCATGGTAGTTTGCAATACGTCTAATTTCATGCACTAAAACGGTTATTAGAATTCTCGTGAGGGAAATTAGTGTACTTACTTTCAGAAAATGATTGAAGGTTTCAGGCGAACATTCCATCGCAATGGAAATAAGTAAATATTTTGTTTTCATAGAGTTTAAAATGAACGAACATAATTCTTCGGTAAGAGGGCGCTGAAATATTTTACTATTTATGTCTCTCTCTGTCTCTCTGTCTCAATGTCTCTCTCTCTGTCTCTCTGTCTCTCTCTCTTAAACTTACATTTATCTTGATTTGCTCCGCCACAATTACAGCCTTTTGAATTCGATCAGTAGTAAATTCATTATTTTTCCACCAGTTAAAATACTCCAGTATAGAACAAACACCATCCTGAAATACACCGTTCTCAAAAACAAAATTTCTTACTTTATTCATAATGAATATATCACATTTCTGCACAAAGTTCATCGACGAGTTCAAGTCCAAAAATTCTTTTGCATACTTTCTGCATAAGTTAAAATCTGCATAGCGTTCATAGGAAAACTGAAACAGAAGAAAACAAAAATAAAGTTTGGAAAACGTAAATTTACCTTTTCAACGATATTTTGCAGCATCAAATAGGGAAGCAGTTTGAAAACAATACAATTCTGAAAATTTTCAGTATGAAGATTTTTGAGAAAATTTGCATTTACCTCATTTATCGGCATATCGAGAAATCAAAACGTTGAAAGTCAATAGATTTACGGATTTAAAAAATATAAAAGCGAAACAGAGGCGTGTTTAAAACGACAGTCGAAAAAAGCGATAACTGCTATGAAATCGCTTTTCGCGCCAAAAACAGTTCGAAAAATTGAAGTAATTGGAGTTGACCTAACTGTTTAACTCCACGTTTTTACCATATTTGTTTACCACCTACTCAAAAGTAGCCCCCCTCCTTCCAGGCATCAAATCGCAAAAGCCCCCCTCTCCACCATCCTCTCTCCTTCGTCTCCTTTTCTATTTCCGACTGTGATTGTTTCTCCTCTCTCCATCCCGGAAAGTAATAAATCGTCTTGTCCAATTTCCGGGCAACGAGCGCCCAGCAGCCGGGAAGAAGCTTCAAAAAAGGCGCTCGCCGGCTCCATTTCTCTCTCTAACAGCCGTCTTTACAATGTCCTTTCCCGCCACGGCGATTTATGTCCGCATGGTGAACTCCCCCGCCTCGTGTAAGTGAGTGAGTGAGTGAGTGAGTGAGTGAGTGAGTGAGTGAGTGAGTGAGTGAGTGAGTGAGTGAGTGAGTGAGTGAGTGAGTGAGTGAGTGAGTGAGTGAGTGAGTGAGTGAGTGAGTGAGTGAGTGAGTGAGTGAGTGAGTGAGTGAGTGAGTGAGTGAGTGAGTGAGTGAGTGAGTGAGTGAGTGAGTGAGTGAGTGAGTGAGTGAGTGAGTGAGTGAGTGAGTGAGTGAGTGAGTAAGTGAGTGAGTGAGTGAGTGAGTGAGTGAGTGAGTGAGTGAGTGAGTGAGTGAGTGAGTGAGTGAGTAAGTGAGTGAGTGAGTAAGTGAGTGAGTGAGTGAGTGAGTGAGTGAGCGAGTGAGTGAGTGAGTGAGTGAGTGAGTGAGTGAGTGAGTGAGTGAGTGAGTGAGTGAGTGAGTGAGTGAGTGAGTGAATGAGTGAGTGAGTGAGTAAGTGAGTGAGTGAGTGAGTGAGTGAGTGAGTGAGTGAGTGAGTGAATGAGTGAGTGAGTGACTCTGTGAGTGACTCAGTGAGTGAGTGTGTGAGTGACTCAGTGAGTGAGTGAGGCATCGCCTCTCAAGCCACTCGACCCCCTTTGCGATGCCTCCCACCATAATGACCTCCATCAACCGCTCGGGAGAGACACCCTCTCAACCTCCCCCTCAATTAGACGGCACGTGGTCAATCCCGTGGCTCAAGCGCTGCTGGACACCCCGTTGTAATCCAACAATGAAACCGGCGGACCGTGACAAGTGCATCCCGGCGGCAAGATGATACGATGACAGCCGGCTGGCAGCAGCATGCGTGAAGCAAAGCGAAGAGAAGCGTGGTAGAAGATTTGCAGAACGTGCCAATTCCATGAAAACCCCGCAATTTCAAGTGAAAAGACTGTTACTCTATGAGAAATAGCAATGCCTGTGGGTTTAAACATTGCCGGCCATTCCATAGCCGACGAAGGCGCGCAGGTTTTGGTTGCACTGATGGCGCAGACGGTTACGCGCTAGTCTCCGGCGCACGCGACCCAGGTTCGGATCCATGCCTAGACATTTTGTTTTGCTTTTGTCCGAATTGAAAATTTTTGGCAATTTTGAAAGATTTTAAGCCCATATTTGTGTTTTGCACGTGCTTTACCCTGATATTCTGTTACGGGCGTTCGGTGGCCGTCTTTCCCTGGGGCGCGATTCATCTGTCCCTCTACTTTGGTGTCGTTCCCCGCATTCTTCAGCTGAAATCCATTCCTCACACCCTCTTTCACGCCTCTCTTCTTTTCCCCTCTATCCCCTCGCCTCTTTCCCTCTCCATCTTCCTAATCTCTTATCTTCCAACCAATAACCATCCATTTAACCGGAAAGTGACCACTCTCTCTTTGAAAAAAGGCCCTCAGGCCCACTGGTGTAGCCAGCCGCCGACAGCACAGCCGCCTCGGGGTGCTTTACAGCCGGCTGGCACGCAACATCAGACCTCCCATCAATTATCGATCCCTTTGCCTCCAGCCACGGACCTCCCGGAAGTGACGTCACGAAAAAGGGTTGTAAGCTGACACCCGGCTGTCACAAGCGCTCTCAGCATCAATAACCTTCTTCCGCTTTCAACACCTAGTCGTTCTCTTGATCTACAGATGCTTTATGTTCTCAAATTTCTTCTTGAGCGGAACTTTAGACCTTTAATTTCGCCCATGCAGTTCATTTGGAGATCAAAACTCACCCTAAAAGCGGTTTTTTAAGCAGAAAAACATAATTATGTAGCGATACAAAATAATTTGACGGATAAACAAAAGAAAGTCAAGTGATTCTGAAAAGAGGATTTATCGTTAAAAATCGACTAATTTCATTCTTGGTTAGCCTTTTATGGCGTTGTGGCATGTTTTCACGCACGCGCAGCCAGGGGGCCGCCTTGACCTCTTGGCGCAACAGGGAAGAGACCAGTCTCTTGCGCTGGAGGTTGTAGGTTCGAGTCCCCACCAAGCCAAACTTTTTGCTTTTGTTATTTTGACTCAACTACTAACCGGGAAATTCATCAAAACCAAAAATTTGGTTTTTTTCGAACTTGAACTATACAGTTCTATGTAAAAACACGAAATTTACCAGGTGAAAAACATTTTCCAATCATAAAACATTGTATTTTAGAGTAAAAATGGCTACAATTTTCTGCAATTTTGGCACGCGCGGCGACATGGCGCAGTCGGAAAACCCCCGCCTAATGCATGATAGGTCGAGGGTTCGATTCCCAATCGGGTAAAACATTTTGCTTTTTTTGTTAACATAACTGAATTTTAGTACCTTAAGCTTCCTTAACTAAGGCCCTAAATTACCTTACCTTCATCTCCAAAATATTTTGAGGTGAACAAAGAGGAAACTATCGAATTCCACCTCCTGGGTTCATTGTCACCTCGGAATCCGCTTCAGCTTGAATTTCAGAGTGTAAAATATGAGACAGGTGACAGGTGAGACGATTTTTAGCACTATGGTCTCTTCACTATTTTATTTTAATTTTTATTTGAGAAACAGATAAAAAGAGAGAAAAGACTAAAAATCGCAACAATGCGCATGACCAAATTTTCCTATTACAATTCCCTCGGGAGGGAGACTTCCGCGCGAGAGATCTACGTTTCAACGTGTTCCCAAGATTAGATCGGGAACACTTTTCTCTCTTTCTCTACTTCTCTCTATCTCTTTTTCTGTTTCTGTCTCTTTGCCTCAGCCTCCGTGTTTTTGCCTCTGTCTCTGTCTCTTTTCCTATGTCTCTGCCTCTTTCCCTTCCCTATGTCTCTGTCTCTTTCTCTCTGTCTCCGTCTCTTTACCTCGGCCATAGTCTCTTGCTTTTGTCTCTATCTCTTCGCCTCTTTGCGTCTGCCTCTTTGCCACTGCATCTCTGTTTTTGTCTCTTTGACGCTGTCTCTGTCTTTTTGCCTCTGTTTCTGTCTCTTTGCAGCCGTTTCTTTGTCTATGTGTCTCTGTCTCTCTGGTTCTGGGTATATTATGTCTCTTTGGCTCTGTCAATTCCTAACTGCGCTGCTTTCCCTCTCTTCCTCTCTCTCTCTCTCTCTCTCTCTCTCTCTCTCTCTCTCTCTCTCTCTCTTTTCGTGTCCAAAATCCATCCCGCCAGCCCTCTCTGTTCCGCTTGAGCGGCCTCCTTCCGGCTTTGCAGACTCGTCTTCTCCGCTTTTTCCGGCCTTTCTTCTTTGCAAAAAGAGTCGATCTGCCTCCCACTCTCTCTCCCCTCTTTCTACCTCGCTCACCTCTCTTTTTCTCTCCTCCTCTCCCAAATAGCTTTGCGAGAGAGTGAGAGAGGCTGGGAGGCGATCGATGCGGCCCTCTGCGACCACCACACCAGCAGCGGGGCTGGGGAGAGAGGGCCCGCCCCCAAAAACATACCTGCGCATCCTTTAACTATTTTTCTTCCCTTTGCCATCTATAAACAAAGAGAGACTTCTTTCGAAAACAAACGCCCCCGCGGGGATTTCTCCTTCCTCGAATTCCCTGAATGAGCAGCCGTGTGCACTTTGTGTTGCCATCTATGACCCCCAGGACCACTTATTTACGGAAAACACTGCAACGCGCCTTGTTGATTGAAACTATTTCATTAAAACTACTATTAATTCAAAATAATCTCGTATAACGCCAAGAAAATCAATAAACAAACTATTTACACCTTTTAAAGACAATCAATCAGGTTTGTGGCACCGTTGTGCGTACTATAATTTGGGTGAAACCGGCAAGTTTTGTAAATACTTTAAATATGTGCTCAAATTTCGGTCAAGTTCCGGTTTTTCACTTTGTTCGATGCATTTTTTTTAGCAATTATATTCATACGAACCTTAAAAGCACAAATTTTCGGTTTGGGTACGATATTTTGTTGTAAACATCACTTATTCATATTTTTGAAGCAGCAAACTGGAATATTCTGTTACTCAACCAACCGTAAAAGCCAATTTTTCTATCTTTTTCAAAGATTATTAATCGAGTCCCCAATAAATATTTTTTTCTAAACTTCGCTTTGTGAAAACATTTTTTAAGGGTTTTTCGCATTCCAAATTGTTTGTAAATGAAACTGTTTTTTGTTATTGAGTTTTAGATTTTTTAAATTATTTTTTTGCTGTGAATAAATAAGGATATGGAAGTTTTTGTGGCCGATTCAATTTATTCTTTGTGAAATTTATTTTTTTTAATTTAAAAATGTTTCTAAAACAAATTGATTATCAAAAAAATCTCCAATTTTGTTGAAAAACCTCTCCCGATAGAGAGGTTTTCAAATTTTGTTGCCAAAATAATTCCATTTAAATTTTGAATAAATAGATGTCTAATTATAAATATTCTAAAAATGAATAAAAAATTTTTGTTTCTAGGGTTTAAAATGTAGTTTTATAATACAAAATTCACAAAAGATTACAAACTATTAAAAAAATTTATCACTTTTCAACGGTTTTAAGAGTATATGTTTGGTAACTCGTATTTTGTAGGGTAGAGATCTCAAAGACTGTAGTATTTAACAACAATCGTTTAATTTTTTGCATTTTGTGTTTTAAAAAAAAAATATTTTCATTGTGAACGTGCTTTGCTTTCAAAAACCTCGCAACCAAGTTATGCAGATGCGGAGGGTTTTCTTGGGTGGGCGCAGGCTTAAAGAGGCCCTCCGAGCGAATTCAAAAACACTTTCGGTGTTCGCTGAGGTGTGCAATATTGCGTTTTTAGCGAAATTGTATTTTTTCAATAAACAAAACTGTTGAACATATATTTTTGATATTCTCTACTAAGCGCAATTTTGCAAGACGAGTTTTTGTTATCTGTAAATAACCAATAAACGAAAAATTTATTTTTCAGCGATCTGCGGCGTTATTTTGAATATTTTAAAGCTTGTTTTGTTTTGTTGTGTTGTTTTATTTTGTTTTGAAAGGTTCTTGAAAAGCTCTTTTCAAGAACATTTCAAAATTAAATTACACATTTGCAGACAACGCGAAGCTTTGTCTGCAAGCGATGCGGAAATGCAAACATTTCTCACATCTAGTTTTAAAATGTTCCAGAATTTGATTCTAGAGTGCATTTTTCTTTAAAAATTTGTTCTAAGGGAGATGCTTTAGCTTTTTTGGGGCCCCTTAAAGTGACCGTCAGGGACCTTTTGCAACTTTGGTTCATATAAAAGATAAAAATCAGCTGATCAAAAAACTCTTTACAACATAGGGTTCAAAATTCTTCTTTTTGGAAAAATCTGGCTTCAAAGTGCCCAAATCCGGCCGACCGTCTGCAGATTCTGCGGATGGCCGCGACGCCTGCATGCACGATGTTTACAAGCTAGTCTAATTTCGAAATTGTCATTCTAATTGGGCGAGATTACTCGAAAAATGAGGAGTGTTCCAGACAATTTAGCATATATAATTAGTTTAATCTTCGATTCTAACCGATGGAAATGAAAATGAAAAGGTCCCTGACGGTCCCTTTAACCTCATCAAAACGGATCCTTTTTTCACGTGCCCGTTTTACAAACTTCGAAAATTCTAAATTTTCATTGTTAACGCGTAAAAATAATTTTCATTTGTGTCGAAATTCTCGTGTTTTACCTTGTTTTTTTTTTTTTAATCGATAACGATAAATGTTATTATGTGTAAATTTACAAGAAAGAAAAACAAATTTTCTTTTCAGTTGAAATATTCAACGAAAAAATTGATAGCCATTTTCACTGAAATGTTTTCTTTTCCTTTAGAGAAAAGTTTCAATTTAAATCAAAGGAAAGACTGTTTTGGATTGTTTTTTTAAAATTTTTTGATGATAAATAGTCCTCCCACTGACCGATATACTTTGGTTTGAAAATGAAACCTTTACGCTTTCCTGCATGCCAAAAAGTCCTTTTATCGCACATTGAAATAAAAGTTTTCTGACTGTTCTGTTCAAATGCCAAAAAGGGGCGTAGCCTATTTTTTTGCGTCTGTCTTTAGGCACAAGAAAACCTTTTGAGCTGGAAATAATTGCCCAGATCGTCACACTCATCCCCATAGCAACAGTTGAGCCTAAATCACCCTTAATTAAGGCCTTAACCCCTAAGGTCTTACCCAAAATGTAGGGGTCGAAGGAGGGTTTTTCCCAAAAAACGACTGCACTTGGAAGAGCCTCCGATAACTGTGGAGCTGCGTTCTGTTCAACATAGATGATGGTATCCTTTCTTAGCTCAAAGTTGGTCCTTTGCATAAGCCTAGAGATCTACAGTAACCCTTAGACCTTTAAAACCCACGGTTTCCACTCGTTGGCAGGCATGAGGTAGTCTCCATTCCTAGCTATGATTATCTTATGCTCTGCCGATGATTCTACCCTACTCACACCCAACAAATCAATCGATTTTAGCAAATTGTTGTCCGAGATTTGCAGCTTTAGAAGATATCGATTGATTGCAAGGTAGGTCTTGAAGTGATTACAGTATCCTTCCATGCGAAATTCATATATAGACCTTTAAGACTTCTCTTGTTTTCCTGATTGACATGTTATCCTAGCGTTGAGTGGTACCGCTCTCACTCTTCCCAGCTTACACCGCGTGGCGGCCTTTTTCACCCCCGTCGCCCTTTTTCCTCTCTCCCGTCTCCTCTATGTCTCTTTCCCTCTCTGAGACTTCCTCCCCTCAGTTGCGACATTTCTTCTTTTGCTTCTTCGCTAGCATTCGGGGTGTAGGAGAGGCCTCCATCGGCATCAGGAGTAATCCCTTGCGCGCTTCTGGGGTTTAGCCGTTTGCGGCGCCCGGCCGACCTGCCCTCCACAACCACCCCGGGCATCCCACAAATTGCTTTCAGACGCACAACCACCACACACACCCGTCCGCTCTAAAAACAAATCGCCTGTCTCACTTTTTTGCACCCAACGCCGAGGCAGCAGCACAGCGGCCGACGATTTATTCCCGAACGACGCACCCAGCCAGGGAAAGCAGCCATGTGCAGCAGCAGATCTCGCACATTTGCAGGGTGGAAAAAACCTGCAAAGAGTTCATAAAGCTGTCGCCGAATTGAAATCCTGCCAATAAAATTAGAATGTTCAAGTCATCCTCTGTTGATATGAGAAATTCGTAGTCTAATCATGGTCGACAGAGCATGCTTTGCATGTTTCCGCAATTAGCATAAGATTTCGGTTTATTGTGCAGTTTAAACTGATTTATGAAAAAAGTTACCATTTTAATTTTGGTTATAATTGAACATCTTGAAAACAAGTTGACCATCTCTTCTTCTCACTTGCAATATGAAGAAAACGGAAGCTTTTTCGCATTGTTCAACTCTTCTTCTTTTTCGCAACTCTTCTTTTTCGCAACTTTCAACTCTATTTCAACCGTGAAAGTCGCGCAACCTGGACTATAATTATTGAATTCTACGTGTGTTTGTAAGCATGTTGATAAATTAATGTCCAAAAACCTTCACGACCATTATAACAAAAATTCGGTTGGATTTTTCCGCCGATGTGATAAAAAAACGTATCTTTGGTAGGTCAAAACATTTTTTTGAGCGTGTGACATAGTTTCCGCTCAAGTGTTTTATTGAGTTTAGTTCATTTTCATAGCAAACGTTGTTTTGACCTACCAAAATTGATTGATTTTTTTTATCCAAAATTGATTTTTTCCTAATCAAATCGATGGAAAAATTAAAGTTAAAGAAAGGTTTACGGAGGATGGTCACCGAGTTTTTCGGACTTTAATCTTTCAAATAATGCTACAAAAAACACGTGGTCCATAAACGTAGTCGCATTTTGCACAATTTTTTTCGCGCATTTTTTTTCAAAGAGTTTGCAAGTTTTTAACGATTTCACAAAGTTCAATCAAAATATGACTTGATTCTTTTTTATATAACAAATTAAACGGCTGGTTTCCGAAATTTCCGGGCCCAATAGTCATTTCAGTTAGCCCAACTTCATTTTATTAAACATCCGTGAGCTAAATAAAAATGTTACAACCGATCCCATATAACAAAATAAAGTTAAAACAAAATGGCTTCCACCCACAAAAGTTTCTCTCGAACTCTCACTTTTCGTTCTGTGCTTCTTCTCATTTTTAGTACCTTTTCACTCTCCCTCCTTCTTTCATTCTCAATCTCTCTCTCTCTCTCTGTCTATATCTCTACTTTTCTCCCAATTTCATAGTTTCTATGGTGGTTATGTATTTTTTTCCAATTTTTGGCTCCCATTTAACCCTAATCTATTTTAATTCGTGTATCCTTTCTCTCTTGTTTTTTTCCCCATGTCGTTAATATTTTTTTCCATTTCACTGTTTTTCAACAAGAATTTTTGTCTTCAACTCTTTCTTAATTTAATGTGTCTCTAATGCTTTCTACTTTTAAGGTTTACATTCAAATCGGGCGAAATTAGAGGCAAAAGAGACTCGCACATTTTACAATTGCGAAATAAAAATGTTTTTATGTTATTTTGAAATTTGAATATATTTTTTCAAATTTTTTTTAATGTATCTTAATAAAATGAATATTGAAAAAATGAAATGAAAAAAAATTAAAATGAATTAATGTTCATAAAATGTTTTAAATTGTAAAAAATGCATTTCGCACAGTTTGCAACTTTGAAATGAAAATGAAAAAAAAAAACGAAGAGAAAAACGGTGAGCCAACTTGATACATAGTCATGAAAAAATGTCTGAACATAAGTTAGCAATTGCGAAAAAAACAACAAAAAAGCGACTTATGGGCAAAAAGGTCGGCTTTCTGACGTTTCGAGAAAAAATAGTTTGTAGTCGCTTTTGGCGGTTTACTTTGTGGTTATTGAAAAAAGCGAAATCTGTTGATTACACAATTTGTGATTTACCGCTTTCGTTTCATGGCAATGTGATAGAACTCTTTTAAACTATGCCATTTCTTTTTTTATCTTATATAGTTACCCAACTTTCAATTTCTGTCTGTCTCCCTCTCTCTCTCCCTCTTTTCTCTCCCCCCCTCTCTCTCTCTCTCTCTCTCTCTCCCTCCCTCTCTAACCTCTCCGTACCCATCTCTCTCCTCTGAAACTGTTTTCCTCTCCCCAAAAGTATCAGATTTCCGGGAACGCGGCCATTTTATAGCCGTCATCGGCGATGAGTCCTCTCTGCCTCACTCTCAGGCGAGTGTAACACGTCAGTTCGACGACCGGCGATCGCTTCTCCCGCCAATTTGCGACACCCTTTCGCTCAAAATTCCAAGAATTGTTGTTTTAAAGTGGAAAATCTCGTTTTTTCCTCCAAAAATCCTCTTTTTCTTGATTTTTGACCGTTTTTCAACAGAGTTTTGCTTAAAATTGAGCGGGAAATTCAAAATTTGCACTAAAATTGAAAGGCGTGCTGCTTTCCGGGTGGTCTTTTGCGCAACACGCACGTGGCTCCCGAGCAGGCGGGCCTTGATTTGATTGTGCTCGTTTACGTCACCCCTCAATTGAATTTTTGACGTCGCGCCTCCTCTTATCGATTGGAAGTTAACGCGCGCGAAACGCGGGGAAGCCTTTATTGTGTGAGAGAGAGAGAGATATGAGCGTTCCAATGGAGGCGGGCGGCGGGGGTGGGAGGAAAACAAGGAGAGAGAGAGAGGATATAATTTACGTTTGTTTGTTTTGACGCAGATCGAGTTCCTCGTCTGGGAGAGAAATTGAAAAAAAGAGAATGTGTCTCTCTTTCTATCTCTCTCTCTCTCTCTCTCTCTCTCTCTCTCTCTCTCTCTATTCTACACTTGATTTACTTATAGGTCCCGCATCGAAATTTTTCAATTAGCTGTGCCGTTTGCTTACAAAACCCGTTTTTTTCCAATTATATACCTCTTCCTTGTCCAAGTGGTGTAGTGGTAATAACTTGTGGCTCCCGTACAAACAGTCGTTGGTTCGATCCCCGCAGATTTCATAATATTTGATAATGACCAAAATCCATATCTAAGTTTATCCAAAGTGTTGAAAATGCCCCAAACTGTTTTTTTTTTTTAAAAATTTTGTTCTTAGTGTAGCATGCCATTTCGCAATTGGTGTAATTTCGCTCATGTAACATCTGACGGGCCGGCCCGTCAATTGTATTTTTCAAAACTTTTTTTATTACCTATGCGTGAATTTTGTTTGTCCGTCTTTTTCGATTTTTGTAACTAGAAAGAACGATTTACAAAAAAGTGAGCCTCTTTGACTCCCGACAGAACCCGTTTTCTGAGTACAATAGATTCAAATTTAATTTTCCGTTTCTGCAAAAGTTATTTAAAAGGGAAAAATTCAGTTAAGCCCCCACCCTAGTATGGCCCCCCACGCTCGGTTTGGCCCCCCAATCAATGCGAATTTGTGAACTTCCGTAGGTGGGGGGCGTAACTGAATTATGTATCCTGGGGTGTTTATCTGAATTCAGTTTAGCCCCCCGCAATTGAAATGGGGAGCTTAACTAGCCTACCCGGAACTTCTTCAGATAAACCCCCCGTGCAATTCAGTTATGCCCCCCATACGAATACTTTAGTTAAATCCCCCCCCCCCCCCCAGCTAATTCAGTTAAACACCCCATCTAATTCAGTTATGCCCCCCATATGAAAATTTAGGTAAATTACAAATTCACACCGAAAGGTACGATAAAAATTCTAAGCAGACCTATTATCGGTAACTTCTTAGTCTTTTAGCCAAGTTTAGAAAAAATAAATAGTTTAATCAATAAAAATGCCCATGGTGTATAACTCAAATGAGGAAAACGTAATAGAGCGATAAAATGTATGTAAACAACAAAATTGGGTAAATATCAATAATATTAATTGATTTTAACTAAACAAAACACTATTTAAAAAAGATAATAAAAAATAAAAGTGAAATAATATTCAAAATCCTAAAAACACAAATTTAGCTGCGTACGCTAATAAAGCGTTGGGAATTGGATACTCAGTTATGGGGGGCTTAAATGAATTTGGTGGGGTGTTTATCTGAATTACCTATCCGGCACCTGAAGTGGGGTGCTCAACTGAATTGCCTGGGGGGCCAAACCGAGCGGCTATTTTGGTAGGCGCAACTGAATTGGCTGGGGGGTTTAACTGAATTTCCCCCGTACAATAGATTCAAATTTATTTTTCCGTTTCTCCGTTTTATGAACTTTTCTATTTCATGTAACTTGAAAAAAAATCTCTATCTCAACATCCCTATTTTTTTAAAATGCAGTTTGTCATTTTCTTGAACAACAAAGCAATGTTGAGAGCTTTTTTTTTGTATGAAAACTGTTTTTTTAAATGAAAAAAGGAAAGAGTTATCTTTTAATAGTTGTGTTTTGACCCACTGAAATCTTGCATCGACCTATTGCAGTTCTGCGCAGTTCGTTTTTTTCGGTCAAGTTCATTTTGATACATTTTCATTATTCGACTAACTGATAATCTCTATCACGGTTTTTTTAACCTCACTCTATTTTTTAACCCGTTTGTAAGAAAAATTACTCCCAAACTACAGTACTCTTTGGTTCCGTGACTCCCGTTTTGCTCGTTGATTGTTCAACTTTTTTGATGTCTTTCAGAAATCGCTTTACCTTTTTTTTATAGGTAAATTGTGTTTTTCGAAACCGCCCCCTGAAATCACTGAGAAAGCCCCTCCGGACATTCACAATTGCTTTTTCCTATTTCAAAAGCCGCGTTTTCAACAAACACCATTCCACAACTGCTTTCTGGTTGACCTTTTATTCATAAACTTCCGTTTGGCCCATTGGTTGTTCAACTTTTTTCTCAAAGCCTCTCAAAAGCCAGGCCTTCAACTTTTTCAAGTCGATTGTATGGCATCTGAATTTTTCACTTTGTAGTTTGGTCAGTTAAGTTTTACTTCAACTATTTTTCAATGTCATCTTCCAACCAACCTGCTCTACTATTTACTATAGTTTTTGCTAAACCTACTTTGTACGACTTGACTGCAAACGTTCACTGAGTATCCTACGACCACCACTGTTCCAAGTACAACAGTGAAACTTTGGCACGAAATGAAAATTTAATCATAGGCAGTTTTAAATGATTTAAATGTTTCTGCTTTGTTACAATTTGCCAAAAAAGCTATAATCGATTGAAAAATGACTCATGACTCGGGCGCTGGAAGGAACTTCCACCCCCCATCCGTCAATCAACGTCAGTTGTAAACATGAACCACAGAGTGCACGCCGCGTCACACAATGTAGTTCCAGTAGACCAAAACATTTACCTGAATTCTTTGAATTTTTCCTAAAACCCTGGAATTTGTCTCTCATTCGCACCAAAAAAAATAGTTTTGTTTTCAAAAAAACACTCGAAATTTTGCTCACAAACAGTCTCATGCTTCTTTTCTATGTTTTTGTCTCATATTTGTTTTTATAACTTTTGTTCACAATCTTTAAAATATCTTTTTCAGTCCCAGGCTAGGCGTAGATGGCCCTGCGACGACAGCCGGCCGTCGTGCATAGCTAAGGTGAGTTTTTGAAACATTTATAGTTTTTTTTGGAGTTGTTTTGCAGTTTTTTTTCAAGGCAGGGAAAAAATGTTGACTTCTTGGCTGAAATGTAGCTAGACGCACATCAATTTGTGGGCGTGGCCTAATTTTCGGCGGGGATTACATAATTTCTTGAAAATTTTTATCAACTTTGACACGAAATTATTTGATTGTATTCCGCATACCACACATTTTATTGCTCTGTTTTGTGGTTGTGGCTTAATTTTAATACGACAGGGGGCGTGGCATAATTAGCACGAGGCGAAAACCTAAAAACTAGATTTGATGAATTAAAAAAAACTAAATTTACTAAAAAGTTTCAAAGCAGGAAACATATCATTCAAACTGTCAAAACTTTTACATACAGTTCGCTTAATTGTGGGCGTGGCCTAATTTATGGGTACGCGATGAAAATCGAAAGTCGAAAATAAAATTATAGTTGAATTGATGCACAGTGGAAATTAGTTATTTTTGCCTAAAACTATAAAAACTTTCAAAGATAGTGCGCGGATTTTTGGGTGTGGCCTAATTTTGTAGATACTTGACAGTGAAAACAATTTTTACATGTTTTGCCTGAAAATCAGGTTGGAAATTATTGAAACAGTTGAAAATTGAAAATGACATATTACCCCGCAAATTTAGGCCACGCCCATAATTCCAAATATTGTTTGGGGCACGGAAACTGACATCTGTAATCATTTTTCCAATTTTCCAAATCATTTTAATCATTTTCCAATTTGAAATGAATTTGTAAAGTTGAAACCGTATTTTCAGTTGATGGGGCCGGATGCTCCGGCAGTTTTTCATCCTTGCGTGTGGCGTCGTCTTAGCCAGCGCAAATCGAGACGCCAATCGGTTGTTTGAGGTAATCTCTCTCTCTCTCTCTCTCTCTCTCTCTCTCTCTCTCTCTTCTCTCTCTATCTCTCTCAATCTCTCTCTCAACAAATTACCTCTCTAGGACCTCCTGGCCGACTACAATAAGCTGGTGAGGCCGGTAGACAACAACACCGACACGCTTCTCGTCCGCTTCAAACTGAAGCTCAGCCAACTTCTCGACGTTGTGAGTTCTATTTTTTTAAAGTTTTGCTTTCTTTCCTTAAACTTCAAGTGATTGGAAAAATCTATTCTTGATTTGAAAAAGGTTATTTAAGTTTATTTCTCTATTTTCCATTGAATATCAATCGCCGTTTGAAAATGAAAGGAGTTTTCAAAAGTGACGTCATTTTGAAACAATCTTGAAACTGGCATTCATGCCAGCGAAGTGTTATTTTGGTTTGGCCTGAAAGTGACATGACGACAAAGGCTTTGTCTCACTTCCGCTAGTGCATGGTGACCAAGCATTCGAAAAACTATTTTGACACTGGGACAGATTATTATAATTGGGGCGCAATTACCTCACTAACTCGTTTTATTCATCGCCCAACGAGCTTTACCGCCAATCTTCGACATTAGCATAACATTTTTCTGCGTAGACACTGTTTCAAAAAGATGAATATCAAAATTTTGTCCTGGGATTTTGAAAACATGTGGGTGTTCGAAATGATCTATAAAAATGACAGTGCGGTTTTTTTTGATTTTCTATCAAAGGTAAAAAAGCCTATACGCAAAAATAAAACTCCATAAGAAAAAGTGTTCTAAAGTAGCAGAAAAATTTCATTTATCAAAATTCTTATCGTCAATAAACACTTATGGCGTACATGCGCTCCAACTCTAACAGTCAGTCCCAGCGTCAACGAGACTTTTAAGTTGTTTTTTTTATCTTAGATTGTATGAAACTACTTCTTTCTTGCTTTTTGATTTTTCTGTAAATTCACATCTTAAGACCAATAATATTTGCAGAATAACTTGACATGTTATTTTTCGATCGTATAAATCGAAAAAAAACTGGCCGATTAGTATTTTTTTACAGAAACATTAGCTTGAAATGAACGTGTGTATGAAACCAATCTGAAAACTTTCCAAAACTCTATTTTGCCGCAGGCGTGCAATTTTCAGGCGAGAGAGTACTCAAATCGCAGAGACGCGGGCAAAAACAGCTTTTGTCTGACATTGATGCCCCCATTTTGAATTATTCCATTTCAGCAGAGCATGACTGAAACAACCCAGATGAAATTTTCTGCGTATCAAATTCCGTTTTTCAGCACGAGAAGAATCAGATCATGACGACGAACGTCTGGCTGCAGCACAGCTGGACGGACTACAAGTTGCGCTGGAACCCCGACGACTACGGCGGGGTCGATGTGTTGTACGTGCCGTCCGACACAATATGGCTCCCGGATATCGTCCTGTACAACAAGTTGGTTCATTTTCTTTTTAAACTTTGTAAACTTACTTTACAAAGTAAAATCATAATTTAAGTGCCGACGGAAACTATCAAGTGACGATTATGACGAAAGCCAAATTGTCCTACAATGGAACCGTCGAATGGGCACCGCCAGCTATCTACAAGAGGCAAATTTCACCATTTTCAATTTGAAGAGCGGTTTTTTCAGTATGTGCCAGATTGACGTCGAGTTTTTCCCTTTCGACCTTCAGCAATGTGAGATGAAGTTTGGGTCCTGGACCTACGGAGGACTGGAAGTGGACCTAGTCCACAAGGATGAACATCTTCAGAGGGAGGTGGAGGAATCGGTTGATGGGGTCGATGGAACCACCACGGAGACGGTTTGGATTGTTGATGAAGGTGGGTTTTGTTTCTTTTTATCAAGATCTCTCTCTCTCTCTCTCAAGGAGCAAAATTAGGATTTGCCGAAAAATGCACATTTTTTTAAATGACCCAATTCGGAATTTTTAAAACTTTTGTACCGTAGTTATTTAAGGGTGCAGGGTGGTGTTAGAGTTCTGAAGTTTTTCAAAATTTTTAAATTCTGTCATTCTATATATACTCCTCCGAAATCTCAAAATCTCCTTCGGCCAATTTGGCTGCGTACACGGCCTGAGTATCCTATATTGTACGTTTTACTCTAGGCACAACATCGAAACATTGGCACGTTGTTCCGAAGTAGTTTTGCACGTACTAGAATTGAATTTCCAGAGCATTCGCCGTGCAAATACACGTAAAATCAGTCAAACTCCCGATTCCTATCGAGCCAAAAGTAATGAGCAAAAACTCGAACAAGTGCCGGAAAAAAGTGAACACTAGGAAAAACATTTTGCCGGTTTTCTTCAAAAATTTCCATTAATGTTCTTTTTCCAAATTCCAAAATAGTGGTAATATTTGAAAAACTGAACAACTTTTTTGAACTGACGAAAAAATCTTTTCAAAATTTTGCGCCAGGGCTCAAAAATGAGAAAAATATTTACACAAAAAACTTTTTTTGCATCAAAGGTTGAACATCGTTGTAGAATGTTCCCTTTTGATGACCTACTTGTAAATTTTTTAAACTTTTGGATCGTGGTGTTTCGAGATCTCATTTCGGGGAATTTTCTGTGATTTTACAGAAAATTCGAAAATTCAAGAAAATTTTGTAAAAAGTTTGATTAAAAAAATATTTAAAATGACCGACCCCCATTCTACCCAACAAAAACATCAAAAAATTCGAAGAAGAAGAACTTTTTTTTTTGCACATTTTCAATTATAGGAAAAAATGAAAAACCGTGGTACATTCATTTATTGAAGAATTTTTATGTCACTATAGATTAAATACATAGGAGATACCAAATCAAAGGTGAAATTGAATTTTTTTGCGATGGCTGACGCAAAATTTTCTGAAACTGGTTTAAATGAGAAAGTTTTCGTAACTTTTGATAAAAGGGACAACTTTTGCTAATTGACAAAAAGATGTCGCACATTTTCAAACACCAAAAAAAACGTGTTGCATTAAAGGTTAGGCATCAGTTAATAAAAACTGTATTGAAACATGTTCAATGAAATATTTGACGTTTTCTTGGTTCAAAAAAAAACCCCAATATCTTTGCTGCTTATGTTTTCCAAAATACTGTAGCTTTTCAAAGACACACGCACTGTGATGCAAATTAATAAAAATTGAATGTGGTTTCCACAATTATAAAACATAGTCATTCAAAAATCAGTTTACCTTATTAATGCAGCCATGGTTTTGACTGACTTAAAGGGACCGTCAGGGACCTTTTGCAACTTCGCCTCATGTAAAAGACAAAAATCAGCTGATCAAAAAACTCTATACAACATAGGGTTCAAAATTTTCCGTTTCGAGAAATCTGGCTTCAAAGTGCCCAAAACCGGCCGACCGTCTGCAGATTCTGCGGATGGCCGCAACGCCTGCATGCACGATGTTTACAGGCGTGTCTAATTTCAAAATTGTCATTCTAATTGGACGAGATTACTCGGAAAATAAGGAGTTTTCCAGACAATTTAGCAAATATAATTAGTATAATTTTCGACCGTACCCGATAAAAATGGAAAATGAAAAGGTCACTGACGGCTCCTTTAACAGGGAATTTTATTATGAGAATATTAGAATAAGTTTTCATTGTTCGAAAGTTTTGTCTTTCTTCCACGTTTGACTTTTCAATCCGGTTTTTGCTCAATTCAGTTGACGTATAGTAAGTATGTTTCCAATCGAGAGTTTCTTAAGTGACAGCCAAAGTTTGGGCTACAGTAAGCGCAAATAAATTGCGCGTCTCGGGGGTCGATCACCGGGCCTCCTGCATGAAAAACTAACAATTAGGCATTGCGCCATGAGGCCATCTTTCCGTCAGCCGCATTGCTCGCCCATAAACTTGCCGATCTGGCCAAGATTGAAAAAAAAGGTAATGCAAAGAAAAATGGCATTGCACCTCACCAAACTGATTTTTAATGTTACATCTTCCTTTGCAGCATTGAATGAAACACAACCAAACAAATAGAAGCCCACGCCAATTGTGCCTGTGTTGTTCGCTTCCACCGCGAGAATTCTCTCGATTTCAAATATAAAAACAACCTTTATTTACAAAATAAACATATACAACTACCAACAATACAAATAATACAATGCAACGTAACATTTTTATTAGAAACAACGGATCACAGGGGCGGGGGGGGGGAAAGGAAAACGCCAAAATATGAGATCACGTAAACTTAAATTAAATAGTATTTTACTTTTTAAAAACATCAGTACGTGCCTGATTATGTAACATGTAAAGTAAAGAAATGTAAAACCCGTGTTAACGTTGGATAACACAGCTTAGGTGATAACAGGGTTGCAACGGGTCGATCAACCAATTTAATGGGATCCTGATTTTCTAAGGGCTGACCGGCGAGTCACAACCTCTGGTTGATCAATCGTAGATTAATTTTTAATTATTCAACAAAATTCGCTTGGAATGGAAAAATTTGCTGAACTATTCTGAGTATAGCATCCAAAATGTTGAATTTTGCCAGTTTTACGTCGCTTCTAAGCGATTGATCATGCAGCTCGGTTTATTTTACCATGGCGTTTACCCTGGGACATTTTGCATAACAAAAATAAAGAAAATATACAATTTATACTACTCAAAAGGGGGAAACCTGGAAAGAAACCGCTCCGTTCGGCTTCAGGCGGGGTCCACTCGCTCCTTGAAGCTCCTTCCACGATCGTTTTTGGTTTCTCACTCTAAAAACTGACAATAGAGTGAATTAAAAAGAATTATAGAGAATAATAAAAGAAAAATACAAGTGTCAACGTGAAAACTCCGAAAATACCAATTTTGCCGCTAAAATCGCCTTATTTCGGTAAAATTCACTTCCCAAAAATGTAAAAAATAATTTTTACATCATATACAACAAAAATAATAACGAAACACAAAAGAAAACAAAAGAAAACAGTAGAAAACAAGAAAAAGGAAAATTAAAATTGCGCCGGCTAGCACAATCTGGCAAATTGCCAGCCAGGCAGCTGTCGTTAGCAGGCCGCGGCGGGACCCAACACCCCTAGACCTTTAAGAGTAGGTTCTTCATTTTTGGAAACGCACTATAGTTCCGACAAAATCAGCAAGGACAGGAAGTGATGTCAGTTCGAGGAAAGACCCAATTTGAAAGGGGTGGCCATTTTTAAGAAACAGACAAAGATAGTGAAATTTACCTCAAATCTCTACAAATCACCAATCATCCTTCTCTCTCTTTCTCTCTCTTTCTCTCTCTCTCTCTCTCTCTCTCTCTATCTAAAACCTCTTTTTCCAGGCATTGACCTTAGCGACTACTACCCATCTGTCGAGTGGGACATCCTCTCCGTGCCCGGAAAGCGTCACTCAAAAAGGCGAGTCGTTCCGTTTTGTATTGCGGGTGGTCTCTCGGCTGTCGCGCGCCCGGTTGCCGTTCTAGCGAATCCCCAGGAGGCCGTCGCCAATGATTTCGCGACTCATTTTTTTGCTCTCCGTCAAAAGGCGCGCCCTCGAATTGCTTTCAGAACGCTCCAAGGGGACCGGAAGACTTTTGAAAAAATGGAAATTGAAATATGGGGTTTCAGGTATCCGTGCTGTGAGAGCCCGTTCATCGACATTACGTATGAGATTCATCTGCGACGGAAAACGTTGTTCTACACGGTCAACCTTATTTTTCCTTCCGTTGGTATTAGGTAAGCTACGATATCACGTGACAAAAGTGTCAACGTGCTGCTTCACGCACAGGCACAGGCACAGGCACAGGCACAGGCACAGGCACAGGCACAGGCACAGGCACACACGCACTCACGCACACACGCACACACGCACACACGCAAACACGCACTTTTTCAGTTTTCTGACGGCTCTGGTCTTCTATTTGCCTTCCGACGGTGGTGAGAAGATCTCCCTATGCATATCGATTTTGATTTCGCTCACCGTCTTTTTCTTATTGTTAGGTGCGTTTTTCATATTACATTTTAATCAAATTTTGGCTTTTTCAGTAGAAATTATTCCTTCGACCTCGCTGGTGATACCGTTGATCGGCAAGTACCTGCTTTTCACCATGGTGTTGGTCACACTCTCTGTCGTCGTGACAGTAGTGACATTAGTGAGTTCTGTCTCTGCCTCCCTGTCTCTCTGCTCTTTCTTTCTCTATTTCTCTGTCTGTCTGTCTGTCTGTCTGTCTGTCTGTCTGTCTGTTTGTCTGTCTGTCGGTCTCTCTCTCTCTTTCTCTCTCTCTCTCTCTCTCTCTCTCTAACAACCTCTCTTTCAGAATGTTCACTACCGTTCTCCAACGACGCACACAATGCCAGCTTGGGTGAAGCGGTTATTCATCGACTTCCTCCCTCGGTATTTGTTGATGCAACGGCCCCAACCTCCGGGAGCCAAGAAAAAACCACCACTCAAAGAGCCTGTTCGATCCACCTTTTCTAATAACAACCACTGCGGACCCGTCCTGGATCCGGTAAGCTTTTAGCTTTTAAACTGTTATGCTAAATTTGCTTTTTGGACATGTGAAAGTGTTGGAAATAGTGTAACACGTTTTTTAAACAGGAAGGTACAAAAACAATTGGATTTCAGACGGTGGAGTTATTATCCCCGACGTATCGCACGTCGTTCGCCACGGGGTCGGCAGAAGAGGCGTCCTTCTCCTCCTTTCAAAGGGAAGTGTCGCCTGTGCGGTCAGCTGTCGAGAGCGTCGCCTACATCGCCGACCACCTCCGGAATGAGGAGGAGGACAAACAGGTTTGAACTTTTACAGTTCTTTTTCCAATCTAAGCCGATAAACGGTTTTCTTTTACAAAACACGTAATCAAAGGATGCGGAGAGCGATGTGGAACTTTCCACGGCCATGAAACTGCGCGCGCTGCCGATATTAGAGAGCTTGGTTTGAAATTTAGAGCGGTTTCGTTTCTTAACGTCCGTTGAAGAAATGTCATTTTCAAAATTCTTGAAAATACCGATTGTAGGCGAATTTTTCTCTGAAATTATTACCAACCTTGAATTTCCGTTGCTTTGTTGAAACTATGCAATTTTTATAAAAACAATTAAAAAGCAATCGGTTTCATTTCCACTCACATTGTATTTGACTAATAATTTTAACAATATAAACTTTTTTCCTTAAACCGGACAACTTTCAGTAATTTTCAGTTTTTAAGTTGCAAAAAAGTTTTTAAATTTAAAATAACACAAAGTTACTAAATTAACATAGTCTGTTTCTTATCGGTTTTTTATGGAACCTATCTGTAGTTAAAGGGACAGTCAGGCGGGTTTTATATCATTGGCTCAATTAGCAGAGAAAAATTCGCTGATCTTGAAAATATATATGACTATGGGTCGAAAATTTACCGTTTTCTAGAATATCCGATCAAAAATGAAATGAAAACCCTCTTTACTGTCCCTTTACAACAAGAAAAATTATACAATTATTAGTCCACAATTCAGAAATTGCAATTTTCTCCGTGAAACCTCCGTTTAGGTTTGCTGCGAAAATATTTCCATTTCCACCATCAGTTTTTACAACTTTCGAATTCAAAATCTTAGATAAATACGGTCGATGAAAAAATTCGTAAGTCCATCCACAAAAATCAATAATTTTGTGTATTTACTTCAAGATACAGACAGGGGGTTTTTTTGCACAATCCACAAATTATGTTTTTGGTTTCTGCAGGAAAAACTTATGCATCTTGTAAATTACTTGTTTGGACTTAGAAAAAAGTAAAAACCAACCAAAAAAACATGGTTGCTGTTTTCCACAAGTTAACGTTAATATTTAACTTTTTGCTGTGCTCCGCTGCTAAAGCGGGAATGCTTCACATAATTTGCTACATGTCGTAATACAGTTCCTGTATGATGTAACGCAACTTTAAATTAGATTGGGAAACAACTATGAAGTTAGAAGAAAAAATAGCGCCCAAATCTTTAACGGCGCAATATCAAGCGGCCCCATGAAAAAATATCTGAAAGTTGAGAAAAAAGTTTTCAACGAACTATGGGCAGGAATCGCGTCTAAATCACATCTAATGTATAGAAAAACTGAGGCCAAAAAACTGGTCGTCGGGGTTGATCAAGCTGGGAACATCTGATTTCCAGTCCGACCTCTTAGCCACTCGGCCATTGAAAGCATACAAAATTTTTATAGGAAGTTCGAATCCTCCTTCACACAGTATGTTTTGCACAATTAGAATTATGTTTTGCAGCAATAATAACTCAAAAATAGTGACTTTGTATAGAATTACATTTAAAAGACTAGCCAAAAATAAGCGGGTTGGGCTGGCCTGGGGCCGGCCCGGTGATCAGCCACCCCTTAGCTGGTGGTGAACTTTATAGCGCAAATGCTATTGTGGCACGCCTATTCACCAATTTTAATATAATAGTCGTGCAGGAAAAACTGTTTTCAACTAGTAAACTGATTTTTCAGGTGGTGGAGGACTGGAAGTACGTCTCCGTGGTGATGGACCGCATCTTCCTGCTGGCATTCACCTTCGCCTGTGTGATGGGCACGGCGGTGATCATCCTTCGCGCTCCGTCGATCTACGACACGACGAAGCCGTTGGCCTAGGCATCCTCTCCTCCCCGGGTACTCACTCTCTCACTGCGGGTCTTTCTCTCCATTTCCCCCATGACCGCCTGCTTTCTTTCGTTTTTAAACGCTGACATGGAGGTCCCCCAACCCATCCTATTGGCAGCACCTCCTATTGGCAGACTCATATGATATTTTGCTCAACCACTCTTTCAACGCCGAGATCGTCGTGATTTCTTCCCTTCTAGTGTCTATTTATGTGCAATTTTGAGAGGCTTCGGTTGCGCCTCGGAAAACGAATAAACTTCTATTTGTACCTGTGGTCCGTGGGGAGATTTGGGGGAAGCGAAGGCAATCTCGGCCCGCTCATCCACGTCTCATAAACACTCGACCGGCACCCGGTGACGACTCCATTAACTGCTCTTCCAAGTCAACCGCAAATGCTCCTGCAGATCTTCCTGGCGATTTTGACTAGTTTAAGAACAGGTAAGGAGTTCAAGATACCGTTTTGGTAATTGAGAGGAGGCCGTTTTTTATGCAACGCTGTGCGGCTGCGGCAGGTTGCGGTGACGAGCACTGGCGGGTTAAAGCCGCATATTTCTCGAAAAATAGGGCTTTTTGAAATTTACAATCTAATCTTTCGATTCCCCAGGGATTCGAAGGATTCCATTATCTATCGAATGATTTATTCCTCGGGAATTTCACGAACTTTGGAGTTCAGGAAATTTGGAGTTATGGAATTGAACAAAGTGACGATGTGGTGGTGAGAATAAAAAAAGGTAGGAATAAAACAGCAAAAACCAGCAAGTCTCCGGAAGCGGAGAATGTAAATTACTACTTTCAGATGTAAAAGTAGTAAAAATACATTTTAAAGATTTTTTATGATTCTAAAGTTTTTCGCAAGTGTGCAAAAAAAAAAAACTAAAAACAAAATGTGAACCTTATTATAGCAAAAATCGACTTTGAACTTCACTTTTTCAAGCAATCAATTTTTATGGTCAAAAACACACTAGGTAGGTCACAAATGTTTTTTTCATCTATTTTTTATAGAAAAATAAAATTACTACAATTGGAAAAGAATAGTCTCCTGATCAAATTGGTTTAAAATCACTTTTTAAAGTTGCGTCATTGTGGGATTAATTTGAACTTTTACATGGCTTTTAGAGCGCAAAACGTGTAACATTAAAGGGACCATCAGGGTCCTTTTTGAAGTTTATTTTAATTAATTAATTTAATTTAGTTGATCAATTATCCACTTATCATTTTCAACTCCCTTTTCCTAAAAAGCCGTAATTTCAAATCAAAACTCAAAATTATTTTTTTCCAACGGGCTCCAGCTTACGTTTTTCACACCATCTGCCCGCTGTCCAAGGTGAAAGCCGCAGGGGATAAGGATCACGCGGCGCTGAACTTCCATCGACCTCATAGCCAACTGGTTAGCGCCGGGAACTGGTAACTAAACGGTCCGAGGTTCGGTTCCACTCTCGTGCAAACGGTTTTTGCTGACAAAGGGAAAAGTAATTGATAAAGTCGTACTGTTGTATTCTGACGTTGGTTTTAATTGTAGAAAAAAGGTCCCTAATGGTCCCTTTAAAGGTCTAGACTACGTTTCTTTTAGTTCATTTTGCTTAGGGGTGAGGGTAGAAAAATAGCGAAAACTGCAATTTCATACACGAAATGTCGCTTTTTTGAGGTTTTTCACTTGTTACGGAAGGACATAGTGTTTTCATGGTTTTCCGCGTTACAATTGTGAAAACTGATGTAAAATATTATAAAATTACATCACTTCAATTCACTTCAAAAGACTTTCACCGATTTTGAAAATCTACAGTTACGAAGTTCACAAATTCGTATTTGACCCAAGTATTTTAGAAAAGTAAAAACTAATTTTGAGTCAGTTCTGAGACGTCGACCTTTTTAAATGCGTTTTTGAACACTTTTTGTGGATATTGATTTTTTACCTGGGTTACTGTAATAAACTGAAAATTTTCCAAAATTATTAAAACTATTAAAAAGTAGGATTTTCAAAGATCACACCATTATCAGGCAAACTGTAACTCAAACTTAGCGAAAATCCCCGCAGGGGCGTAATAAAACTTGAAAAGTTTTGCTTTTAAAATGAGGTTTATCATATTTTTTGACGGTTGAATTGAATGACCACATAGAATTTTAGTCTACGGCATCCCCGGTCGCTACAATTGCAGCCAGCCGGAAAAGTGACCGAGAGTCGTGCAATATTCATAAGTTGATGTTGAGTGCATCCAAAACGGAAGCACGCATGACATGTACAGACAGTGCAAAAAGTTAGTCGAGACATTAAACTTTCACGTGATTTTTTGAACCTCAAGTACTGCAATTATTGATGTTTTGAGTTTTTTTCGCTGAAAGACTTTGACTTATGACCGGAAGCAAAAAGAAAAATAAATAAGAAAATAAAATAATGCCATAACTTGTTTAATTTTTCTCCATGTTTTCCGCAAAACCTGAGTTGACACCGTGTCAATGTCTTGTCAATCACCAAGTGGTCACTCTCTTCACAATATGTGACTCTGACCCTCGTCATGTACATTGTAAAACTGCAGGAGTAAACAGGGAAAAACACTTTTTTTTCTGAAAGGAGGGGAATGTTGACCAATGAACGAGGACTTTGCAGCAGTTTTTTTTTGAGCGAAATCGGGTTTGTTTGCACAATTATTCTATTTGGGAGTTTTAAAATAACAAAAAGATCAGCCAAAATTGAATTTTTTGGTAAAAAAATGTATTTTATGTTTTAAAAAAACCGATTTTCCGTATTTTTATTATTTTAAATTTTCGTTATGAGCCTTGTACTACGTTTGGAACTTTTTTGCTTGCGGCTTTTATGACTGAAAGTTTGTCTGATTATTGTTTCAAAAGCCCTTTCATTTTCCCAAATAAACACAAAAAAAACAGACAGTCATTTTTCTATTGAATAAAAAGAAAAGAAAAAACGCGTGGAAAAAAAACATATGAAGCATAAAAAATTCCAACTTTTCTTTTTGAAAAATACATGCTTTAAAATGGGTCTTTTTCGAACAACACCATTCTGGCAAAACTGGATTTCAAAATTTACGAAAAAATAAAAACGGTTCCGAAACCCTTGATTTCATGCAGCTGGAGAAGTTCCAAATCAAAAAATATATAAAATAAAAAAAATGGTTTTTAAATATCCTTAATAATGCTCGTAAAAAGGACAAGTTTGGGAAGATTTAGTGGTTTTCCAAAAAACTGTGGTATAAATTTCCTTTAAGAAAACTTGAACACCTACCGAATAAAAACCTTCCTGGATAAAAAAAAACCATAAACAGCCAGGAAAACGTAAAAAAAATTAGAACGTTTCTTTTCAAAATTTTTTTCCTTCTCAATAAGTCGTCTCCCTTTGTAATTGCGCCCGCCCGCTTCTCCTTCCTCCGGGATGTGTCCCGGGTAATGTGGGATGCGCACGCTTGATGAGTCGTCGTCGTCGCATAGTTGCGATTGTGCCAACCAGATTTGCACATCCCTCACCGAGAGATTTGTTTTCGGGAAGGGAGAGGGGACCTTCGGAAATTCAGAAATGGAACGGCGGGTGAAAGTGACAAGGCCCCCGGCTAATTAGATGCGCAGGACGCGATCCGTCATGGCGGCCGTCGACAATTCGTCCGTAGAGACCGGAAAATGCCCCGAAAACCGAGTCTCGAGCGGAAAAGTACGAAAAAGAAAAGAGTTTTGGCTCTAAACACTCAATTTTGAGTTTAAAAGCGAAAAAATCTATTTTGAGCCCATAGCGCAGTGCGTAGAGGCGCGCGTCAAACCGAGGCTCGCGGGTTCGAATCCCACCAGTGATAAATGTTTTTTCCTTCAACTTTTAAGTTTTTTAACGTTTTTCCTTAAAAAAAAAAAGGCTCAAATAAGGTATTTTTCGTTCAGAGAGCGACCAGAATAGATATCATGACATGTTTGCATAAGCGCTTTGAGGAATCGAAGAACTAGAGGAGACCACTAAAATGGATCAAGTTGCAAAACTAATAGCGGAAGTAATTAAAATTACATTAAAGTCTTGAAATCTGCCAGAAATCTTCCAAATTATTAAAATTAGGGAAAAATTAAGTTTGAACTTTTGCATATGTCGTCCCAAAGTGAAACCCACACAAATCAATAAATCGATACAGAATAAAAAATGGTAAACAAGAAATTTTCCGAAAATTTGTTAAATGACGGTTTTGTTCAAAAACGACATGTTCTGAATGCGAAAACGCGCAAAGGAAGCTTTTTAACCAATTCTTTTAAAAAAATGGCCTAAAAAATTTAAATAAAAAAGAAAATAAATAAAACCAGCCTTTTGAATAGTGTAATGGTAAGCACCGCGATTAAAAGAAGTGACTCGCTGGCTCGATCCCACCATCGAAAAAAATGGAAAATTTTTTTTTAAAGGTATACACATATACACACGGTTTATTCTCTAGGGCTGTTCCCTGAACCGCCAGAATGTATCACAGTTGTCGACTTTCAATCCCACGACGTTGGCTTGTTTGATCCCATTCTCCATTGATTCGGCTTTAATTGCCTCCTGGCCAAGTTGCTGGTACAGCTCTCCTTGGGGGAGGCAGCTTCTTTGTAGGTTCCTGGGACGGTCGGGGAACTGTAGAAGACTTCGGTGATCCATTTGGTTGGAGCTAAGTCCTCACGGGGCTCCAGTCCGGCTTGAGGACGGGCAATCCTGGCCCGGTTGAAAGAGCGGGGAAGGGACCGACCGCACGGCCGCGCGAGACGCAAGAAAGTCCATTTTAAATTTTCAATTTTAAATTTAAGGTAAATTTTCAAAATGTCTAATTTCTCCCTAAAATTGCCCAATATCCAAAAGTTACAAAACAATTTTGTCTTTTTAAACAAATTAGAAAACAATACTTTGAAAATTCAATTGTGAAAGATTAACAAAGTTGAAAATTGTGTTCATGGAATGTGGAATTGTCCTTTTTTTGCCTTTGTTTAAAGTTTTTAAAAAACTAATTAACATAATTTGTGTGAAAAATGACTAATTTGTAAATAAGAAGGCACTTGAACGCTCGGGGAGTCGAACCTGCGATTTTTTCTTGTGAGACCACAAGCTAACCAGCTGCGCCATAGAAGTGAAGGATGGGCGCAAACGCCGGGTCCAGCGTATCGTCCAACATAATTTCAACAAGTACTTTTTGAGTTTTTTGTCTTATTTTTAACTCTTTATTACTTTTTTTCAACGTTTAGTACTTCCAAGTGATAAACCTTCACTAAAGCAGTAGTTTTCTTCCCTTTCAGCCCAATTGTCCCCCTTTTTACCTCCCGCTGTTTCTGCCTTATCTTGCCCCGGAAGCGTCATGTTGTGGTCCCCTGCGGCCACGCCCCTCCTCCCTGCCGCCTTTGTGATGCGGCCCCTCCTGGCCAGCTTACTTCTTATATTCACTGCTGTTTATTCCGAAAACAGCACAGAAAGTGAGCAAGAAGACACCGGAGGAGAAGATGAAGAACGTCTCCTGATTGACCTCTTTCGGGACTACAACTCCCTCATTCGACCAGTTCACAATGCATCTTCACCACCGGTTGTGGTAGATTTTGGAGTCGCTATTGTGCTTTTAATCAATGTTGTAAGTTTTATTAACTTATAGAAAGCAAAAGTTTTCACTTGTCCGGGAACCGAACCCTCGGCCTTTAGCTCATTAGCCTAGGCCCCTACCGGTTGCGCCACTGTGTTAAACCAGCCGTTACGGATGCAAACGTGCCCCAATTATACCGTACCCCAAATGGTGTTTATTCCAGCAGAAACGCAAAACTTCCTTTTTTTTACCCCTTCGGGGGATCGAACCCGAGACCATTTTCACATTAGCCAAGGCGCTCACCAACCGCGCCATGACTACCTTCCACTCGCGCCGTCGCCTCAATCGCGCTCCAACTCTACAGTACCCTGATTTTTAGGACGAAAAGAACCAAATCCTACAAACAAATGTTTGGTTAACCATGAAATGGCAAGATTTCCAATTGCAGTGGAATCCACAGGACTACGGTATGTTTTTGCTTTGTTGAATTAACGTTTATATTTTTATAGGTAATATTTCGAATATTCACGTGCCTTCGGATCGAGTATGGCTGCCGGATATTGTTTTGTTTAATAAGTGAGTCAGTATTAAAAGTTACTGCGTTAAAATAATATTGCTAAAGAAGCCCCACACCGAAAATATATTTATGGTATAGTTAATCCCCCATATTTATGGTATGGATAATCAATTGGGTGGCTTTTTAGCATTTCCGGGGCCTATTTAAACCGACCCCCCCACAATTTCACAACAGTGTGACAATGAGCGGATGTGGGGAGCTTATTTGGATCCCCAAAAAAGAGTCCCCCTAATGCATATCTCACCGGGTGGGGGGGGGGGGTTGGGTTGGAATCAGAGCTTGTGGGGGCTTACAAAAGATTGCTACTTTTGTGTACTTTTGAACGCTACTTTCTTCCGCATCAAAAACCAACCTTTCATCCGCTCATAATCAACTTTTCGGGAGATTTAGGTACCCATTCATAAGAGTTGCGCAACTTTTTTGATAGGTATGATGCTGAATATCGAAAAATCTGATCTCTGCTGCGCAATTTTCGAAATAGCAGAATTTCCAGATTTAAAAACTTTTGCAAAAGTTGTAACGCAAGTTTCTGCAAATCCCATTCCGCCTTACTGCATCAATAAGGAACACTGCTGGGTCCCAAATGACCCTGTCTCTCCGTTCGGCCGAGCACTTCAACAAGTTGGCGCCCGGGCGCATCTTCGATTGTGTTATGAGATTTGGCGGCTGATTGTTCCCTGCGGACCGCCCGGCCGAAAAAGACGTACGTCAACCACAATTACTCACGCGGCTTTTGATTCTCAGAGGAGACATGGATCTCATATAGCCGCCGGGCGGGAGAAGGAGGCGTTCAAAAGTTTTTGAGAGTGGAGTGAGTGAGTGAGAAAGTGAGAGAATGAGAGAGTGTCTGCCTGCGTGCGTGTGTGCGCGTGTGAGTGAGTGCGTGACTGCGTGAGTGCGTGAGGCAGTGAGTGAGCGCGTGAGTGAGTGCTTGGAGGCAAAATCTCCCTTTCTCTAAACGTGTAATACGATCCCATAAATGCTTCCCAGGCCATGTTTTGACCAGTCACATCTCACCAAACTTGGTCATTAGACCATAATCTAAATTCCTGAGAAGACAGATGACATTTCAGCGCAGATGGCAACTACGAAGTATCTTACAAGTCAAATGTCTTCGTTGGATACGCAGGGGACGTGACTTGGGTGCCTCCGGCTATGTTCAAAAGTAGTTGTCGAATCGATGTAGAGTGGTTTCCGTTTGACGAACAAAGTTGTACTTTGGTCTTTGGATCCTGGACTTATAACTCAGATGAGGTATGTTGAACTTCTATATCTCAGTCTCAGTCTCAGTCTCAGTCTCAGTCTCAGTCTCAGTCTCAGTCTCAGTCTCAGTCGCTATGCCTCTCTCTCTTTTCCAGGTAGTTCTCAACTGGTACAACAACATCCAAGCAGTCCAACTCACAGAGTACTCTTTCAGTGGAATCTGGGATGTCATAGGCAACTTCCATTTTGTTTTGTTTTTCCCTCACCCCTCACTTTCAGATGTACCCGGCTACCTCATAAACAAAAGAGAGACAAAGGAAAGCAAGATAGTTTTTCACTTAGTCATTCGGAGGTAAATTTTTCAGTATTCTGAATCAGGAACTTTAAATTTCCAGGAAAACTCTTTTCTACACAGTTATTCTCATCATTCCTACTGTTCTTATGGCATTCCTGTCTATGATGGCATTTTACCTTCCGGCCGATTCTGCGGAGAAGATTTCTTTGACGATTAATCTACTTCTCGCCTTGGTTGTGTTCCTGCTGCTGGTGTCGAAAGTGAGTATCTGGACATTAATTGGTCGTAAACTTAATGACCAGATGTTGGCGTGAATGTGGGAGATTTCATCGGTTGGGGTTCAATTCTAAGGCTCAGATGATCAAAATGATCAAGGTTCTTAAGGTTAACGCATTAGTTATCAAGTTGTACCCTGAGAACTTAGCGATTAGGGATTGCCCTAAACCGTTGTAAAAACCTTGAAATTAGGGAATATCCTAAGTGACTGAATGTTAGCTTGCTTCACCTTAAGGTTATAACACAAGCTCAAAGCTGTTCCTTAAAATTGTTTATGCTTCTGGCAAGTAACTAAGGTATTTCAAACTCGGGTTGCTATTAATCTAGGGTTACCTTAAGGTGCTAAGGGTTCTAGTTCGTTGCTTACGGAAACATTTATTGAGAGGTTACTAAAAGAACTTTGCGGTACATTAAGGCAATCAAGGTCCGAATTGTTTGAATTAGGCACCTAATCGTAACGGTAAGGCTCTTGCGCCAATGGAGGCTAACCCCAATTTGCTTAAAGTTAACTTTCCTTATGTAAAAGTTACCTTAAGGAAGATTGTTGGTTCCTTCATTTGGGAACATTTCAAAGGCAACAACAAAAGGTACCTAATTTTTCTTAAGTACTTAGGCACCTAAGGTGAATTGGCCGATGATTCTTAAGTCGCCTGAAAGCCCACTGTGTCACTAAACACAGTACTGTTTTAAGCGCCTGCTAAACGCAGTGCAAACTATGTCTAAAGTAACTGAGGACTTAAAGGAAAACGATTTTCCTTTTCAGATCCTCCCGCCAACATCGAACATTCCTTTAATGGGAAAGTATCTCCTAATGGCTTTTGTTTTAAATATAACAACTGTTGTGGTAAGTTGAATTTCAACAATTATAGCATATTTTAATAATTTTAGGTTACTGTGGTAATTGTAAATGTGTACTTTCGCAGTGCCATTTCACACACAATGCCAAATTGGGTCCGCAGACTATTTCTCGAAATTCTGCCAAGATTTTTAATGATGAAGCGGCCGGAGAGGATTCCCATTTACAATGGCTACTTTGTAGAAGAGTACTGTGTTTCTGAAATTTTTGATGCCAGTGAGTTTAAATTACGGTATTTTTTTAAATCAACGTTACAAAATTTAACTAATAGGTAGATTAGTTCATTCTAACACTTTTCAGCGCCGGCCAACGGGGGTTCAGGTAATTTTCATTCGTATGCCGTTTGTTCGATTTTTCTATTCTTTCCGTTCTTCTAATCACCATTCTGAAACACCGATTGCAAAACAATTACACAATTTATTCGAAGTGACGCAGCGGGCGGCCTGTAAACACAGTGCAGTCTCGCTAAACGCAGTGCAGTGACTACGCACCGGCTAAACGCAGTGCAAATAACACTTACACACCAAGAATATCAAAAAATTCTTTTTGCGGTGTGACGCAGCGCGCTGCCTGTAAATTCAGTGCAGATTTCTCGTTAAGGAGGCTTTTCACTTCACTTTCGATCGGCTACGGTCAGAAAATATGCGAATTACCTATGCTAAATTGTCTCGCACCTTCCTCTTTTCCAGCGCTGTCTCAGCCAATTAGAATGAAATTCGGATTATTAGCATGCCTTGTAAATGACGGACACGCAGGAAGTACTATTCGTCTACAAATCTGTAGACGGAGACCCGTTTTTGCCGACTTTGAAGCGTATTTTCTCGAAAACGGTAAATTTGCGACTCATAGTCATATACATTTTCATGATCAGCGACTTTTTTCTCTCCCAATTGAGCCAATGATGTAAAACCCGTCTGACTGTCCCTTTAAAAGCAGTGCGGCAACAGTGCAGCCGCCTGTAAACTCAGTGCAGGCTTTTACCAAACACAGTACAGTTTGTCATGCTCCAGCAAAAAAATATACGTAGATCCTTTATATTTTTCCTATTTGTCTGTAAACGCAGTGCAGACGACTGTAAACGCAGTGCTGGATCTCACTAAACGCAGTGCAGTATTTAACGTGTCAGCTAAACGTAGTGAAAATAAAATATACGTTTGCAATTTTACGCCTTCTTAATTGTCTGTAAATGCAGTGCTGACGCCTGTAAACGCCGTGAAGGCTCTTACTAAACGCAGTGCAGTTTTTCGAGCAGAAGCTAAACACAGTGCAATAAAAGCAAACATACCCTTTTACTCTTACCAATTTGTCGATAAAAGCGTCATTAAGCGGAAGTGCAGTCTTTCACGCGCTAGCTAAACGCAGTGCACATAAAATATACATAGACGTTTTTACTCATTTCATATTTGTCTGTAAACACAGTACAGACTCCTGTAAATGCAGGACAGGCTCTCACTAAAGGCAGTGCAGTTTTTCAAGGACAAGTTAAACGCACTGCCCATTTCATAAACAGTTTCAACCGATAACCTGATTTTTGCAATCAATAAATAGGCTAACTTTACGACTTCAATCAATATCAGTCGATCATCTTTTTTCAAATCGATTTTTTGTCTAACAATTGAGATTCTAAGTTAAAAATTCTATTTGTCACGTATTCACTTCCATTGCATGTCACATTTCTTCACTGTCGTACACCCCGGATCTGGCACTCCGAGCAGAGCTTTCGTTTTCCTACTGTATCCCCATACTACCGTAATCCTACCGCAGCTACAGTACTCTTTCAGGTCTCGTCATGCCTTCAATGACTGCTACAATCGTTCCTTTTCTCCAGATGACTCAAAGACTTCCTCCTTCCAATCCAACGGATAATAATCACCATGAGAATTGCCCGAAATGGAGACAGAAGCTTAGCAGAAAGTTTTCGAGAAAAACGAAGGCTCCGAAAGAACAAGAGACGAACGTCGATGCAAATAACCGGGACACGACATCCCCTGAGAAAATCAGCATGGCGGTGGGTTTTCATTTTGAGCGGCAACGTTCCAACAACACTTGACGGAGCAATTTTGGCACCCTGGGGAGAGAGAGCAAAGGCTGTAATTCATTGGTTCCGTTTTGAACACATGGTCAAACTGTGGTTACTTTGTTTAAAGTTTCGTTTAACTAGAAAAAATAGCTAAAGGAAATAATTCCTTAAAGGACCAGTAAGTGCTTTTGATTTCATTTTCGATCGTATACGGTCGCAAATTATGAAAATTAACTATGCTAAATTGTCTCGTACCCCCTCTTTTCTAGATCTATCTCAGCCAATTAGAATGAAATTCGGATCATTAGCATGCCTTGTAAATTTCGGACACGCAGGACGTACTGCCCGTCTACAAATCTGTAGACGGAGACCTTTTTTTGACGACTTTAATGCGTATTTTCTCGAAAACGCAAAATTTGCGACCCAGAGTCATATAGATTCTCATGACCAGTGAATTTTTCTCTCTAAATTTAGCCAATGTTGTAAAACTCGCCTGACTGCCCCTTTAACGACTTTAACGTAACGCCATTAAGCTAAGTTAAATAATATCGGTTTACAATATTTATTAACTTATGTCAACTTAATGTAAAGTTGCTTCGCTTTATTGAGTAACACCAATTTTCATAACAGCGCTTACGTAATTATTTTAACGTAACGCTGTGTTAAGTGACATCAGTCTTCCTTAAAAATCTCGATTCCAGATGAAAAACACCGTGGAAGCCATCGCCTACATAGCTGAACACATGAAAGGAGAAATGAGCGACAAGAAGGTCCGCGACGACTGGAAATACGTAGCCATGGTTATTGATCGCCTACTGCTTTTATTCTTTTTCGGGTTAACTGCTGGAGGCACACTGGGGATCATTCTCTCAGCACCACATGTTTTCGATTTTGTAGACCAAGAAGATGTAATTAGAAAATTGAATGCAAAGTATATGGGACATATGCAATAAAAGATATTATTTTATGTTTTTTGAAAGAAATGGTCTGCTACGATAACGGGTTCAGCTTAACATTACGCCGTCTCCATGTAAATGTACAAATTTAGCAATGTGTTAGAAAAGTAGCCGTTTTTCAGTGAAGAAAAAGGACCGTTTGCTTGTTTTCTTGATATATTGGTCTAGACTTGTATCGATTTGGCAAGTAAAATTAAAAAAAGTAGATGGGCCCTGTGCCGTGATCATGCCGCTTTGCGGTCTGCTCAGAAAATAATTTGGTTTCTTTTCACAATAACTAAAGTGCTTTGTAAATGTATAATTGTACAAAACTAACTTTAGGCTTTTTTGTTGAAAAGTACGCATTTTGCAGAGAAAATCTGTAAATATGGGCAGTTAGGGGGTTTTGCAAATTTGACTCCTATGAACGAGAAAAATAAAAATAATCGGAAAACATTTTGCACTAAATTCTCCATTTAAAAGATATTTGTTTAAAAATATCCAAAACGGCCGATCATCCAATTCACAAGGCATTCTAAATTTCAATTCAAAATGGACCGGAAGAGTTGGGAAATTAGGATTCTAATAGCACACTAGCATGTTTTATTGTTCGCGTTATGTGGGACTGTTTTCCATGGAAAACAAAATAAAAGCCCCTGACTATTCCTTCAAAAAATAAACCAACCTTGCAATTTGGGAGCATTCACCGCTTCTTCATCGAAAAACATGAGAGTCTTTCGCAGCTTTGCAGGATCCATTTTGTTATTTATCTGAAGGTAAAATTGTTTCGGTAAAATATACAAACCGGTTGTTACAGTTACTGAAAACGAGCAAATGCTAGTTTCTTCATTTCATTTAGATAATTTATGAAGTTCGAAAACACTGAAATAAATAACAACAAAATGGCAATGATAGCATATGAAAGGAGTAAAAAGGATAGGGCGTGTAGAACATTGCACATAGTTAGCGTTCACATGGCGTTTTATTGAGAAAATTGGCGCGCAAGACGTTGTTAAAGCTGTTATCGCTTTTCCGGGTGCGTTTGACCCATGAAATCGAGTAAAACTGCTGAAAACTTTAAAAGGTGTTTTTAGAATGTCACTACCAATACGCCGAAGACCGCCTCACTGCCACCCTCTTCCAAGGTTACAATTCACTTGTCCGCCCAGTTCCAAACGCAACCTCCCCTCCAGTTCAAGTCTCCTTCAGTCTGGCTTTGGTTCTCCTCATCAGCATCGATGAAAAGAATCAAATCATGCAGACTAATGTTTGGCCAACTATGCGGTGGTACGATTATCAGGTAAGCTCACTTTTAAGCCCAAACCAGCAAAATTTCATTTCAAACTGAATATTCAAACTTTTACTTCGTTAAGCGATCCACGTGAGACAGCTAGAGAGGGTGAGACAACGAGAAAAATGGAGAGAGGCAGAGCGGCGTGATGATAAATTTCAATTTCGAACTGAGTCAATCATCGATTGATACCGATAATTTTGCCGAAATTGATTTTTTCAGATGCGATGGGATCCTCGCCAGTACGAAGGAATCCAAACCATCAGGGTACCTCCGGACAAGGTGTGGCTCCCGGATATCGTCCTTTTCAACAAGTTTGTCACTTTCCATGCCTCAAAATGGGTTATTGACTTTTCAGTGCCGATGGTAACTACTTGGTCTCATTTTACTCAAACGTAGTTGTGGAACACACGGGACAGATGCTTTGGGTTCCGCCTGCTGTTTATAAAAGTAGTTGTATCATTGACGTGGAGTTCTTCCCATTTGATGGTGAGTATTTCAATCGATAAAAGCGAAATCTTGGAATTATGGCTTATTGATCGATTGTTGACTTGTGCTGTATTTCTATTTCTCTATGATATCATTGCTCTCTCGATATTTCATTTTCTGCGTCTCTGGCATGCACACACTGTCTCGTTGATACCTAAACTTTCTCTGGGCGCTCTCAGCCTGGAGTTATCTCTCGCTGCCTATCTCCCTCTCTCTCTGTCTCTCTGTCTCTTTGTCTCTTTGTCTCTCTGTCTCTCTGACTCTCTGTCTCTCTGTCTCTCTGTTTCTCGGTCTCTCTGTCTCTCTGTCTCTCTGTCTCTCTGTCTCTCTCTCTGTCTCTCTCTCTGTCTCTCTCTCTGCGTTTTTTGCACAAACAAAACACCCTCCTCTTTTCAGAACAAGTCTGCTCCCTCACCTTTGGCTCCTGGACTTTTAAACAAGACGAAGTTCAATTAGCATATCTTGAGGGAAAACGACAGGTCTGCTCAATTTTTCACAAAAACCTACTTTTTTCTCCAGGTTGAGCTCAACGATTACTCCCCCAGCGGAATCTGGGACGTAATGGACGTTCCAGGCCACTTAATAGAAGGTCATTCCAAGATTTCGTACCAAATTCGAATAAGACGGTGGGATTTCTCTAAACTTCTTTTAAAAACGTTGCTTTTTCATAGGAAAACTCTTTTCTACACCGTAATTCTCATAATGCCGACGGTTCTAATGGCGTTTTTGTCAATGTTGGTTTTCTATTTGCCGTGTGAAGCTAGTGAAAAGATAACATTAGCTATTAGCATTCTTTTGGCGTTGGTAGTGTTTCTACTTCTGGTTTCAAAGGTGAGTTCAAAAATGGTCGTACTGACGTTATTAAGGTAATTATAGTCGTATTTTAAGAGATTCGATCGATAAAGTTTTTGAAGTTAAAATGACCACAATAGAAGCGGAAATTAACGTTACATGTAATTTCTTAAGATAACAATGGTTAATTACCTTAAATAAATTTTTTCCATGACGAACCTAGGGTTAAAGTCCTTAATCTTAAAATGATTCGGTTCCTTGAGTAAGCTTCTTTAAAATTTCTTTAAACTTTCATAAGCTGCTTGATTATTTATTCATAAAACTACTAGTGTTTTAAGGTTCCTAAGCCAACGAAAAAAAACAACGTTTCTTAAATTTAGGATTTTTGGCTTATCTTTAAAATAGTTAGTCTTGCCCTCAGCTGGTAACGCAGTTGGCACTTCACGGTTACTAAGGAAATTATGCTTTACGCTAAGGTCATAAGCAAAATTCGTAAATCCTTAAGGTTACGGCAAACCTTTAGGGAGATATGGTTTTGGTGAGCCTTACGGTAACTAACGATCAGATTTTAAAAATCCTTACGGTTGATAAGGTTACAGTATTACCTATAGTATATAAGGCTACGGTTGGATTGACGGCTGCTAAAGTTACAGTAAGCCTTAAGGTAGATAACGTTGCGGAAAGTCTTAAGGTACCTAAATCAGCCAAACATACGGCAGTTAAGACTTTAGTGCTCCTTATGGTAGCAAAGGTTACCGTATTACGTAACGTACAAGCGCAGTTAAGGTTGCGGTAACCCATGTGTTACCTAAGACATCGAACTGAAATCTTGGAAAGTTCTTGGACCCTTAACATACATTTTAAAAAATTCCAGATTCTCCCTCCAACTTCATCCACCATACCGCTAATGGCTAAGTACCTTCTCCTAACCTTCATAATGAACATCATCACTATTATGGTTACAGTTGTAATCATAAATGTGTATTTCCGAAGCCCTGCAACGCATTCGATGGCCCCTTGGGTACGAACTGTATTTCTACACTACCTACCCATTCTGTTGGTAATGAGGAGACCTGACTTTGTTATGAAGAAGAGATCAATAAACAGGTGGGATTGAATTTTTCAAAGAATCGATAAACTTGAAATCCTTTTTAGATCGATTGATGAAAACACGCCTCTTTGTCAAGTTATTCAGAAAAAAAGCAGTACGAAGCCTAGTAACGATGAAGGGCTTTCGGAACAGGCTAGGAGAGCTATTGATGCAATTGAGTACATTACGGAGCATTTGACTCATGATAATACGGTGAGTTAATGAGTCACGAGCTCACACGCACGCACACGCACACGCACACGCACACGCACACGCACACGCACACGCACACGCACACGCACACGCACACGCACACGCACACGCACACGCACACGCACACGCACACGCACACGCACACGCACACGCACACGCACACGCACACGCACACGCACACGCACACGCACACGCACACGCACACGCACACGCACACGCACACGCACACGCACACGCACACGCACACGCACACGCACACGCACACGCACACGCACACGCACACGCACACGCACACGCACACGCACACGCACACGCACACGCACACGCACACGCACACGCACACGCACACGCACACGCACACGCACACGCACACGCACACGCACACGCACACGCACACGCACACGCACACGCACACGCACACGCACACGCACACGCACACGCACACGCACACGCACACGCACACGCACACGCACACGCACACGCACACGCACACGCACACGCACACGCACACGCACACGCACACGCACACGCACACGCACACGCACACGCACACGCACACGCACACGCACACGCACACGCACACGCACACGCACACGCACACGCACACGCACACGCACACGCACACGCACACGCACACGCACACGCACACGCACACGCACACGCACACGCACACGCACACGCACACGATTTTACATTCAGTACAAAACGGCCCGAGAAGAATGGAAATTTGTCTCAATGGTTATCGATCGACTGCTTCTTTACATCTTCTTTGCCGTCACAGCAACCGGTTCAATGGGAATTCTGTGCTCTGCCCCAAATGTCTTCGAATATGTTGATCAAACTACAGTTTTGAACAAGTTAAGAGCAGCGGCGGCAGCTTCATCAACTGCGTCATAGATTGATGGGATAAGCAAATGAACAGTGATGACATTCAAAATATGCAAAAAATGGGCACGTAGAATTTATACGTAATAGTCTCACTTTACGTTACATTTATGCAACGCTCGACGGGTTTGAAAGCAAAATTTTCCTTTTTCAAGATTATAGAACTCTTGAGGTAAAGTTCGCAATCTTTTCGGCAAAGATGCGTATGTATGGTATAAGTTAAGAAAAACACTTTAGTCATTTTTACCAATTTTGAACAATTAAGCTAATCTACCGTAACCAAGGTTAAAAAATCGATACTTACCAAAAAGTTTCAAAACTGCCTATATTGGCACTGAGAAGGCCAACCGTGGGCCAATTCTAAGATTTTCAACAGTTTCTAAAGACCGTTTTTGTTCAGCGCGTGTGTTTTAACAAATTATTTCGTGTTCAAAATCATTAAACAACTTTTTTGTATCATTTTTTTTTTGCATTTCTGAGCTACTCGCGCAGCGTGGGGAAAAGCGAGACGCAGAATGGCGCGCTATTCAAACGATATTTCGACAAAACTCCAGCCGCTCCCAATTTGGTCAATTTTGCTCCAAAATAGAAAATTGGACAGTTTTCCGAATCAGCTCATTTATCAAAAGTCTAGAAAACCATTTTTTACGCTGTCCTCCCCCTTTAGTTAACATTGTGCTGTTCCAGGAAAGTTTCATATTCAGTGCAACATTAACATAAACAGAGATGATAACAAACAATGAGATCAAAAACAATAATTAATAAGAAATCAAGGGCGATAGCCAAAAGGAAAAGGCTAAACAACATGCTTGTCAAAGGTGAATCAAAACTTTTTGACGGTTTCGGTGTTAACCAAACGATGACCGGGTTTTCGTTGGATAACCTGAAGATTCTCCGGTGTTTTCGTCTCTCCCTCTTCGCGTCGCGTCGCTGTTCATCGGAAAGCCCTTGGCTAGAGGTCGTCGGTAGAGGCCAAAGGAGCCGTGACGTTCAGTGGGAGGGTCACCGTCTCCTCAATGGCGTCTGAAACACAACATATTATATTCCTCCCTTAAACAAACAATTCCTTACCTTCAGAGACTTCTAGTAGCGTTTGATCTTACCAGTGATGGGACTTTCTAGGAACTCCTCCACCAGGTTGTGAACTGCAAGGCCGCGTGGTCGGATCATTCATGAATATAGAAGTAGAGGGGCAAGGTTGGTTGGTGTTGCAGAGGAGGTTTACTGGAAAAACGAAACATTTAAGAGGAGAAAGAGAGAAAGAGAAAAAGAGAGAAAGAGAAAAAGAGACAGAGAGACAGAGAGACAGAGAGACAGAGAGACAGAGAGACAGAGAGACAGAGAGACAGAGAGACAGAGAGACAGAGAGACAGAGAGACAGAGAGACAGAGAGACAGGGAGACAGAGAGACAGAGAGACAGAGAGACAGAGAGACAGAGAGACAGAGAGACAGAGAGACAGAGAGACAGAGAGACAGAGAGACAGAGAGACAGAGAGACAGAGACAGAGAGACAGAGAGACAGAGAGACAGAGAGACAGAGAGACAGAGAGACAGAGAGACAGAGAGACAGAGAGACAGAGAGACAGAGAGACAGAGAGACAGAAACGAAACGAGCGAAGATGTTATACCTACCGGCTTGGGCGTGGAAGATGTGCTTTGGATAGGGACCGCAGAGCCCACCCCGCGCGGGCAGTCCAAAATGTTAAGAAAATATGGTTTTCACGGCTTGCGCGCGCATTTTTATGAACATTTTTACTTTAAACATTGAATCTGGCGTAAAATCACTCGATAAAAACGATACAATCAGTTAAAAAGTGGAGTTTTAACGGCATGTTGGCGAAAAACACACTTTTTCATGTTTTTCGGCCATAACATTTAAGTCAAGTCGGTAACACTTTCGTATTATAAACAACCGTGATAAATAGTATAAAATACGCAAAATGAAACAAAAATATAAAAAATACATCCTCACCAAAAATTGTTATCGCGTTTTATCTCCTTTGCCGGCCAATATTTCGACATGGGGAGCACTCCAGTATTCCAGATGCTTATTAAGGGAATTAAAAAACTGTCTTGTGTCGTAAATAGTAGTCAAAACAAGCGGAAACTTCAGAATCTTCAATATTGAAGCAATTTTCTAACTATCACTTTGAGCACGATTTCGGCTTCCTTCAAAATATAGGAAAATGAGAGCGATAACACCCACGATACCTAATGATTTGAAAAATTATAGTGTTTTTCTATTTTTTAAGACAAAAAAACGTAATTTCCATGCTCCCCCTCGTTTACAATTTTAATTCAAAAAATCAAATTCAACTTTCACCTAACGACTTTCGCGCTCCACTGTCAATTTTCTGTGCTCCAGTGCGAAATGCTGTGAAGAGGACAAAAATGCTACAGGCCATTTACGCATGTATTTTTATTATTTTAAAGAAACTTTTAGTATTATAAATATGAGAAAAATATGAAAAACCATTTAAAACATGTCAACATGCGCATTCTTTTAAAAATGGGGATTCCCACTCAAGTAAAAATGTGCCCGGTGTTTAGCGGAGCCTGTGCACTCGGCCAAGCCTGACCCCGCCCAACCACGGCAGCAATGTAAAAATAGGATTCATTTTCTGGCATTCAAAGCGAAATATCTGACTTCGTTCTGGATGAAATTTGAAAGTGTAAAAAGAAAAAGTTTAAGTTAGACTATAATCTAGCGTTATATTTGTGTTAAAAATAGTAAAAATTGTTTATAATTTTTCGTCTGCGGTCTCTAGCTTTGGATATTCTTATTAGGTAACTTGATATAAAAATAGATCGGGGCGGAAGTTTATGTTCCAACCTGGAATATGATTGCATAAAGATCCAAATTATATACAAACTGTCGAGAGCAAACATAAAGCAAACAACTAAAAAATGAGAAAAGAAAATACAGAATTCTACCATTGCTTGTTTTTGGGAGTTCAGAAATATAAATGGTTATGAGACAATAATGTAAGAAACCTGTAAAAGTTAGAAAGGAATAGCCGAAAAACATTTTCTATAAGTGACCTACGACACTTTTTAAACGCATGTTTTCTTAATGTACAGGTATGGGATTTGGGTAAAAATCGAGAAAATTGTTGGAGATATCTAGAATTGAGAGCAAAAACTGCTTCGAAAGTCGGCCTCGGTGAATAGAGCCCGTCTGGCGGCGCCGGCCCAATGCGCGGTGAAGATCTGTGATGATCGATTTTGAACCGATGGCGGCTGGCTGAGGTTTTATCATATCTGGCGCCAAGGCTCTTTTGAATGAGGCGTGGGAGCAGACGTGTGAACAGACAAGTGCAAATGCCCGCGAAATCGTAAAATGAGACAAGGGCGCAGACAGGGCAAAGTGAGAAAGATGGGAAAGGAAAAATATAGACAGGGGAGAAGTGAGGTGAGGTGAGGTGAGGTGAAGTGAGGTGAGGTGAGGTGAGGTGAGGTGAGGTGAGGTGAGGTGAGGTGAGGTGAGGTGAGGTGAGGTGAGGTGAGGTGAGGTGAGGTGAGGTGAGGTGAGGTGAGGTGAGGTGAGGTGAGGTGAGGTGAGGTGAGGTGAGGTGAGGTGAGGTGAGGTGAGGTGAGGTGAGGTGAGGTGAGGTGAGGTGAGGTGAGGTGAGGTGAGGTGAGGTGAGGTGAGGTGAGGTGAGGTGAGGTGAGGTGAGGTGAGGTGAGGTGAGGTGAGGTGAGGTGAGGTGAGGTGAGGTGAGGTGAGGTGAGGTGAGGTGAGGTGAGGTGAGGTGAGGTGAGGTGAGGTGAGGTGAGGTGAGGTGAGGTGAGGTGAGGTGAGGTGAGGTGAGGTGAGGTGAGGTGAGGTGAGGTGAGGTGAGGTGAGGTGAGGTGAGGTGAGGTGAGGTGAGGTGAGGTGAGGTGAGGTGAGGTGAGGTGAGGTGAGGTGAGGTGAGGTGAGGTGAGGTGAGGTGAGGTGAGGTGAGGTGAGGTGAGGTGAGGTGAGGTGAGGTGAGGTGAGGTGAGGTGAGGTGAGGTGAGGTGAGGTGAGGTGAGGTGAGGTGAGGTGAGGTGAGGTGAGGTGAGGTGAGGTGAGGTGAGGTGAGGTGAGATGAGGTGAGGTGAGGTGAGGTGAGGTGAGGTGAGGTGAGGTGAGGTGAGGTGAGGTGAGGTGAGGTGAGGTGAGGTGAGGTGAGGTGAGGTGAGGTGAGGTGAGGTGAGGTGAGGTGAGGTGAGGTGAGGTGAGGTGAGGTGAGGTGAGGTGAGACAGCGTGTTCGTAAACTTTATTTATCAGGTACATGAAAAATACATACAGAGTAACATAATAAAGTAAACAGTTTTGACAAATGTGGTGGAAGAGCAATAACGTAAGTGAAGCTCTTTGGTCATACAAAAAATACAATTTGGCGGGGTGCATTTAGCAGAAACATTATGATAGAGTACACCTTCTTTGAAAAGCGGAACGAACAATTATTTTTCATTTAAGAGTTTCCAGGGAAGGTAAAATTTGTAGAATTATGTAGTAAAAGTTTTACATTGATTTGCCTAAATGAGCTTAGTTAACTTAAGGTGACCTTAGGTAGATTTAATTGTGGGTAGAGCGTAAAGTGAGGGGAACATTAAGGTCAAAAGAGTAGTAATTAAGTGCAAGTACATAGTGATTTGCTTATTTCTAAGTCGACGAGAGCGTCTAAGGAAAAATTTCTCAAGTGACCTATTGAATGTATGGTAGTAGTGCTTGTACTTCAGGGACTTCTAGGGAAGCAAGCCTTATACTTGTTTTCGAATAGGACGTTGACTGTCTCCTCGAATGTGTCCTCAAACTAAAACACCTCTTTCTCCATCTTTTCCGATTAATTTCTTACCTCAATGGCGTATAGGTAGTTCTGGATGTAGTGAGGAGATTCCTCCAATAAGAACAGCTCAGCAAGCACGACATTATCTAAAATAACAAAATAGAACACAAGACTTTATAGACCGTGTGTATGTGCGTGTGTGTCTGTGTATGTGTGTGTATGTGTGTGTCTGTGTATGTGTGTGTGTGTATGTGTGTGTGTATGTGTGTGTATGTGTGTGAATGTGTGTATGTGTGTGTCTGTCTATGTCTGTGTGTATGTGTGTATGTGTGTGTCTGTGTATGTCTGTGTGTATGTGTGTATGTGTGTGTATGTGTGTGTCTGTCTATGTCTGTGTGTATGTGTGTATGTGTGTGTCTGTGTATGTCTGTGTGTATGTGTGTATGTCTGTGTATGTGTGTGTCTGTGTATGTGTGTGTCTGTGTGTGTCTGTGTATGTGTGTGTATGTGTGTGTCTGTGTGTGTATGTGTGCGTCTGTGTATGTGTGTGTATGTGTGTGTATGTGTGTGTATGTGTGTGTCTGTGTGTATGTGTGTGTATGTGTGTCTGTGTGTGTATGTGTGTGTCTGTGTATGTGTGTGTGTGTCTGTATATGTGTGTGTCTGTGTGTGTCTGTGTGTATGTGTGTGTATGTGTGTGTATGTGTGTATGTGTGTATGTGTGTGTCAGTGTATGTGTGTATGTTTGTATCCGTGTGTATGTGTGTGAATGTGTGTATGTGTGTGTATGTGTGTGTATGTGTGTGTCTGTGTATGTCTGTGTGTATGTGTGTATGTATGTGTATGTGTGTGTTTGTGTGTATGTGTGTATGTATGTATGTGTGTATGTGTGTATGTGTGTATGTGTGTATGTGTGTATGTGTGTATGTGTGT